>JANAVB010042015.1:869536-1049087 GCA_029216955.1 Iris pallida
CTGGACCCCTAACCGATGGACTGGTTAGGTTTGATGACGATGAACTGGCTATATTCGGACAGGACCCTATCTTGTGATCCGCTGCCCCACAAGCCAAGCACAATCCCTGTGCTCTGCGACATTCTGATACTACATGTCCTGGCTTCCCACAATGAGAGCAGCCCATTGTGGAAGACTGCTTCTATTTCTGCTACTGAGGATACGTCGGTGTCGAGTGCTGAACGCGACGACTGTGGTCGCCCTCCTGAAGCTCCTATAGTCAAAGCCCTATACTGCCGGGGCTGGCGATGATGACTGGGACATCTGCCCATGAGACCTCTTCCTTTCTCCGCTTCTATCTACAATCCTCTGCGAAGTATATTCATGTCTCTTCGCTGCTCGCAAGACGGCATCAAACGTCTGATGCTCAAACTGCTCCACTGATATAATGTTCTCTAGGTGGAGTCCCTGCTGGAATCCTGGGCTCGATCCAATT
This sequence comes from Iris pallida, assembly GCA_029216955.1. Classification (NCBI taxonomy): domain Eukaryota; kingdom Viridiplantae; phylum Streptophyta; class Magnoliopsida; order Asparagales; family Iridaceae; genus Iris; species Iris pallida. The sequence continues at coordinate 870,012 of JANAVB010042015.1, forward strand.
CGGTTGCCACCAAGGTAGGAGCAAACCGACTAAGTCTAGAAACTCGGCCGCATATCCATCGACCATCCTTTCCATCTGCTTAAGATTAGTGAATCTCGTCTGCAAATCATACCAAGCTATTGCGTCGAAGTACTTCGTCTAGAACTTGCTGCTGATACTGCCCATAAGACAGGCGTTGCTCACCCAACTACTAGCATCGCCCACCAGCTACGGGCTAAGTCCAATAACTGTAGGCACACAACGGCCACCTTCTCTTCCTTAGCAATCCTAGCTGCCTCTAGGATAACCTCTATGTCCTAAAGCCACGCATCAGCAGTGATAACATCTTCACTGCCGTCAAAGAAATGAGGTTCAGACGCTTGAAGCTGTTGACCGCGTTGTTCCCTGGATAACCAACTCTGCCCATGGTCTTGTACTGTCTGGTATAGGGCATCACCCCGACGATCTTGAGATCAAGGAATTCCCTGATGAGTCTCACCAGGGTTCTATTGTCAGGCTCTGCAGGCTGGACTGGCTGATAGATCAAATCAAGAAAACCAAAATTTAGGAAAACTTAGATCTACAAGAATTAATCCTCCAAACCAAAAAGCTAAGTACTAAAGAGTCTTAGAAGCTTGTAGAAAGACAATGGAACAAATAAAATGGAGTTCCTCCATGAAGCAAGTCGTACTTGCCTAAGGTGGGTGGAGAGAATTAATGGAGGAGGAGAAGAAGTTAATAAAGTAAAGAAATAATGAAGAGGGAGAGGAGAGAGAGAGAGAGAGAGAGAGTGAGTGGAGTTGATATTTATATCAATCCTCTCCATCTCTAACCAAAACCAAAATAAACTAAGCCAAGCTAAACCAAGTTAAACCAAGACCAAACCAAGCCAAGCCATGCTAGACAAGTCAAGATATGGGTCGAATATCCGTACACGTACACTGGAAATACGTATAACGGAAAACGGGAGTGACACATATGTGGCCATGATGCCGTTATCTAAAGTCTTGCATCGCCAGTATTTCTTTGGTTGCAAAACTTTGATTTCGTAGTACAAGGATAAATATAATTTCTGAAACTTTTCTGTAGACTATTCCATAAGACACTTTCTAATAACTTAGTAAAAGGAAACAAGAAGAATTACTCTAGAAGTCAACAGGGAAGGGTTTAGTCAAATCTCGAGCCGGGAGGAACACAAAAACAATCATGTTAAGAAATAGGATAACATGAAAGCAATCGGGCTGAAGAGTCTTAAAGAAGTCTATAATCGTAGTTGTGGATGTATCCGCAAGTCCTATTCCCTAATCAATTACAGGCTCGCAATAGTATGACTAACCTAGGTATTACTATGACTTCGTACAATTCGCGAAGATTCGATCTGCGCTTATGGCTTCTAGTGTCAGTTCCTCCGCTTTTATGATGTGATAATAAGGGAAAGATATATCCACTACGAAGATCCATCTTTACTAACACGAATAAATAAAAATTATGGTAGAACAAAGTCAAACTGGATGCAAATCAAGCAGTCAAATGAGAGTTCAAAACGAAGTCAAGGAAGGTATCAAGCATGTTGATGAGATCCTAAACTCTAATCCTATATGCAGTCTCGTATCAGTACAGTTATATAACCAATATTATTTTTTTCGTTGACCTGCATGGGCCACCACAAAAATATGTCACGCCCCAATCCCAAAATCCATAAGGACTATAACACGTGTCATGTCAGCAGACACATTCCATAGGTATACCCAATTTAGTGGACTAATAGAAAGAATCGTAGAATAGTAACTAGACATATCATGATAAATAAAGGAACTATAATAATGTAAGATAGGAATAGAAAGTCACATAAAAACCCATGGATACAAGTCTCAGCAAAATAATCAATACAAGTCTCAGAAGAGAATATAAATAGTCACTACAAGTACTCAGCTCTGACATAAACTAAAGTAAAGTAAAAATAGCAATCCACGAGGAACTGCTTCGGATCAACCTCATCTTCCACTGCTGGTGCATGAAGAATAGTCTCCCGCCCGTACTCCTCAAGAAAGATCTCGTCAGTTATATCTGGAGAATAACTAGGTCCTTAGGGACATAACAAGGCACACAATACAAGCTAAAGTACAGTAATGAAACTATCTTGGGGTGACTAAATCAAACTGACATGACGCTTTGAGGACAACATTCGTGAGGCAGACATCTCAAAAGTAAACACATCAGGGCAGAAATATACATATAGCCGTAGCGCCGTGTCGGTGTCTCAACGGTAACTAAGAGAGGCTATAACTTAGGAAACATGACTCCTCTTCGAATAAATATAAATACATATATATAAGTAAGTGCACAACATGGCCCGTACAAGTAGTAGCTGTCCTCAACTCTCAAGATCAATAAGTTGCATCCACAACTTACCATTCTGACCTCTATCTAGACATCAAATCATATGACACATCTAAAAGAAAATAAAATGACAACCACCAATCTTAACCTACAGGTATCAGAAAATTCGGTATCTCCGGTAATCAAGCTCAGGTATCAGGATAATATATCTTTCAATCATGTGTCGTATCCAACAGGTCTAAATGGAAATAAATCCATAAATTTGAAGCAGGCTCTATACGTCAGTACTAGCACTACAAGAAAATGGCTTTTTCTGACGATTTATTTCATGTCGTTCATGAAAAATCGTCAAGGAATGGTGTTATCTTGACGGTTTTAGCCTTACGTCAAGATATGCATTGTTTTATGTTATTTTAGCAATTTTATAGCATAATAGTTGACGGTTTTAGAGGATCCGTCAAGAAATGCCAATTTTTTTATTAACGGATTGATGACAACCGTCAACTAATATATGTACAAAAAATTGGTACGATTTTTCGAATGCCATTATTAAATTTTTTGAACTTTTTATATTTTTTGACGGTCTATGGTTCGTTTTAATCTGAACCCAGTAAACTTTCTCCAGATTTCTCCCGATCTCTAAAAAGTCCTCTCGGAGAACAACCCTAACTTTCTCCAGATCTCTCCATTTCTTCTCCTCTTCCTCCTCTCCCTATTTCTTCTCCTCCTCCTCCTCTCCTTCTCCACTATCTTCCCCTACAATTCTTCTCTCCACCTCTCCTACCAAAACCCTAACCCTAATCTTAACTCTTCCACCGCCATGTTGTCGTTGTCTTAGCCAAAACCTAGATCCGAGATCGCCTAGCCGTCGTCCAGATCGCCCTCCGCGGGCCGACCGTCGGCAGTGGAGAAGCCATGGATCGACCGACGTCCCATGTCCGGTCATCGCCTCTGGTAAAGCCTTCTCTTTCCCCTTCTTCCTTCCGCTTCTTCTCCTCCTTTATTCTTTGATTTCATTGAGAAATCGAGAGAGTCCCTCTCTTCCCAAAATTGGGATCAAGTGCAGGTACTTGGGGTCATATTGCAAGTTTAAAATCATTATATTACGCTTTAAACGAATTCTACTTGTTTTGGCAAGTAGTCTGCCACATTACAGTTGAGATTGTTAGTGATATTTCTATTAATTTTAGATGTTACGGAAATGTGCCAATTGATGGTTCATATTAGAAGGTTGGTTTGTGTAATTTTATTGGGTCCAAAAATGTGGTTGGGAGGACCGGAAACATGTTTACAGTGTCGAACACAATCACTATTTATCCATCTTGACATGTTTAGTTATTTTGGTAATGTCGACTCTACATCCTGACATGCTGGATGCACAAAATACGAAAGTTGTCGATATTGTACTTCTATTGATCCCAGTGACAGGGTATGCATGACTGTATTCCTTTGATTACAGACGACTTTGACTCGATATTAGTCAATAGACTCCATGTTGTCGATAGGCTTGTATAAGTATCTGCCCAAAAGAAGATTCCTTATAGCTTGATAATAACTCGTTGCAAGTCAATTTCTGACTTATTTTGGTGTCAAAAATAATGAGGGGGCGATGTTGAAGTCAAATGCTTATTACATGGTGCCTATTGTGCTTTTCTGGAGTAAATAGTAATGCTTATTTCACATCCCTTTGATCGTGCTTCTTTTGGAAATTGGGTAATCTATTTCATGTTCTCAAGAACATTGGAATATGTTCATAGACTAATGTTCTTATGAAAGGTGTCTTAGCTCTTGTCAAACACATTATTAATGTTAGTTTGAATGATATGCCTCTCTTTTTCATGTTAAAACATCGTATTGTTATCCTTTTGTCAGAAACATGTGCTTAAGGTGATTGACTAGTTTGTAACTTATTGTTATCCTTTTGTCAGAAAATTAATCTATATTCGAATTTGGTTACCAAATAATTGACTATATATATAATCTGTTCAAATCAAAACTAAGATCGAAAATGGTCGAAAGAAAATGTAATATATGAAAACTGAGTTAGCAATGCAATGTCTCTGGATATGATTCACAGAAGCAGTATATTCTTTTTTGCTGTTGTCATTTGCCTGCAATGACTCTTCCAGAGATTATATTGGCAGGAGCCTGGCGGCATTGCCCGCCCCACCCTCCTTCCCCTCTCTTTTCCTGCTCCCTTTATTATAAATATTATAGTTCATGTATGGTATGTTCCTTGTTCATCTGACCTCTAATTTCAAGCGCTACAAATTGAAATCCTAGTTGGATAGGTGGAGAAGAGTTCTGAAGAGGTATTGATTGTACTTTTTAGATTGAGGGCTATTCTTGAAGTGGAAGTTGGTACTTTTTGGTGGATAGAACAATTACATTCTGCTGGTGACTTAATATGAGGATTGCTTGCTTTTTCCTGAGTGATGGGATGGGTAGCTTGTGACTGGGTTATGCATTATAAATGTGATATGCACGATTTACTATCTGTTATATGCTTATGAGACAATTTGGTGATCATAGGATATGTGGCATGGTTAATGTTAGAAGATTGAAAGTATGTTCCATTAGTAAAAAGTATTATATGTTTTTTTTGAAGTTTTTATTTTATTTTCTTTATGTAAGTTAGACTTGAAATGAAGTTCCACATCTTTGGAACCATAAGAAATATGGTTTAGGTTAGAACTTGGAGGCAGTTCACCAATTACTTGGTGGAGAATAATAGGTGTGAAGTGAGACATATATTTGGATAATAGACTAGGAGGCAGGTATTATGCTCTTTAATCTTTGATACCATTGTTAAAGTCCTTAGACCTCATTCTCTTTAGAACTTTAGTGGCTGGTTTGCAAGGTTTGTGCAGAAAGTATTTTTTTGGGATCTGAAGGACCATAGACAAACAATTTTGTGGTTAATCACTTTGTAAGTTGTCCGAGGTGATCTTTGAACATCCAAACTTTGGTTGGGTGAATATCATGCTTAATGTCTATAGGATAGCATTATTTGATTAAATGATCATATTTCATGTCACATTCTCAAAAGCAGCACTTTTAAAGGGCTGACTTAACAACTAAACCCCCAAATTACAACCAAACCTGATTTAACAATTTAAGGCTACTTTTTCCCCCCTCAAGAGTACAATAATTATTGGCTTGCTAAATCTCTTATATCTTCAAAATAGTTCAGTTGCCATCTGATTGGAACTTTACTAGCCTTCTACCTGATCCAGGAGGATCTCCTATAAGGCCTTTGGCATCCAGAAACTACCATGGTAGCTAGGAAACTAGTGGAAAGTCAAAGTTTCCAATTGATGTGTTGTTTGGTTATTGGATTTTATGTTTAGAAACTTCAAGCCACGCCAGCAAAAGCGATTATTCTTGTTTTCCTTTGTCTATTAGATGTAGGGATCTTTCATATAGGATGATGTTCTGATGTCAAAATTAATTGCATCTTTTTTTTTGAATGTTGGAAAAGGCGGCTTGGTTTGCACTTTTAGTTGAATGCCTTATTGTTGGAGTGGGTGGGGTTCCCAACCTATGTGGAGAAGATCCCGGAGTGCGACGAGCGCCGTTCGATGTCGAAGAAGCTCGGGAAGTAGGCAACGAGGAGTTGCTGCTGCTGCTGCTAACCCGAAGGGGGGTTCTGGACTGGAGCCACCGAGTTCGGGCCGAACTCGGTCCCAGGCCGAGTTCTGGCCGAACTCGGTCTGGCTGTTCCAGAATGTTGCTGGTAGGTTCTGTTTGCCCGACACAGAGTTCTGGCCGAACTCTGTGTCGTCGGGGCTGAGACGGAAATCTGGGTGATTTTTTACCATTAGATCTAATCAAACGGTCTAGGTTTGTTACGGGATTAGGGAGTTAAGGTGGGATTTCCAAACCCTAATCTATGGTAACACAATTGTAGCACACAACAAGATGTGAGAGAGAAAGGAGGCAAGAGTGCCATTTGCAACTTTGGGAGAGAAGACGGAGGATTGAAGGTCGTTTTCGAAGGAGATCGCATTCGGGTAATCTCTACTCGTCGTTCTCGTTCTTCGTAGCTTTGTAATCATTGTTCTTGCTTCTAAGTGTTGTGGGGATCCAATTTGGATCGGGAGAAGTTTGTAGAGGGTGTAATTCTTCTATTCCATTAGTGGAGGCTTCTCAGGGTTGGACTCCGATCGTCTCATAGTTTTTCCCACAAGGGTTTTTCACGTCAAAAATTCTCTGTGTCTGCGTGATTGTGTTTGGTGTTTTTGGTTTGTGCATTGTTTGCTCGGTTCTGTTTCGCTTGGAAGAGAGAGAAGAGGGCGACAAGGGGAAGCAAGAAGAGAACACTACAGCGGTGGCCTCGATGCATGGAGGCGATGTGATCGTCGTAGGTGATGAGGTTATCACAAATCTCGCCTGCGATGACAACTCTTGGCTGGTGGACTCAGGGGTTTCAGCACATGTATCTCACAACAGGGCACTATTTGCCACTTACACAACAGGCGACTGTGGAGTGTTGAAGATGGACAATGGAGATGTGTCGAAGGCGGTTGCCGTTGGAGATGTGCATTTGAGAACGAAGACGGGTGCGGTTCTTGTTCTCAAAGATGTTCGTCATGTCCCTGATATCCGTTTCAACCTGGTGTCGGTTGGAAGGTTGGATGACGAGGGATTCTTCGGTCTTTTCGGGAATTGTCAGTGGAAGCTTTCCAGGGTTCGATGGTGATTGCCAGAGGAAGCAAGAAGTCCAGTCTCTACTATATGGAGGGAGCGCACAGGGGGCACAGGAGGTGAACGCAGTCAGTGATACGTCTACCGAGTTGTGACACAGGCGGCTTGGCCATATCAGCGAGAAGGGGATGAGCTACTTGGTGAACAGGAAGGTGATTCCAGGGCTCAAGTCTATAAAGTTGGAGAAGTGCACGCACTGCTTAGCTGGGAAGCAAAATAGGGTGTCTTTCCAAAGTCACCCAAGTTCAAGGAAGCCGGCGTTGCTCGAGTTGATTCACTCGGATGTCTGCGGTCCTATGAAGGTAAAATCTATTGGTGGTGCATCTTACTTTGTAACTTTTATTGATAATTTTTCCAGGAAGGTTTGGGTCTATGCCTTAAAGACCAAGGATCAGGTGCTGCCTACTTTCAAAGAGTTTCAGGCCTCTGTTGAAAGAGAGACGGGCAAGAAGTTATTGTGTGTTCGGTCCGACAATGGCGGCGAATACATCGGTCCCTTTGATGCGTATTGCAGAGAGCAGGGGATACGACACCATAAGACTCCGCCAAAGACACCTCAGCTCAATGGTGTAGCGGAGCGCATGAACAGGACACTGATGGAGAGGGTGCGGTATTTGCTGTCAGAAGCAAACTTGCCGGGCAGTTATTGGGGTGAGGCTCTTCTCACAGCTGCTTATGTTATTAATTTGTCTCCTAGTGCTCCTTTGCAGGGTGATGTGCCTGACAAAGTATGGTACGACAAAGAGCCATCATACAATCACCTGCGGGCGTTTGGTTGTAAGGCCTTCGTGCATGTACCGAAGGACGAGAGGACCAAACTTGAGCCGAAGACGAGGCGATGCGTCTTTGTCGGCTACGGTCGGGATGAGTTTGGCTATAGACTCTACGACCCGGTGGGAAGAAAGCTCTACAGAAGCAGGGACGTGGTGTTCGTCGAGGATCAGACCATGACCAACACTCAGGATTCTGAGACGCCTTCTGAGGCTGAGGAGTTTCCTGAGTTAGAGTCATTTCGCTTCGAGCAGTTTCCAGAGGACATCGCAGAGGATCCAGTTATGGGGGAGCCAGTACATGGAGTTGCTTCCAACCTTGATCATCAGCCTGCTGATGGTGGTCAGGGTGTCCATCAGGAGGATGAGCATGCCGGAGAGGCAGTTCCTAAAGGGGAGGAGACTGTCGGTATACAGCCAGCACCAGTGGCTCCACTGAGAAGGAGCGACAGAGATCGTCGACCATCTACGAGATACTCACCGGATGAGTATGTGCTATTGACTGACGGGGAAGAGCCCGAAAGTTTTGCAGAAGCTATGGAAGACGAACACAGGCAGTAGTGGATGGAGGCTATGCAGGAGGAGATGAGTTCCTTGCACACTAATTCCACTTATGAGCTGGTGCAGTTGCCAAAGGGCAAGAAGGCTTTGAAGAATCGATGGGTGTTTAGAGTGAAGCAGACGGATGATGCTACTCGCCCTCGATACAAAGCGAGGCTGGTAGTTAAAGGCTACGGTCAGCGGAAAGGCGTGGATTATGATGAGATCTTTTCGCTGTCGTCAAGCATTTGTCTATTCGGGTGGTGCTAGCATTAGCAGCCAGTCTTGACTTGGAGGTCGAGCAGATGGACGTGAAGACGGTATTCCTCTATGGTGATCTTGAGGAGGAGTTGTACATGGAGCAGTCGGAGGGATTCTGTGAGAAGGGCAAGTCACATTTGGTCTGCCGGTTGAGGAAGAGCTTGTATGGTCTGAAGCAAGCTCCGAGGCAGTGGTACAGGAAGTTCGAGTCATTTATGGGAGAGCATGGTTATGCACGGACAATGTCGGATCACTATGTATTTGTGAGATATTTTGCCGATGATGATTTCATCATTTTATTGCTCTATGTTGATGATATGCTATTAGTGGGTCGGAATACCACTAGGATAGCGGAGCTGAAGCACCAACTGGGCGTGGCCTTCTCTATGAAGGATTTGGGCACACAAAGACTATTCTTGGGATGGAGATCAGCCGAGAGACAGAGTCCAAGTTGCTACACTTGTCCCAAAAGAAGTACATTCAGCGGGTACTTCAGCGTTTCGGTATGGACGGGTCGAAGAAAGTGAGTTGCCCCCTTGCGGCTCACTTTAAGCTCACTGAGGAGCAGTGTCCATCTACCGAGGACGAAAAGGAAGATATGGAGCGGGTTCCATATGCCTCAGCTGTGGGAAGCCTTATGTATGCCATGGTGTGTACGAGGCCTGATATTGCTCATGCAGTTGGTACGGTTAGCAGGTATCTTTCAAATCCTGGAAGGGTACATTGGAGTACGGTCAAGTGGATTCTACGATATCTTCAGGGCACTGCTGGTTGGAGACTTTCCTTTGTGGTGACGAGCCAAAGCTGGTTGGGTATACCGACACTGATATGGCTAGAGATGTAGACACGAGGCGATCGACTTCGGGCTACGTGATGATGTTTGCGGGAGGAGCGGTGTCGTGGCAGTCGCAGTTGCAGAAGTGTGTTGCCTTGTCGACGACAGAGGCAGAGTACATTACGGCGATGGAGGCTTGCAAGGAGTTGCTGTGGATGAAGAAGCTGCTGCAGGAAATGGGACTGAAGCAAGAGCAGTATACTTTGCTTTGCGACAGTCAGAGTGCTATTCACCTTGTGAAGAATCAGACGTTTCATAGCCGGTCCAAACACATCGAGACTCGGTATCATTGGATACGGGATGTGGTTGAGAAGAAGGACGCGGAGCTTGAGAAGGTTCATACAGATGACAACGGGGCTGATATGTTCACGAAGATTCTACCAAGGGGGAAGTTTGAGTACTGCAGGCAGATCGTCGGGATGACGATATCCTCCCCATAGTTGTGAAGGGGGAGATTTGTTGGAGTGGGTGGGGTTCCCAACCTATGTGGAGAAGATCCCGGAGTGCGACGAGCGCCGTTCGATGTCGAAGAAGCTCGGAAAGTAGGCAACGAGGAGTTGCTGCTGCTGCTGCTAACCCGAAGGGGGTTCTGGACTGGAGCCACCGAGTTCGGGCCGAACTCGGTCCCAGGCCGAGTTCTGGCCGAACTCAGTCTGGCTGTTCCAGAATGTTGCTGGTAGGTTCTGTTTGCCCGACACAGAGTTCTGGCCGAACTCTGTATCGTCGGGGCTGAGGCAGAAATCTGGGTGATTTTTCACCATTGGATCTAATCAAACGGTCCAGGTTTGTTGCGGGATTAGGGAGTTAAGTTGGGATTTCCAAACCCTAATCTATGGTAACACAATTGTAGCACATAACAAGAGGTGAGAGAGGAAGGAGGCAAGAGTGTCATTTGCAACTTTGGGAGAGAAGACGGAGGATTGAAGGTCGTTTTCGAAGGAGATCACGTTCGGGTAATCTCTACTCGTCGTTCTCGTTCTTCGTAGCCTTGTAATCATTGTTCTTGCTTCTAAGTGTTGTGGGGATCCGATTTGGATCGGGAGAAGTTTGTAGAGGGTATAATTCTTCTATTCCATTAGTGGAGGCTTCTTAGGGTTGGACTCCGATCGTCCCGTGGTTTTTTCGCAAGGGTTTTCCACGTCAAAAATTCTCTGTGTCTGCATGATTGTGTTTGGTGTTTTTGGTTTGTGCGTTGTTTGCTCGGTTCTCTCGCAGGTACTCTCTAGTTTGGGGAAAGGTTTTCGCGTTTCTTTCCCAACACTTGTTTCTCCTAACCTAATTAGTTTTATGATTTGATTGACCCTTTTGGTTTCTATCTTCCTTTAACATGTATATCAATTGCTTGTATCAGTATTTTTTTGTGTCCATTCTCTCAGAAGTATAGTTTTAAATCAGAGTTACAAGGCTATCTATCAGCAGCAACTAGTTGTGTTTAGGAAAATTAGTATCTGTATCATGTATGTTTCATGTTCTATTTATGAAGGGTTGTCAAGAGGATATTCGGGGGGTAATTAATTGGATTAGACGGTTGCAAGATGGAACCGTCTTTGTAAAGAAAGGACCTGATAAGGAAGCACCATTTGAGTGGAAGACTAAGGGTAAACATCAAACTTTACACATCTTTGTTTATTACCTATTAGCTATACTACTGTAACTTGCTGATGCCAGTTGGTTAAATGTGGACAGAACAAGTAATTGAGGATTGGACCGAGCCGTGACTACAATGAAAAAGGCAGAGGTTGCCCTAGTGACCATTCCACCAGTGCATGCTCTCTCTTCAACTGAGTCGAAGCGGGAACTTGATGTTGTTCCCGCAAACTCAACTGTAATACATGAAGTTGAGCTTGTATCTTTTTTGAAGGTAATGTATATGTGTTTGCCCATCTTTCATGTTGCTGCAATACCTTGAAGTTCTGTTGAAGCTGAATGTTCTATTTTGTAATTCTAGGAAAAGGAGTCCTGGGATATGAACACAGCTGAGAAGATCGAAGCAACTGGTAAGAAGAAGGAAAAGGAGTTCCATCTTGTAACCGTCCAATCAATTTTGCTGCAAAGATACACCTTTTTGTGTACCTTATTAGTGCGTATTTGATACACTTGAACCTTATTATGCCTTTCTCATTAAGATGGAACCATGCTTTACTTTAGGGTCCATAGTTCGTTATTATATTTAACTATTTTTCATTTTTTTTCCTTACCTGTTATGAATCTTTATATTCAATAGTCACGCACATCATTAGATAAATGCATGCATGCATATGAGAGAAATATCTTAATTTAAAATATTATAAGTTCAATTTGTTTTCTTTTTTTGTGACACATGGTTGTAATTTTTTCTAAAATTTGTAGCTTGTGAACAAAAATATTTTTTTTCTATTTAATATTTTTAAGCTTTTGCTAGACTTGAGGCTAAGCTTGAAACTACCATAATATTTAGCATAAGGTGTTATCGATATCATGAAGCACAATGCCCACAATAATTTCAATCACATTTGCTCATTACTTTAAGCAAACTCTTGCCTCTTGCATGTTTCCTCCCATAGAAAGTTTCTAACCAATTTGGTAGCATCTATAAGAGGAAGAATTTCTATGTAAATGAATTCTTGGGACTCCAGAATCAGGTTATAACAAAAATATAAAGACTACAAAAGAGGGACGTAAATGCACCATACATACTCTCCATGTATCATTAATTTTCTGATGGAATTAACACCACATACTAGAGCAATAGGTGAATCCCAACAAATATTTCATAAATCCAAAGAAGACAGGTAAATCCATTGATAAGTAAGAAATTAGTAAAGCGATAACATGATAGAGATGTGGTAAGAGGAAAGAAAGTAAAACCATCATAATCAACCCCTTGTAGGAACATAATTATGCTCTTATGGTTTTTTCATTATGGAGAAGTGCAGTACATGTAACTAATCAGACGCCTAAGTCAATAAAAGCAAAAAACCTAGTATTAATAGACTCTGTAAGAACTCAAAGTCCAGATATTTGCCCCCAGACTTTATGTCTGTCCCTACCATCCTTTTATTGCTGCTTCCCAACCCGTCAATTGCCTCAAACATCGATGGAAGCTAAGTTTCAACTGGCCTGGGCACCACTGGAGGCGTTTTGCACCTTATGAGTGCCCAATTCACACTATCAAAAAAATGGATGCTGCTTAATCTCGGTTGTACCTCTTTTTACCCACAAACGTTGTTGTGGCTCCTTAACTGAAAGTGCCTTGATGAGATCCCAACCTGCACTACTAGTAGATGGAGCTTCAGGGAATCTAAGATGCTGCCTGACCACATTGAAAAGTTAAGCTACTTTAGGAAGTTGAGGTTAATATGCTGCCGATACAAAGTTGCAAATTGTTGAATGTAAGTTGCGAATGTTGTCAGTAGCTGATACGTTGGACAACTGAATGATGTCCAAAAATTTTCAATTTGTTTTATAGAATCCACTTAAAATATTTTCAGTGGGCTTTAAACTTGTGTTGCTCCGATACCATGTAAAACCCATTGCCACTAAAGTTTCCCTTGATGCATTGCAGTTTCCCTTGAACTTCATTACATAAAAGTGTATCATTCTTCATCTTTACATACTCTCAGCTTTACATAATTAGTTTGTAAGAATTTTGGGATGCATGATATTTATCATTTAATTACTTATTGAATTCTTTTGATGGTTTTTTTATCAGATATGGATTATACTATTTAGAATAACACAAATGTTTCTATTTCTCAGTTTTTATGTTGGTATTTGAGAATGGCAAAATAAGGTCAAAAGTTTCATTTTTTTTACATTTGTTTGTAAAATATAAACATTTGTTTAGTTGTTCTATTTAGTTGTTGCGGATTAATATATAATAATGATATGAGGTACTCAACTGTGACCATTTTCATGTGTTTTTGCACAGTTGGTGGAGGAGCTGTTAGCAGGAAAGCGCAAGCCCTATGAGATCAACAGAGGTAAAACAACTTACCTACATATGCAACTGCCTTTATTTTACTTTTTTCTGTTAATTTTCTGACTCCAAGGTGCTAACCTGGAGTATTTGGCTATATATGTTGTTGGTGCATCAGTGTTTGGTCCTTGATAACACTAGTTATATTTGGTTATTGAGTTAAATCCTATCCATGCAAATTATAACAAAAGTTCTTAGTTCCCTATACAAACATGTGCATATAATGATTAAATATATTTCTCTTATTCTCTCAGGAACTACATGGAAAATGAAGGTGTTGTAAATATGGGAGGGATGTGTTCCGGCCGGGTTTGTTACATATTTTATTTCTAGTTATATATATTAGTTTTGGGTGTTTAAGATGTACAAAAACTACATACTTTGGTTGGATATGTTGTGGTTGGACGTGTGTTGGATGTTTGTGGTTGAATGTGTATTGGATGTGTTGGAAGTTTGTGGTGTATGAAAAATACAGTTTGTTAATATAAAAATTGGATATTACAGTTATTTGATGTGTGTATATCTTCTGGATTATTGATGTGTGTGGTGTTCGATTCATTATATATAATTATAAATAAAATTTTGGCTATACAAAATTTAGCTTCTCTTGACGGTTATAAAATGTCAACAATTAAGCAATCCTGCTGCAACTGCTCTTTTCATTGAAGATTTTCTTGACGACTAATAACCGTCATCTAGGCCGGAGTCAAGAAAAGTTTTTTCCTATATTCACGGTTTATAAAAACTACGATCTTGACGGCTAAAAACAGTCAAAAAACTACTTTATATGACAGTAAAAAACTGTCAAGAAAAGTCCTGCCAGCGACCGTCAAGAAAAGGGGAAGAATTTTCTTAACTCCGGCTACATGACGGATCCGCAATCGTTAAGATACACCTTTCTTGACGGGAAAAAGCCGTCAAGAAATACCTTTTTTCTTGTAGTGTAGACACCGAAAGTCCGTATTGACATAACCACTAAGGTCCAAGACAATAATAAAAATAACAAGAAATAAAGAACAAAGATAGAACAAGAACTGAACAATAGCAAGGTGCACTTGCCTGATTCCGCAACGTGAAGATGAAAGGTTGCCCTCGTGTCCACGCCTCCAGAATCCAATGCTCCTAAATAATTAATTTACTAGTTTAAGTATTTAATCATAAAACTTATAATATATCTTAATTAGATCATTTAATATTTTTAACCATAATAACTATATCCAGATATCTAATGAACCCACTTAGATGCATGCACAATAACACATACGTTTCACGAGACACCAAGACATAGTTTTACGATTTCCGATTTCCAAAATTGTCGTTTATGCCCCTACTTCGAGGGTATGCCTAAAAATCATCTAAAATCCTAAAATAATAATTTTAAATTATTTTACACATAAATAAGCTCTGAATTCCAGATTTGTAATTCCAAAAAAATTATGACTATTCGACTTCTATGTCGGCTAACGTGTCCGGAACATCGCCAACTACCCAATATAGCTTAAATATGTTAAATAAATATAAAAGAGAATTGATATATATTATTTCTAAGAAATATACTTACTATTGATCATCAACTTCATCCCTAATTTATAGCCTTTCTAGTTCAGCATTTTACCGGAAAAGTCAGTACTTCGATCCCTATTTTTTTCGAACAGATCTAAGATGATAAAATCACAAAAAATTACTTAAATATTATATTTTATTGTAATAAACCTAAATTACATCCAGTTTAGAAAAATACCAAAAAAAAAAGAGTTCCTTCACAACGGTGCTAAAATTCAAAGTTATCCAAAACCCGATTCCTCAACATTTTTAGATGCAACTTCTAGGGACAAAATATATAAAAGAGATCAAAATCTAATTTCTAAGACATTAATCTCAGATTTCCTACATAATTTTATCATAGGTTAGAGATGGAAAAAGATAGAATCTTACCGAATCCTTTGCTAGAAGGCTTGAGATCAAAATCTAATTCTAAGACATTATTCTCAGATTTCCAACAAAATTTTATCATAGGGTTAGAGATGGAAAAAGATAGAATCTTACCGAATCCTTTGCTAGAAGGCATGTGGGTTCTCCTCCTTGCCAAAGATCCCCACTTTCTTGTCTTGCATGCTTGCTAATCCTTCTCGATGGTTTGAAGAAGATGGCAATAGTGGTTTGATGGGCTTGATGGTGAAGGTGGAGTCTTTTTGAAGGTTTAACGGTGTTTGGGTGAAGAGATGGTATAAATGAGAGACTTTGAGTGGGAGAAGATGATTGGTAGGTATTGTAGAGGGAGATGATGAAGGAGGGGGGAGAGGTTGTTATTTTCTGAATTAATAGGAAGGGGCTGCTCTTGGGTGATAAATGAGAGTTTTTGGTGTTAGGGTTTTGATGAAGATTGATATATATATATATATATTATATATATATATATATATAATATAATACATACATATATATGGCACTAGGGTTTGCGGGAGGAGGCGAACCAGGCGATCCTGGTCCAAAGTCTTCGGCGGCCGCTGATAAACACTTGCGGGAGGAGACGGTTGCAACCGAAGGTGCCCGAGAGACCGGCGGGGGCTGGACCACGGTCGAACGCCGTCGGAGGACTTATCCGATGGAGACAAAAGGGAAAGCAATGGCCAACTATCAACCCGCCTGGGGATCTCCTCAAGGACCGAGGGAGGTAGGACGAAGATGGGGGGATCAATGGCAACGTAAGAAGTCTCGATCAATCGGGAATAGGAAGGTGGGGGGATCGTCGTCGAAACCAAAAGCGGCGGGTACTCTGTGCAGAAGAGAAGCATCAGCGAGGCAACAACCGAGAAGATCGATGCGAGGGATCAGGAGACCAACCCGGAGGGCAGGAGAGGCAAGCAATCGGTAGTAGGGGGCCCCAGAACGAAACCTGTCTCATGGGTGGAGATCTGTCGTCCTGCCCCAGTGCAGGAAGAGGTGGATTTGCAATACGTGGAACCCAGTGTTATTATTGGGACGAAGGTGGTTGAGATAACCAATGAGGATATCCAGGAGACGACAGAGTACTGGAAGAGCATGCTCGTCTTATATGTGATGGGGAATAAGCCTTTTTACGGCCAACTTAAGGCGTACGCCTTGAGAGTATGGCGTCCAAAGGGTGGTATGGAGATTTTCTCGCGGGAGAACGGATTCTACTTTATAAAGTTTGCGTTAGAAGAAGATCTGACCCGAATACTGGAAGGGGGACCCTGGACGTTTGATGGGCGCCTTGTTGTACTCAAAAGATGGTTGCCGACTTCTAACTTTGAGAAAGACAGGCTGACTGCGGTACCAGTATGGATCCGGCTACCTTGGCTATCACCACAGTTGTGGAGTATCCCATCCATAATGAAGTTGGCTAGCATGGTGGGTAAACCTATCCGGACCGATATTCCCACGGCGAGACGACAGCGGCTCTCCTATGCTCGGATCTTCGTTGAAATAATGGCCACTGATTGTCTTCCGAGGAAAATTGATATCGTCCTCCCTAATGGAGACTGGCTATGTGGAGTATGAATGGGTCCCTCCCTCATGTGATTGTTATGCAAATGTTTTGGCCATACCAAGGTTAATTGTTGTGATACAGATCATCTAGAGAAACCCATTGGTGAGGTGGAGGAGGAGAGTAGCGGAGACCCGACATCTGACCGAGTAGGTTCACAAGAGGATATTGCGCTCCCTGTTGGCAATCAGAGTAATTATTCGAAGGACCACAGTACCATGGAAGACATGGACACCGCTGATATTTCAGCGCCTAACTCGTCTATTTTGGGTAAGAGAAGCGGTCCCGAGGGGGATAACAGAGCAACAACTAGAAATACAGAGGACTCACTAGCTATGGTGGTAGCTTCTCATCACATGGAGTCTCGGCCAAGAGGAATAGAGACAGAGGCACAGGGGGATGCTGTAGAAGACACGGAAGATGAGATGAGCCATAAGTCGAGAAGAGAGATGAGCCATCTGAGTGCTCTCAAGCGGGACAGTGGAGGACCCATAGCGATATTGGGGAAGGGCTCACAAGAGACAACCCAAAGTGGCAGGCCTTGTTGTCGGAGAAACAGCCCAGAGATGAAAGTTTCGAACAGGAAACACAGGTGGAGATGCGAATGGTAGAATACGGTGGTTCCCCGACTTGTCCTAGGGAGAACGATCGGAGTGGTTCGGACAACAATCAACGTTGTTAGATGTCGGTTCTCTCATGGAACGTTCGCAGAGCGAACTCCATAGGGAAGTGGAGAGAGATACAAGAAAGGGTGAAGATTAATAAATGCGACATTGTCGCAATTCTGGAAAGTAAAATAAAGTCCGAGAGCAAGCTTAGAAGTCGGGTTCCCCATCAATAGGCTTCGTCACATAATCTTCATCTACGTGAGATGGCTCGTGTATGGGTGCTCTGGGAGTCCCGTATATGGACGGGACAGGTTAAATTCATGTCTGAACAGCTTATCACTGTGGAATTCACCAATAAGGGTGGATTTAAAATGTTGGTCGGGGCGGTCTACGGGCACAACGACCGTCGACGCAGATTCCAGCTATGGAAAGATATAATTCAGGTGGCTGCGGAGGTGGATAATCGCCTTCCTATGATTTTTAGTGGGGACTTCAACGCCATCTTGACAGTAGACGAGAAGATGGGAGGGAGACAGGTCCCTGCTTCCATCTTGGCTGACTTTCAAGATTGTCTATTGGCTTCGGGGCTAACTTGCTTGGAGAGAACGGGTCACATATGGACGTGGGATAATAGCTCGGTGGTCGGTCGCATTTGCTGTCAACTAGACAGGGTTCTGTGTAACTATAGATGGCTTGAAATCTTCCCTCATAGCAAGGCGGAAGGATTGCACAAAGGCTCGAGCGACCACTCGCCGATGTTACTTCGACTGGTTGATGACAAACGTGTGAAGAGACTTCCTTTCCGATTCTGTAACGCCTGGCCTCTCCAGGACGGGTACAAGGAAGCAGTAGCAATTGGCATGGACAGCGCCAAGACAGGTACGCGACAGTATATATTTGTGTATTTACTTAAGTCGATCAAGAATGCTTTAAAATCATGGAATAGAAATCGGCCAAAGCCGCGGGTCGAAGTCCTGGAGACCGAGTTGAAACTCGTCCAAGACGAACTCCAGAAGAATCCTATGAACGGAAATTTAGCAGATAGAGAAGTGACTCTTCAGGAGGCCGCCCGACATTGTAGATTTACTGAGGAAGTTCAATTGCAGCAAAGAGCCAAGTGCTCCTGGCTTCATGACGGGGATAGATGTACGAAATTCTTTCATGCAACCATCCGAGCACGACAAAATCGTAACTCGGTTGGCCATATTATAGGTGTTGATGGATCCATTTTGACGGAGGAGAAGGATATCGCTGCGGAGGCTATTCGGTTCTACAAGGACCAATACAACCAAGGTCAGATCAGGCAGCACTTCCTCGAGCTCACATGCAAAAGGGTGGTTACGGAGGCGGGTAACGCCAGTCTCCAAAAGGATATTTCCTTAGAAGAAATTGAAGCCATTGTCTTTATGGCCGATCCCAATAAGGCGCCTGGCCCCGACGGGTTTAACTCAGCTTTTTATAAACAACATTGGGGTCTCCTTCGGCAACATGTATTACAGGTGATACAGGAATTTTTCTGTACAGGGCGACTGCTCAAGCAAATGAATCATACTTTCTTGTGCTTGATTCCAAAGATGGAGGGTGCTCACTCGCTGGGGGATTTTCATCCAATATCCTGTTGCAATTTTATATATAAAATTATTACACATATTATGTGTGTTCGCATGCAGGATATTATGCAGGAATTGATCTCTCACAACCAGGCGGCTTTCATTAAAGGCCGCTCCATATCGGATAATTGTCTATTAGCCCATGAGCTGATTAGATATTTCAACAAGGCAGGAGAAGGAAAATGATGCATCAAGCTCGACCTTCGGAAGGCATATGACACGGTTAGTAGAGAGTTCGTTTACAGCATGCTTAGTAATATGGGCTTTTCAGACTGGTGGGTGGAACGCGTCAAGGAGTGCATATCTTCGCCTACGTTCTCGATCCTGATTCGCGGACAACCTCATGGTTTTTTTAGGAGCAACCGGGGCTTGCGCCAGGGAGACCCATTATCTCCGTATCTATTCACCATAGTTATGGAGTATTACACGTATATGATGGATATTGCAGTCCATAGAGGACAAATTATGCCTCTTTTCCGGCGAGTTGATCCGGTGATTTTTCATCTCATTTACGCCGATAATCTGTTTGTATTTATTGAGCCGGCCAGGAGATCGATTGAGTCATTGAATCGGGTTATGCAGGAGTTTGGAAGACTTTCGGGTCTTCAACTAAACAGGGACAAGAGCCGGGTTTATTTTAGCAGAACTTGCAAGGATACGGAAATGTGGTCGACTCTTCTACAAATTGAGAAGGGGCAGTTGCCGGTGAAGTACCTGGGGCTCCCGTTATCAGTATCATATGCTCGGGACATTGACTGCCAAGGTCTTATTCAATATACTCAAAATAGACTTGAGGGTTGGCAGTCGCAGATCCTTTCTTTCGATGGGAGAGTGGAACTGGTTCGATCGATTATTTTGGCTATTACGGCATATTGGCTACAAGCCATTCATATACCTGATAAGACTATCAAGAGTATTGAGACGCTGTGTGCCAATTTCGTTTGGCGTGGTGGTTTACACCTTATCTCATGGAGCGAGATGAGTTGGAGAAAGGAGGAAGGAGGAATAGGCTTACGTTCCATACGAGTGCTGAGGGAGGTGGCGGTTCTTAAGTTGGCTTGGAAATTCTTGGTAGGAGATTCGCTTTAGTCTCGATGGATGAGGAGTAGATACTTGCGGGGTTCGAACTTCTGGACTCTAAAGGTAGATAACAACTTCTCGGTGAACATGAAGAATATTCTGAAGGCTCGTCCGCGATTGAAGAGTATGATCAGGCGGGTCATCCATACGGGGGAGCATACGAGTCTATGGCTCGATCCCTGGCTCAATGGCCAGAGTTTTGTTGAGCGCCTGGGTTGGCACGTCTTCGAACTGGTAGGAAGGAACGATCGGGTAAGTGCTATAATAGCTGATGGGGATTGGAACTTGGCCGCTAGGCCGATAGCGTTGGAGTTTGCTGAAGAAATAGCAACAGTACCTCTGGATCAGGAAGCTGCCAGGGACCATTGGGTGTGGGAGGATACACTATTGGAAGGTTTTGATAGCAAGAAAATTTACGAGCGGATCAGTCCTCAACTTCAGAAGGTTGAGTGGGCAGAATTGGTATGGGCTAAGGATAATGCAACTAAAATGAAGTTGTGTGCCTACAAAGCTATACGAGATAGATTGTTAACAAGGGATCGTCTACTGCGGTTCGGCGTACAGATCGACAGTGCTATGTGCGTGTTATGCGGATTGGAGGCGGAGTCGCAAGATCATCTGTTCTTTCAGTGTCCCATCTCAAGCCACATTTGGAGTTCCATCTGTAGTAGGGTTGGACTCAATATTGGGTCGGAAGTGGGATTACTAGAGATAGTTGGAGAAATACTAGAGCTGAAAAATCAAGCGAAAGAGAGGTTCTATCTGGCACGGTCATGGCTACTGTCAGTTGTATGGCATGTGTGGCGGGAGAGAAACAGGAGAATTTTTGACGGGGCCGCCATCTCCATTGCGGGTATCATCAACAATATTATAAGAGATGTTGAATGTCTGTATAGTAAATAGCTAGATGTGATAAGATTCGAGTCGGGTGGCTTGTAAGATTGATTGGTTATTTTTCATCAATAATATTTACCATTCCTTCAATATATATATATATATATATATATATATATATATATATATATATATATATATATATATATATATATATATATGGACCTATGGGTTGGGTGTTTTCATGCATGGCATGACGGCCAATCTTGGGGCTGATTTTTGGACAAAAATTACATGAGGGCTACTCTGGGTCGGCCTTGGTTAGGTTAGTTAGTGGATTGGTTGGGTAGTTAGTTAGGCTAAGGACTTAAATAGATATATATAGCACCTTCTATCCTTTGGGCTAAAATAATTCCAAAAATTTGAATATAATTTATATATATATATATATATATATATATATATATATATATATATATATATATATATATATAAACTTATTTTAATGCCCAATATGTCTACATAGGTTTGAGTTGGCTTGGAAGAAGTTCGGGAAGATTTGGTGCAACCGGGTCTCCTAAAAAGTCATAAAGGCTTATATAACTAATTTATTGATCGAAATATGACTTGAGCCACAACTTGAATTGTTAACATACAAGGGACTAAAATATAACTACGTCATCCCTACCAAGGCTAGTATACTAGTCATGGCACCCGACTACACTAGACATGCCACACTTTCTAGTCAACATGCATATCCAAACTCAACCATGACTATGGCCCTTTTTATATAATAAAATAGAATTAAAATTAATTAAAAATAATTAAAAAAGCAATAAAATATATTTAGCCTAATTAAATATTCTTTTAATTTTTGGGGGGTTTACATCGCAAGACACTCATCATGAACATGCACTTAGAACAACTATTTTCAGTAAGAAAAATACTTCTTCTGTGACAGTGAAATAGCTCTTGTTGCATGACTCCTCATGCAACAGGGTTAAATATGTCGCATGGCTCTTTGTGCGACAAGGTTAAATCCATTCTGGCATATCTCCTCAGAGAATAGCTTTTTTTATGCGCATAACTTTCTGATTCTAATGAATTGTGCCTCTTCTTGGTCGTCTTGAACAAACACATTTTGTGATGAAGCATCATAAGAGGGGGAAAACTTTGTTCGAAATGATCAAAGTTGCTCCTTCTATTTTGTATATCAGCTGTATCTTCCTCTGAAATGAAGTTTAACAATGGTTGGCAATATAGCTGCCGTGCATACGGTGAGGATGTGATTGAATCCCAATTAAAAACCTCTAGCTGCGGACTGTGGCAGTAGGTGACGGGACTCCCGGGTTATATGCATATCCAATTTTGTTTTCTTTTGCAAGGGATTGCTGCCAACTATAAGGGCACATTGTTGATTACAGGATTTGGATTGATTGCCAATCAAAATCTATCTTCAACAATAAGGTAGAAGGGGGCTCATTCTTGTAGATGAAAGCACAGTTCTGTACTTCCCTTTTATCGTTGTCCTTTATTACAACATTTTCTATATACCATAGCTCGTACTGAATAGGACTTCATAGAGATCTGAATGTAATGAACCTCCATCATATGTAATCATGATCTTGAGATAAAAATCCTAAATGTAATATATCTCCATCATATGTAATCATGATATTTAATATCCATAGAAGAAGTTTTTGCCTTGACTTTTATACAATTTCTGTCTTGTCGCATAAGCTTCAAAAGACTGTCACATAGATTCTGGTCTGAAGGACATCACATAACCGTCTTCAGATAAAATGACACATAACTGTCTTGAACAACTGGGCGTAAGTCGTAAGGGCACATTGCCGCATAGGACCTAAAGTGACATTACCACATAAGACCCAAAATTATACTTCCGCATAAAACCCAAAAAGTCATACTACTAGACTGTCGGTCTTTGAGATCTTCCTCTATCTCCATGCATTTAATCAACTTGAAGCGACGATGACGCATGAGCGTGAGAATCGAGGAGTTGGTTTTGATATTATGAGCCACATGTCACAGGATTCGAGGAGCCGTACTAGTCTATGCGATATAAAATCCAAATCTATAAATAGACACTTTAAGAGAGAAAAACTTTACTCTCTCAAATTTTGTAACTTTCAAATTTTTTTAAGTTTTCTTCTCTTTTATCTTTCATCAACAACATTAATGGCGACCATAGCTTCCTTGTCTTCAGCAAAGTCACTGAGCAAGGGCAAGGCAAGGGCAATGGAAAAGCGAACCCAGACTCGTAATCGACCGTCCAAGCCGACGTTCAAGCTCCTATCGAGGGTGAGAAACCCTATTCCTTCGACTGAAAGATGAAATTTTTTTGAGCTATGTGCTTAAACGTTTTACGCATGAGTAAGGAAACTCATCTAAAAAATGCACAGACGAATGAAACCACTACGCGCATGGTTATCGCTGTAAAGCTTCAATATGTATATGCACGTTTAGTGTTTACGTCACAGCTTGTTGTCACATAGATGTAGTTGTCGTACACTATGCGCAATATGTTTAGGCGCTAAACTGCAACTTTTGTCTTCATGCATAAAAGAACTTGTGCTTGCAAAATGTATCTGGCTTTAGAAAATTTTCAAACAGTCAATCTTTATGCGCATAGTACTTATGAGCGCATAGACTATTATGCGCTTAACAATTTATGCACATAGAGATCCTGTTCTTTTAAGAAAACAAGTTAGATTTTGACTATATTTTTCTAACTTGTTTTCCTTTAATTTTGCAGTCAAGTTTCTAGTAGACCCTCTTGGTTAGACTTATTAATACTCATGAATACTCATCGAGATCCTGTAAATCATTTATACCTGAAGAGATTATCAGGTCCTCAGGGGACATAGCAAGATACATAAAAATATGTCTTTCTAATAGTAACTATCATGCATGAATAATAACTAGGAAGGAAACAAGAATGACTAAGTAACAACGATGCATGCATCCAAAGAAGGAAACAAAATAACTAGGCAACAAACTATACAAGTGTAGTGCCCTGCTCCGCGAAGGCACTAGATAAACAGATCTAGAAATCAGATTGCTGGCTCTGGAACAGAAGATGATTTATCTGGGTGAGTGGACGAAGACTCATTTTTTGATTCTTTCACACCTAATAAGAATCTAAGTTTTTGAATAAATGTTATTGTTAATAACAAGATGGTAAATCATTGAGAATGCTAGTACATTAAATCAGTATGCTTATGAGAGAATCCACATGTTGCTATGCTCAGAACAAGAAAAAAGAGAATCTGCATGCTAAGAATAAGATTATTGTCTATTAAAATTAGTGAATGATTACATGTCCGTAATTGTTTACTGTTAAAGGTAGAATGATTTGCTAAATCTACATAGAACTGATTATTATGTTCCAAAGAGATGAACGATTGCTTGTCCCTCAAAGATGTTCTAAATGTTAGACCTGTATAGACGAACTTGTACATGTTGTAAAGGAATAAAGTATGTAGGAGCTTCGGCTCTGAGTTAAATAAAAGAGAGAAGGCAGAGTCATAGCTCTGTTGTTAAAAAAAGAAAAGATGGATGTTTGCTCATCGATGAAATACTGCCTCAAAGAGTTTATCTGATAGATGTAGCATTCATGCATTAGTCTCGCACAACTTGTGCACAAGGAAACTAAATCTCTCGGGCGGTTCCTGGGGCGATGGGAATCATTCGGCCTAGGAGAGATTGTCAAGACACACTGAGGTAAAAGAGACCTCACGATTAGGGGGTGTTCTATCTGTGTCCACTAGCGACGAGCTGAAACCAAGTGCCACAGCGACTAACTATGGAGAATGACCCATGGACCATCATATAGATATGTGTCAATTGTTGCAGAGCTGAACCAGAGAGTCATAGCTACCAATCGAGTCTGCATGTATTGATACTGATTTTGCTAAGAGCTAACCATACAGAGATGAACATGAAATAAGAATATTGGTTATATTAGGCTTATGCTAATCATTGTCTTGTGCAGGAACGAACCATCAGCTATGGTAAAAATTAGTAAAAAAGTGATATATGTGTTGCTTAAGTTCTGATCAGGATTTGTATCAAAGGATAATCTGTTGGCAAGAATTGTTATGTCCCTTTCAAAGAAAGATATGATATCGTGCTTGTAATTGTCCCTAAGAGTTGCTCGAACCAAGAAATGATTGTGGCTCATAATACATGCTGTTCACTTCAAACAAATGAATAGTCCCTTGAATGCTTGAAATGAAATGAAATGTGGCTTTTCGAAAGTATTTTCAAAAGATGTAATCTAAATCTGAATATGCATGAAATGAATATATGTAAAAGTAGCAAGATCACATCACAAGAAATGTTTCATCACTAATTGAATTAGTAATTGTTTCATATGATGTAGCCTTTGTTCACATCACTAGTATGTTGATATACTGACCTACTATCCGTCTGCATGCTGGTACAAGATGCATCGAGATGGATAGTCCGAAAGCGATAGCCTGAGCCTCGTCCTTAGGAGCCAGAAATCGAAAGAGATGCAATGAGATAGTCGTCTGTTCTAAAGAGTTGGTTTTGTATATAAAGGAATGTAATGTATGGAACATTATCATTATTCTGTATGTTTTATGAGAGATTGTAAGCCAAATATGGCATGTATCAGAGAGACAATGAGAGCTTTATAATCTGTTCAAAGAATATCAATAAAAAGAATTGCCTCTGTTACCTTGTGTTAAATTATATTCTATAATGTGTCCGCTGCTAACTTCAAATATCTGTTTTATGTTCTGCTGCATTTTTGTCAATCTTGTCTATTTTTTATTGTACAGGTCTTGGCTTTGTGTAAGCACAACTTAGGCTTGTACGACATCATGCCCAAGCGAGGACGAACGGTTCCACAGAGTCCGAAGCAAGGACGAAAGGACTCTGTGGGTTCAGGGCGTGACATATTGGTATCAAAGCAACACGATCCTCTAGCTAATTTTTGATTCGATTGAATTCAAAGATGTTCTCCTGATCGAAATTTCTTTGCTTACTTGATACCAAAAATGAGATGAACGTTCCATACAATATGGCCGTAAATATTTTTATGATGCCGGCATATGTTTTATTGATTGGTTGAGATGGAAATATTTTATTGAACATGAGTTTTGATTTGATAAGGATCGTAATTTTATGGATTGATGATGGAGAAGGATGAGGACTATCATTGCTATAGATATCGTAAGTTTATCCTTAAGTTTCGAGGACGAAACTTTTTCTCGGTAGGTAATTATGTAGTGCTCCGCTCCGCAAAGGCACTAGATAAACAGAGAAATCGGATTGCTGGCTCTGGAAAAGAAGACAATTTATTTGGGTGAGTAGACGAAGACTCATTTTCTGATTCTTTTACGCCTAATAAGAATTTGAGTTTTTGAATGATTATTATTGCTAATAACAAGATGGTAAATCATTGAGAATGCTACTACATTAAATCGGTATGCTTATGAGATAATCCACATGTTGTTATGCTAAGAACAAGAAAAGAGATAATATGCATGCCAAGAATAAGATTATTGTCTGCTAAAATTAGTGAATGCTTACATGTCCGTAATCGTTTACTGTCAAAAGGTAGAATGATATGCTAAATCTGCATAGAACTGATTATTATGTTTCAAAGAGATGAACAATTGCTTGTCCCTCAAAGATGTTCTGAATATTAGACATGTACAGACGTACTTGTACATGTTGCAAAGGAATGAAGTATGTAGTAGCTTCGACTCTGAGTTAAATAAAAGAGAGAAGGCAGAGTCATAACTCTATTGTTAAAAAGAAGAAACAAAATAAGATGGATGTTTGCTCATTGATAAAATATTGCCTAAAAAAGTTTATCTGACAGATGTTGCATTCATGCATTAGTCTCGAACAAATTGTGCACAAGGAAACTAGATCTCTCGGGCGGTTCCTGGGGCGCTGGGAATCGTTCGGCCTTGAAGAGATTTTCTAGACACCCTGAGGTAAAAAACACCTCAAGATCAGGGGGTGCTATATCTGTGTCCACTAACGACGAGCTGAACCCAAGTGTCACAGTGGCTAACTATTGAAAATGACCCATGGACCATCATATAGATAGGTGTGAATTGGTGCAGAGCTGAACCGGAGGGTCACAGCTGCCAATCGAGTTTGTATATGTCGATATTGATTTTGCTAAGAGCTAACAATACAGAGATGAATAGGAAATAAGAATGTTCACTACTACAAAAATAGATAACAATGATGGCTAAATATGCTAATTAATGACATTTGTTTGGTCGTCATCTATGAATGTGTCATCTTTATCATTAGAAATCAATGACATCTCAACGCACGTCATCTTTATTTTTGAACTATGACTTTTATGTGTCATCTTTATTTAGAAATGATGACCCCTATGTGTCATATTTATTTATAATATAGATGACTTTTATCGAGAAAAATCAATGACAACTAAACATGTCATCTTTATTAATAAAAGATGACTTTTATGCATCATCTTTATTACAAAATATGACTTCTATGCATCATCTTTATTTACAAAAGATGACTTTTATGCATCATCTTTATGTACAAAAGATAACTTCCATGCGTCATCTTTATTTTTAAAAAATGACATATCGTAAAAATCAATGACAGCTCAACACACGTCATCTTCATTTATAAAAGATGACTTTTATGTGTCATATCTTTATTTACAAAAGATGACTTTTATGTGTCATTAAATGTTCGTCATTTGTATAGTACCCATTTTGCATCCATATTCCACAATTTATATTTTGTATACAATATCTAGTATAAGAAAACAAAGAAGAAGAAAAAGAATCTGCAACACAAAAAATATATATTTCATAATTGTTCAAAGTGCCAACATTTAACAATAACAATATTATTTCAATCTCAAGCGTTCTCAACATAAATTAACAATGCATCCAAAATTTTCTAATGCATTATTTTTCCATACGGTCCTCATTCACAGTATCAAGGATAAAGTTGGCCATCTCTCCTCACATTTCATCAATTTCTCGGATCGAGTAATCCTTTCTCCTGACATACTATAAAAAATAAACATAAATTCAACTACTATAACATAATGTTATACTAATACAACCAATATTACATTAATATATAGAACCATCTTGACAGCTAACTTACCATATCTTTTGTTAAAGAAACCTAAATTAAAACTTACCTTCACACACTTCCATGTTAGGCTTTTCCATATCATCTCCCTTTGAGCAAGCCATTTCTTAAAAGCACTACAATAGCAAATGTGACCTAATAGTAGAAGAAAAAAAGTGCATGATACTATAAATAACTTATACAATAAATTTACATAAAAGATAGCTGCCAAAATTATAGTAGAAGCTAAAGTCCTCGCATTGAATCTCAATGATACACAACACCTTATGCCAGCATAATAGTATATTAAATAAAGACAACTATCAAAGCAAAAGTCAACTGTAACCAGCATCCAAGATGCATATGTGAACACGATGACACTCTTCACCCATACTAATCCCTTATAACAGAAATAAAAAAATGTGGGAAAACTTTTCACTTAGTTAGGCTTTCCCAACTTCAAATTTTCCCATCATCAAATATTTTTATGGGAGAAGGCTTGGATGATGTGATAATTTCGTGTATCTTTGGGTTTTCTTACCCAGTTTCACCAGCTTTGGATTTTTCGGTCAGTGTTACACATCAACAAATGTATAATTGCCAAACTTAGCTATATATCATATATCTATTCCTTAATCCAATGAATATATGGTATATGATAAAGGATATGAAGAGGTCACGGATAATCTGTCATAAGTTAGCAAATTAATCTTTAAACCATCATGCAATAACAAATCTAAGCTAAAAATAATAAGCAAATATATTGTTAGATATTAGAATCTCCCAGTTAAGAGAGATCAGTTAACATCCGAGTACTAACCATCAGTAGCCTCTTCGGCTATGATTATATCCGTGCCGATATTGGTATGAATGATATGTCCATTTGTGCTACTATATGCCCATCAAGCAATGCCCTATTTAACAGTTTCAAAACATAGTCAAAGAATTTACTTGACCCATACATGGCGTACATAGAAATAGTACCTTTAAGTTGCTGCCAAAATAATAATAGTGTCTATCTATGATAACACAAACCTTTGATTGTTGAAGTAATGTGTGCGAGTAGTAGCGCAAGCCTGATGTTGCATTCTTTTATTGGTTTTCAACCAACAAATATCCTCACACCTACGGAATCCCCACTAAGCGACAAAAGGAAATTAGGTTAGCTTGCTAATTGTTGCATCAAAAGTAGAAAGATTAACATAGTGGATACTTGGTCATTTTCTCAAAACAAAGGGAAACATAATACTAAAATTAAAATTGGAGGTTCAAAATTTCATAGTTAACCATATCACCAACTCATCGTCCTGATTTATATGGGAGAAGCCTTCTCCCATAAAAAACTTGGGAAAGCTTAGCTAAGTTGAATGCTTTCCCAACATCAAGTTTTCAATCTGTAGGAACCATAGCTATGTTACAAATGGATTCAAAATTCGTCGACTGTATGGACAAAAATCTTTGGCCAAAGACAAGTAACACTTTCATAAAGAAATTACGTTCAGATTTAATGCTAAAATAATCTACTTTTTTTTCTTCTGAAACTGGGCACAAAATATGACTAGCATAACTCTGGAATTCAACCCGTATCTATGTTTGTGCACACACGGTTGGACAAATATTATGAATACCATAAGGCTTGAAGATCATATTTATCTAGTAAGATACGCAAGCAATAGTAATGTATGGCCACATATGCTTATACTAACTAATTCCTAAGAGCTACGAGCATCTAAAGATGAACTTAGATTTTAAAGTTTATTTGTATCAGCACGAACTCACATCATAAATTGCACATTTTCTATTTTTTTTTGTTTATATTTATTTCCAATAAATTTCTTTCGCATCATATAGATATCTTTTTTTTTTCTCATTTACACCCATAACCCTTTTTATATTTGATACTTAAAACCAATATAAATATGTATTATTCTGATAGTTGCCCCCACCCTGCTCCATAAGCTCCTCCGATCCTCATGTATGAGTGTTTTAAGGCTAAATAAGAACATATTGGATGCAATTGCTTTCCTTAGAAAGCATACAAACAATTGAAACAATTTCTAGTAGATTTGAGGAGTACATGAAAGACATATTTCTAATTATCCATGGGTTATGTAGTCTAAAAACTGGACATCACATGCAATTGAAAGCAAAACTAATAAGATCCATGCATAAAATTTTGCAAGTTATCAAAGTAATAAATTTTGCAAGTTATCAAAGTAATAAATTTTGCAAGTTATCAAAGAAATTCGATGATATCAAAAGAGTACCTGTGTATGATCATAGAATATCCGAATAACAGGCCTCACGTGCCCATCTCTAGTATCTACAAGCATCATTTGCTTAACTTTTGAGACATGAATGACACATTAAACATCTCTAAGATACCTGTTGGTGTTTTTGCCTTTGGACTAGAAAAGATAGTCCCACATCGGCTACACCAAATGGTGAGTATCTCAATATAATGCATTGCTTGTGTTGAGGTGTGCACATGAGGTGTAGTGGGGCACAAGTTTGTGCCATGTGGAAGTATTTCTCTAGAAGGAAAAAGGATTAAGTCCAACAAGGATGAAAGTTAATTTTTGTTGTGCGGACTCGGACTCGGACACGGACTCCAGGATGTCTCGTGCATGCACGGGAGTGTTCGGGGGGTAGGCGTGGACTAGCACACTTCTATGCTGATTGTGGGATGATCTAAAATATCAAACTCTATTTTTGAGTATTGGTATTTTAGTCCCACATCGGATAGGAGAAGAGGTGAAGTCTCAACTCCACTCTATAAATAGAGCCCCTTGGCCTCCTTTGAAAGATGCACCAAGAAGAGAGTTGAGGGAGTCTGTTAAGTCCAGGAAGCCCGTTCAAGTCTCAAATATTGACTTACGAGCGTTCCAGAAGTTCTCCTGAACTTGCTGGTTCCTGGGAGCTTATCCGTACTGCGGGTATAGCTTTGAGCGCCGGTGTTCAACACCCCAGCGAGATCCGCTCTTCTTCTTCCTTCCTCTTTCTGTTGCCTTCGAGAATCTGAGACTCAACTGTTGTTGATCATCTCTTGTTGCCTTCGAGAAACCGCTATTGCAAACGCGATTCGATTTTTTTTTTAATCGTTTAGGCTACGCAATCAGCATTATTTGCATCTCTTTTTTAGGGATTGCAACTGCATTATTTGCATCTCTTTTTTTTTAGGGATTGCAACTGCATTCTTTGCATCTCTTCTTAGGGATTGCAACTGAGTTTTTCCATCGATTGTTTGCAAATAGACTAACAATCTCAAAGCTATACGATTCGATGGAAAACACTCGTGCTTCGCTTGTCGATACCGGCTTTAACAAGTTGGAGAAATTCGACGGCGAACACTTCCAGATCTGGAAGCGAAAGGTGACTCTGAACCTTCAACTCGTGGATGTTGATCACGTGTTGGATGAGGAAGAACCAATCGTTCCAGCAACAGGATCTGCTGCTGTTCTGGCCGCTGCTACGAGCAAGCAGACGAAGTGGAAAAAGGATAACAGCATATGCAGGCTGCTGATCCTGAATTCCATGGAAGACTCTCTGGCCGAGTCCTACACAAAGAGGACTTCTGCCAAAGAGATCTGGGAGTCCGTGGGGAAGCTGTATGACGACGACGAGGCCCGGTCGAAGATGTTCATGGTTGAAAAATACCACAAATGGGTCTTTGAAGACGAGAAGACCATGCTGCCCCAAGTGAAAGAGTTCCTGAAGCTGCGCCAGAAACTGGAGGACGATAGCATGCCCCTCGTCGACAAGTTCGTCGTTGGAGGGATCGTGGCAAAACTTCCTCCAGGATGGAGCAACATCTATGCAAGGATGCATAGGAAGAAGATGGAGATTAGCCTGGATAATCTCCTCAGCGAGATTCATGTTGAGGACGAGATGCGCTCTCAACAGAAGTTGGACACCCTGTCCAAGCAACTAGCAACGGCGAATCTGGTTCAAGCCACCAGAGAGAACAAAGGGAAGCAGGCGGCTTCTCACCACAAGAAGGACTTCTCGAATCTGAAAGTGAAGGGTCCAGGATTCAAGCAACAGAAGTCCAAGTCCCATGTGACTTGCTTCAACTGTGGCAAGAAGGGTCACTATAAAAGTGAATGCAAGTCCAAGCCCAAAGAGCAAGGTGAGCCTAACAAGGTTTCTTTGGTTACTAATCAGGTTGCCATGATAGCACAGGTTGCAACTGTGGGGGCAGACTTGGACTGGTGGATAGACACTGGCGCGACATGTCATGTCTGTTCAGACAAGGACTGGTTCGTCTCCTATGAGCCTACTTCCGAGAAAGTCATGATGGCGAACCAGGCACAAGCTGAAGTACTGGGGATCGGGACGGTGGAGCTGAAGCTTACATCGGGGAACATTCTGACGCTTCAAGGTGTGAAGCATGTTCCTGCAATCGCAAAGAACCTGATCTCTGGGAGCCTGCTCTGCAACGCAGGCTTGAGGATGGACATCAATGCTGGCCAAATGGTGATGTCCAAGAAGGGTACTTTCTTCGGGAAAGCTTTTCAGACTGAAGGAATGTACAAAATTCAGCTTGTTGTAACCCAGCATAATAATGTCAATGCTATTACTAGTTTGAATTACTCTCTTGAGTTGTGGCATAATAGACTAGGACATGTTCATTGTAAGCGAATAAACAAAATGTCTAGTCTAGGACTTATCTCCAAGTGTGGGGGTAAGGTAGAGAAATGTGAGATATGTGCTCAGACGAAGATCACTAGGAAACCCTTCCACAGGGTCCATCGAAGCACAGATCTTCTGGAGTTGGTTCACTCAGATATCTGTGACTTCAAACAATTCTCTACAAAGGCCGGGATGAAGTATTTCATTACTTTCATCGATGACTTCTCCAAGTATGCCTTCGTCTATTTACTCAAATCTAAAGACGAAGCATTCGAGAAGTTCAAGGAGTTCAGGGCCGAGGCTGAACGGCAAACTGGACAACAACTCAAGAGGCTAAGGAGTGATCGAGGTGGGGAATATAGGTCTCATGAATTCTCATCATTCTGCAAAGAACATGGAATCATCAACGAGACGACGGCTCTGTATTCTCCACAATCCAACGGAGTAGCAGAAAGGAAGAACAGAACGTTGACAGAGATGATGAATTCTATGCTGTTGACTGCGGGTCTCCTAAAGTGCTATTGGGGAGAAGCTGCATTAACGGCCACTTTCATTCTGAACAGAGTGCCGTATGCAACTTCCGACATAACTCCTCATGAACTCTGGTTCAAAGTCAGACCCAACCTGAATGTCATTCGAGTGTGGGGGTGCCTGGCTTATGTGAAGCTCCCGGATCTAAAGATTCAGAAGCTGGGGACAAGGACTACTAAGGCGATCTTCCTGGGGTATGCCGAGAAGAGTGATGCTCGGAGATTCCTTGATATCGAGTCAAATCATATCATCGAATCTCGCGATGCTGAATATTTTGAAGAAAAGTTTGCAAGGCACAAGAACATTGTTCTCGCGGACATTCCGGAGAATAATGAGGGTGCGGAGCAGACAGAGATCTTTATCGAACCAGTAGTCCAAGATGG
This sequence comes from Iris pallida, assembly GCA_029216955.1. Lineage (NCBI taxonomy): Eukaryota > Viridiplantae > Streptophyta > Magnoliopsida > Asparagales > Iridaceae > Iris > Iris pallida. The sequence continues at coordinate 903,722 of JANAVB010042015.1, forward strand.
AGTTGTTGTCGAGGAGACACCAGCTGAACCAGAACTCGCTGAGCCGTCAACTAAGCGAGCGAGGAGGCCGAAAGACTTCGGAGATGACTTCGTCACCTATCATGTGGAAGTAGATCCGCTTACCTATGATGAGGCGATGAAGACCAGAGATGCTATATTCTGGAAGGAGGCGATTGACAACGAGATTGACTCAATCACCTCCAATAACACATGGGTATTGGTCGACCTACCAGAAGGAGCAAGACCCATCGGATGCAAATGGATCTTCAAGAAGAAGATGAAAGCAGATGGAACCATTGACAAGTTCAAGGCCAGGCTAGTGGCCAAGGGGTTTGCTCAGAAGCAGGGGATCGACTACTTTGACACTTATGCTCCAGTAGCTCGGATGACAACTATCAGATTGTTAATTGCTTTAGCAGCAATACACAAGCTGGTGATACATCAGATGGATGTAAAAACGACATTCCTTAATGGCGAGCTGACCGAAGAGATCTACATGCAACAACCAGAAGGTTTTGTCGTCAGAGGTCTGGAAGACAAAGTCTGCAAGTTGATGAAGTCTCTGTATGGTTTGAAGCAAGCTCCCAAAATGTGGCATGAGAAGTTTGACAAGGTGATAAGGTCAAATGGCTACAGGGTCAGTGAAACAGACAAGTGTGTCTATACGAAGTTTGCTGACGGAAGAGGAGTAATCGTTTGTCTATACGTGGACGACATGCTAATCCTAGGTACGGATTTAAGCTGCGTCACAGAGACAAAGAAATTCCTCTCGACCAAGTTCAGTATGAAGGACTTGGGGGATGCCGACGTAATCTTGGGGCTCAAGATCATCCGGACAGGCACTGGAATAGCGCTGTCACAGTCTCATTACATTGAGAAGATGCTCTCTCGCTACGGGTATCAAGATCTTCCTATTATTGATACACCGTACAGGAGTGATCTGAAACTGGAGCCAAATTCGAAGGAGAGCGTCAGGCAGTTGGAGTACGCTAGCATCATCGGAAGTTTGATGTACGCTACTACTGCCACAAGGCCTGACATAGCCTTTGCAGTGGGAATGTTGAGTCGATTTACGAGCAATCCAGGCGTAAAGCATTGGAAAGCTGTGAAGCGTGTTATGAGATATCTCAAGAAGACTCAGACATATGCACTATACTACAGCGGAGATCCGTCAGTAGTGGAAGGCTTCAGTGATGCTAGCTGGTGTTCAGAGGTGGAGAGCGAATATTCCACAGGTGGATATGTGTTCGCCATGGGTGGAGCTGCTATATCGTGGAAGTCGAAGAAGCAGACTATGTTATCTCGCTCCTCCATGGAATCTGAATTCTTTGCATTGGACGCTGCAGCAGATGAAGCAGAGTGGCTTCGGGAGCTCATGTATGACCTTCCAATGGTTGGGGCTCAGATACCGGCGATTCCGATATACTGTGACAACCAGGCGGCAGCAGCAGTGGCATCAAATGAACTCTTCAACGGGAAGAAAAGGACTGTGCGGTTGAAGCACAGAGCAGTGAACGATCTCATAAAAAGGGGCGTCATTGCAGTGATCGATGTTCGGAGTCAGAAAAACCTGGCGGATCCGTTCACGAAGGGTCTCAAGCGTCAGCTGGTCGAGGACACAGCAAGGAAGATGGGCTTGAAGGCATTCTAATATTGTGTCATTATAATCCTATCAATAAATTTTATGTTATTGGTTCAAAGAGAAATCTACCAGATATCTAATTTTTTGATTCAAGGGAGGACTATTGACTGAAAAAATATTAGTTAACAGTGGGCACTTGTTCTGCGGAACATGTAAGGGTTTCGGACCCAGAACCACTGTTGTCTACTATGAATTTTCTACAGAAAATTGATCCTGTGAGAAGGATGGCATAATGCCTTAATGAGTTCTCAGACTGAGTGAAGGTCTGTTATGCTTTACAGGAAGTATGGTGGCGCAACAACCACAAAGGAGTGTTACAACTCCATGCTACAGTGGGGTGACTCCACCATGAGGTCCCCAGGTAGGGGTAATGCCTCGGCTTTGTTAGCCAAGTTACAGGCGGCGTAGCACCGCATATAGGCAGGTAGCCTAATGTTGCATAATCGTAATAAAGAGATGTAGGCAGCACTACAAAGAGGCCGGTGTCCTCATGTTACAGTGGCATGACACCACGATGAGGTACCCAGGTAGGGGTAAAGCCTCGGCTTTGCAAGCCATGTCATAGTGGCGTAACACCACAAGGGAGCGCAAGGCTTCATGCTGGGTAGTTTGGCACTACAAAGAGGCTTGAGACCTCATGCTACAGTAGTATGACACTACGATGAGGTTCCCAGGTAGGGGTAATGCCTTGGCTTTGTCAGCCATGTCATAGCGGCGTAGCACCGCAAAGAAGCGCAATGCTTCATGCCAATGACTCTTTATATAGAACTCACCTATAGTGTATGGACAGAGATATCAGGCCGTCTCTTGAGGGTAAACTTGTAGACGCCCAAAAATTATACACTGAAACCAGGCTGGCACAAGGCCTTCAATGTGCATCCAGAAGCACAGTTGATGTCACTATGTGAGTAGGAAGAATTGCAGCTATGGTGCAGAATTCAAGGCTTAGTCCATTCTTGTATCATGCTGTTATTTAAACTATGCGGGAAGATTCAAGTCGTAGCGACATCTCTCCTAATGCATGATGGACAATCACTGTGGGGAACGCTCAACCCATATATTGAGATATGTGGGGGATTGTTGGTGTTTTTGCCTTTGGACTAGAAAAGATAGTCCCACATCGGCTACACCAAATGGTGAGTATCTCAATATAATGCATTGCTTGTGTTGAGGTGTGCACATGAGGTGTAGTGGGGCACAAGTTTGTGCCATGTGGAAGTATTTCTCTAGAAGGAAAAAGGATTAAGTCCAACAAGGATGAAAGTTAATTTTTATTGTGCGGACTCGGACTCGGACACGGACTCCAGGATGTCTCGTGCATGCACGGGAGTGTTCGGGGGGTAGGCGTGGACTAGCACACTTCTATGCTGATTGTGGGATGATCTAAAATATCAAACTCTATTTTTGAGTATTGGTATTTTAGTCCCACATCGGATAGGAGAAGAGGTGAAGTCTCAACTCCACTCTATAAATAGAGCCCCTTGGCCTCCTTTGAAAGATGCACCAAGAAGAGAGTTGAGGGAGTCTGTTAAGTCCAGGAAGCCCGTTCAAGTCTCAAATATTGACTTACGAGCGTTCCAGAAGTTCTCCTGAACTTGCTGGTTCCTGGGAGCTTATCCGTACTGCGGGTATAGCTTTGAGCGCCGGTGTTCAACACCCCAACGAGATCCGCTCTTCTTCTTCCTTCCTCTTTCTGTTGCCTTCGAGAATCTGAGACTCAACTGTTGTTGATCATCTCTTGTTGCCTTCTAGAAACCGCTATTGCAAACGCGATTCAATTTTTTTTTTAATCGTTTAGGCTACGCAATCAGCATTATTTGCATCTCTTTTTTAGGGATTGCAACTGCATTATTTGCATCTCTTTTTTTTTAGGGATTGCAACTGCATTCTTTGCATCTCTTCTTAGGGATTACAACTGAGTTTTTCCATCGATTGTTTGCAAATAGACTAACAATACCAAGATATAATAAACCAAGGATACTGAATAAACAACCTACAAGAGTTGCCAACCTCAAGAAACCAAATGCAATCATCAGGGGATGAATTAGAATAAAATGTTGCACTCGGAGAGGGGACACTTGCACACTGGTAGCACTACAGGGGCACGACATCCATGATCGAATTTGTTCGAGAAACAGAGAGTTAGGGGTAAAGGCGAGTGGAAATGTTGGAGATGTCGACGAGAACGGGGTTGCTACTAACGCACGGGAGGACTAAGATGACATGAGGGAGAAGGAGTGGGAGAGGGATCGAGAGAAGCAAGCCATAGAGGACAACAATCACCGATGAAGTCGAGGCCATCAAGAACAGAGGAGGGCCCAAATGTGTGCGAGGTCCAGGAAGACGTATTCAGGAGGAGTTATGAGCAGCTCCTCGCCGAAGCCACCATCCATAATGGCTGGAAGAATGCTCGACTGGATGGCCAGAGCTCCGCTGAAGGCCAGGAGGTTGGGGTATCCGTGGTCCTCATCGCGTTGGTAGAGGAAGTGGTACGGAAGATCTGGTCGAGGCTAGTGAATTGGAGGAAGAAGAGGATCGAGGTCCTATTAGAAGGAGAAGGAAGAGGTGGTAGAATGGGAGGGACGGTCCAAAAATTAGGGTTTGGGTTTAGTTCTATGGGAGAAAGAGAAGCATTTTAGGAAGGTGTTTACTTCCTAAAAAATGGAAAGGAGGTTCACAAATTGTGCGATGCTTTATTACTTAACAAAGAAGATAATTTTTCATTTATTTAATTGTTATTTTGTTAATTTCGTCTTTTATTACAAAAAATAAAATTGTAACTTTGTCTAACAATTTTATGTGACATAAATATTTTTTGTAACTGAAATGAAGTAATTGGCGTTATATAAGTTACAGTTCTTTAAATAAAAGTCACATAATACATATTAACTGACAAGTATTTTATTGTTTAAACTAAATATGAATCTTAATAGAGTATTTCATTGTTTAAACTAAATATGACCCTTAATAAAGTAATTCATTGTTTAAACTGAACATGACTCTTAATAACGTAGTGTCATTATTAGTTCCACATATTTTTTTTTCACACAAAAGATGACACCCAAAGTGGTTTTCATGACCCTTATCTTTTTAGCCGTCATCTTATAGTACATATCATGACATTAGTTTTTTTTAATGTCATTAATAAAGTTATTAATGACGATCATCTAATGAGACGGCATTAAATATAACATTAATGACATTTTGGGATGAGTGTCATCTATAATGTGTCATTGTTAACGATTTTTGTAGTAGTGGTTGGTTATATTAGGTTTACGTTAATCCTTGCCTTGTGCAGGGACGAACCGTCGGCTATGGTAAGAATCACTGAAAAAGTGATATATGTGTTGCTTACGTTATGATCATGATTTGTATCAAATAATAATCTATTGCCAAGAATTGTTATGTCCCGTTAAAAGAAAAGATATAATATCGTGCTTGTAATTGTCCCTAAGAGTTGCTCGAACAAAAGAAATGATTGTGGCTCATGAAACACGCTATGCACTACAAATGAATGAATAGTCCCTTGAATGCTTGAATTGAAATTAACCATGGCTTTTCAAAAGTGTTTTCAAAAGGTGTAATCTGATTGTGAATATGCATAAAATGAGCATAGGTAAAAGTAGCAAGATCACATCACAAGAAATATTTTTTTACTAATTGAATTAGTGATCGTTACAGACGATGTAGCCTTTGTTCACCTCACCAGTATATTGATACAATAACCCACCATCAGTATGCACGCAGGTGCAAGATTCATCGAGATGGATAGTCCCGAAGCGATAGCCCGAGCCTCAACCTCAGGAGCCAGAAATCAGAAGAGATCCAAAGAGATGATCATTTGTTCTAAAGAGTTGGTTTTTTATATAACGAGATGTAATGTATGGAACATAATCTTTATTCTGCATGTTTCATGAGAGATTGTAAGCCAAATATGGCATGTATCAGATAAACAATGAGAGCTTTGTAATATGCTCAAAGAATATCAACAAAAGAGAATTGTTTCTGCTACCTTGTGTTCAATTATGTTCTGCAATGTGTTCGCTGCTAACTTCAAATATCTGCTTTATGTTCCGCTGCGTTATTATCAATCTTGTATATTTTATCATTGTACATGTCTTGGCCTTGTGCAAGTGCAACTTAGGCTTGCATGGCATCACATCCAAGTGAGGACGAACGGTTCCACAGAGTCCGAAGCGAGGACGAAAGGACTTTAGGGGATCGGGCATGACAACAAACATACAAGAAAAATATGCATAAATGAACTGCTGGAAAAGAAAACAGGTAACAAATGCCATGTTCTTAGGTGAACACATGGCAAGATGTCAAGCGAATAACCAAACCCTTGCCCCTGCGTAGACTTTCAGGTTTGAACAACAACCAACCTTCGCCCCAAGTGTGGACTCTCAAGTTCGCTCAAACGATCAACCATCGCCCCTGCATGGACTCTCAGGTTATGAATAAACAAAAATATGAATAAAAATTCTGTTATGATGCAATCGACCTTCCATAATACGGTACGACTGAGATATGGTACATGTGAGAACAAATCCAGCATGAACAACAATGTCAAACCATGAACAATGACGATATATGAACGAGACCACTAAACTAGTATGCATAATATGAGAAAACATATATCAACAATCAACGAAAGAAAATATGACAATGACATGTAACGTTGGAAAATAAATATAAGCTTGTAAATAAATTGTATAAAAAGGCACTATATATTTGCCTATCATGGTTTGTTGGAGTCGACGTGTGTGACTTGATCGTAGCAGCATAGAATAGATACGAATGTCATACTTATAATAAATGATAGCAATTTATGGCATAAACATTTCCATTGAGTCCGGAACAGTCCAATTAGCTAGGATCGATATACAGAAGTCCAGATTCGCACAAAAATTTAAAAAAATATTGGATTAGTCATGATTGAAACAATATAATCTAAGAGAATTTGATTTAGGAGAAAGAAAAATTTTAATATAGAAAAATATATCTATTTAGGAAAAAAAGTACCTATAAACCATTTAGAATTATTATTGTATTTATAAAAATTATTAGAAATATGATATATTGAAAGCCCAAATCTATATTAATTGTCATGCCCAAGTCCCAAAACTCATTGGACTAGCACGTGATATGGCCAGCTGGTATACATTTAATGGCAACACTAAATCTATGTAACCTTCAAGAATGCACTTAAGCTGTCTAACTATGTCCACATAATCCGGAGCTATCAAGGCAATCTATATCTCATCCACAGAAGTGCAAAGATACAACTAAATCAAATGAGTAACGAATGACTATTGATCTAAATAATGAAGAATAATATAAACTGAAATATAAAGACAGGAAATAAAATAACTAAGTCCAAGTTATGTTAATCATCTATAACATCGTCAGTTGTAGTGGTACCATGGTCGGGTGCCGATCCATAAACTTGCTCGTCTGTACCTAGATAAACCTCGACTATACCTGGAGAGACCACTAGGTTCTCAGGGGACTAGAAAGATACATAAAATATGCCAATTATATATATATGACAGAAAATAATATGCATAGAAAGATAGAAATAGTGCAAGAAATAAAGACTAGACAAAATACAGTACACGAATAAAAATATGAAAGAAATGGCATGCTGTCGAGAATCGTGCTAATAAACGTGACTACAAGTAATTCTAGGTAACTACAACTCAATAGGATCTCACACTCCTATAGTAAGTAGGCCAATGGGGACTTCCTAACTATAATAAGTCTCCTTCACAACCCAATGGGAGCTTACGAACGTGGTGCTCGGGTATAGTCAACATCAAATAATAGTCGTCTAGGAACTAAGAAAATAAGTCAAGTCTATCTCATGTCAAGTCAAGTCCAAGTAACAGGATCTAGCCAAGTCGAGTGTACAAAAATATGAGAATTCTAGACAAATCTAGTATAGCATAGATCAAGTACGTGACAAGAAGAACAACAAGTAACATATATGGAAACAAGTAAAGAAGACATCAAGAAGCAAGTACAAGAATCATGTGATAGTAAAATAAAGAAATAAATATGAACAAGAATGACTAAAAATATACATACATAACACTGTAAAAGTTGGCAAGGTATACTTGTCTGGTGTTAGTGCATAGACTCAACAATATCCAATCAATCAATGAGCCACAAAAGCCAAACTCCTAGAAATGTCTTCGGATGCTGAAACAGACATCACCAACATTTTCGACATAAAAATTGACTATCTATAAGTCCAGTTCTGGACATATGGGCAAAATAGTAATTTTGGGTCAAAACAATTTTTACTGTTGGACCCCCCTTTGTACTAAAAAGTGTGCCAGAACCTATGTTCTCTAAAGTCGACAAGTTATATACTTACGAGTCTAGTTTTTCGACACGAATCCAACGGTATGTCCAATTTTGGATTTCGATGAGCTGTACACAAAATCATCCGTTGAATCAGATGGTAGTCCCGCCAAAACGGTGATTCGGTCAAATATCTCAGAATCGGACAAAACTTGGGTCACATGACTAAAAAATGATACGATTACAGTAGAGCAAGTTTCATCACAGTATGACGAATGTGCACGACAGATACGCCTCGAATTCGTCTCGTACACTCAACCAATTCGAGTACTGTCAAAGGCCACAAATCTATAATATCTGTATGCACCTTCTGATGCACTTTGGTAGCGACAAAGTCATCCAGTTTGTCGGGACGGACCCAATATTAATAGATTTTCAAAATTTTAAACAATTTTTGCCAAGTTTATTCTCGATTTTCAATCCAGATTTACATGCAAATCATAATAGAATAAAACAAAGTAATTTAAGGGTTTAATCCTAGTTATGTTGTCTTTAAACTATAAAAGGATCCTTAAATCCTTTGTGGATTGATAGATATCTGCCTTCCAAACAGGGTGTGTGATGTTCGATTTGAACAATTTTTTGCCATGCTTGCATCGATTTATCGGACAACCTAGGGCATCTAAATTTAAACTACTTCAAGGGATTCGAAGCCTTTTAGGTTGTGCTCATACTGAAGTGGTAGATCGATAAATAATCAACCATGCATTGAGAAAACTCACAGTGAAGTCGGCCAAAATCCTGCTTGATATTGTTGTTGTTGCTGTGCTGCTTCAGTTGTCCGGCGCTGCTGCGACGGCTCCGGCGATCCCACGACGTGTGCAGGCATGTCGGGGCGGTCGTCCAAGATTGGGGAAGGGTTCTGGGTGATCATGAGGTCATGTGGTTAAGGGTTTCTTTAATTTTTCTCTCTCGATCTCTCTTTTATATCCTTTTTTTTCTAATTTCAATTTGATTTCTACATAAATTTAAATCCGTTTAAACTGGATTTTGGATGATCTGGAGGAGAACTTGAACAAGGATTTAAAGAAGAAAATTTGAATCAGAACAATCAAGATTGATCGATTACTGTAATAGAATTCTTTTAGAATTCATATACAGGCGCTTGGTGTGGGGGGAGAACTTGATCTCGTGAGTTTTCCTATATATATATATATATATATATATATATAAAATTTTGGATCAACCTTTTGAAATATATTTCTCCTCTAAAATTTGATACACCTTCAAATAGGATCAAATACTATACTATTCAAACACAAGGCAGAAAGCTTCAGCAATTGAAGACTTTTATTCAGCCCGCAGAGCTTCGCCACCTCTTACCCAGAATAAAAATTTTCCTGACAAGAACAAATTTGTTTGATTTGCTTCCCCGGAAGCAATATCAATGAAAAGGCTGCAGAGGGAGCACAAACTATGGATGCATGTCGCAGAAGATAACGTAATGGCAAAATTTTGACATTTAATTCCTATACAGTTGCCCCATTTGATGCCTCGTCTATTGGCTCAGCTTCAGCAACCTCTCCTTTTTTTACCCTTCTTCTTCTTCTTCCCACCACCTTTCTTCTTGGTCTTTGTTCCCAAAGCTAACCATGCCTTGATTTCAGGATCATCATCAACAAACTTGGTGGGCTGCAACTGTTGCAAAGTGTGAGATATAATCCTGTCCGATCCATTTGGCATCAAGAGTACAGTGAATTTGATGTGAGCAACAAGATTACCAGGTTTCTCATGGAGAACAAGATATGGTTGCAAGAGATCATGGTTCACACATTCAACCAGTCCAAGCCGAGCCCGTTTCTCCTCCAAAGCTCTTGCAGTGAAAGGCATGATTGGAAACTTGTGGCTTATCTCACTAAAAATGAACCTTGATGACTTCATTTTTAGGTGATAATTTTTGTCCACGGCACTTTTGTATATTGTTGTTTGCCTCTCGTCTAACAACTTTGGCTTGCCTTCACCGGTACTAGTGACAATATCTACAGCATATACTTCATTTTCCTCAAACTCAGCATCATCAACTCTGGTATCAGGATTTGCTACGCTAAGTATGACCTTGTTTCCATCAATGACAAACTGCTTAAGCTGATGACTGAGAACCCCTTCCACAATCTTGCAATCATATGCAGCAGCCACCTTCTGAAGAGCTTCCGTAACATCCTTGTTCTTCTTCCCAGGCCTTACTAGCCTCAATGCAACCTCTGCTGCAGTATTGGCAGCAGCAATAACATCAGCTGCTCTTCCAGTAACTGGCCCTTCTTGAAGTACATGAGTATGCGCCACAACTGCAATAAACCCATCTATGTGACACCCCATATCAATCTTCACGATATCATTCTCTTCCAGAAAGATCTCTCCACCCCCAAGTGGCGAGTAGTGGCACAATATATTGTTAACGAAAACACACGTCGGAAAGGCAACACCCCTCTCGATCTTCTTCTTCACATTTTTGTACATGTTTCTAGCATGCTCTCTGATAAAGGCATCGCCTTTCTCGCATACATTTATATACACATAAGAATATGTATAGCCTAGAAATCCTCAGATATTTAAAGAAAATTGTTATCATTTCCAAAATAAAATATAAATTTATAACATATATATTATATTTAACCAAAATTTATTCACTAGACCATTAAAATAAAATACCAATATATTATATATATATATATATATATATATATATATATATATATATATATATATATATATATATATATTTTATATATATATATATATATATATATATATATATATATATATTTTATATATATATATATATATATATATATATATATATATATATATATATATATATAAATATATATATATATATATAAATATATATAAAATATATATATATATATATATATATATATATATATATATATATATATATATATATATATATATATATATATATATATATATACATTGGCGTCTTTGGTCCCACTATATGTCTACATGGCCTGGGTTTGGTTTGGGTTAAGTCAGTACTAGACTGGTACAAACGGGTCTCCTAAAAAGTCAAAAGTCGTAATAATTAATTAATTAACCACGATTAAGCCATGACTTAACTTGTTTCCAAACAAGGGACAAAATATGGTTCAGCCATGCTCACCATGGCTAATATGCTAGTCAAAGCACATGACTACACTAGTCATGCCAAAAAATTTAGTCGTCCTACACCTCAAAACTTAACCATGACTAAGGCCATATATAATAATAAATATTTGACAAAGTATTAAAAAATATAAAAATCACTATTTAAGTCAAATAAATAATAATAAAATATTTTAAAATTTTTGGGGAATTACATTAATATATCCCATAATATTTACCATATACAAAAATAGTTTACATTAGTTTTAAAGCCCACAATTAATAAATCAAACTATTACATATTTACTTATTTATATGTTTTTAGAAAATATTTATATATTTAAAGCCCTTAATATTATTCCCAAAGCGAATTAAAAAGACCAATCTAAATTGTTATATAAGATAGAAGCCCAAATAAGAATATATTCAAACATAAAACAACTTATGAATAAATATTTACGAGCCCATGACCCAGCCCAATTAATTTATAATACAATAAAATCTAAAATTAATAATATTAATATATATATACATATATGGGCCTATTCCAAATCTAAAAAGATAAAGAAGTTTAAAATAATTAGCTCAATAGGCCCAGCCCATAATAGGCAGCCATCGCTGCTATTCTTCTTCCTAAGAGGAAAAAAAATCATAAGAGAATAAAAAATAAAACTAAAAAAGAGAAAATAGTCAGAGAAGAGTGTTTGAGGAGAGTAGGAGAGAGCGTAGAGAATGAGAGGGAGAGAAGGAGGAGGGAATAGGCTCACCGGTATCCTCGATCGATGGATGGCGAGGTGGTGACAACGTCGTGGTGCCGGTCGTTGGGTCTTGGAATTTTAAACTTAAGATGACAAAACAACTCCTTTTTTTTACAAAAGAATAATAGTCCTTGCGTGTTCTGGATACTACAATTCTCAAGCTACGGCCATAATAAATATGCCACAATGTCTATGAAATGCACGCACTTAAACTGTTGTGATGCCCATACTAACATACTATCATTGACAATGATCTGTATTAGCAAGAAACCTCTGGTAAGATCCATAACATCCATCTCTTAATTACTAGTATGTACAACAACACCAGACAACAAGATTAATGACAATTGAAAATTTTCTTCTTAAAACAGTATAGGCCAAAATATATACGTTTCTGCCATTTTAAACGGAATTGGAGGGTTCGAAACTCTGAACCGACTGATTCAAAACAACTGAAACGCCACAAAACTGCCAAATCCCCATACTCATAAGAACTGTCCAAAACCAATACCGAAATGAGCTTTTGAACCTTGCTTAAAACCTAACATCAACTACACAAACGGGACATGCTCAATTTTCCTCCCTATTTCACCACCAAGGGCATCTACTTCATGCACCAGCAGAGACTTTGTGTTGGAAACGAAGCACGGAAATCGTTTCCCCAAACCAGAAAGTCCTTCGAGAGAACCGAACAAAAGCACACAAACCAAAAAATGCTAAACACAATTGCAGACACAAAGATTTTTGACGTGGAAAACCCTTACGAAAAAAACCACGAGAAAAACTAAGTGGGAATATGGTACCTGGACTGTCGCTGCTTGCCTTTGCAGTGCTGCGTGCATGCGTGGATTGGCCGTCCCTGGGCGGCATTGTGGCCGTCCACGGCGGCGTTTAGGCTGTCAGGGTGGCGCCCAAGACTAGGGGGATGTTGGCGACTTCTTAGGTTTAGGGTTTCTCTCTTTTCTATCTTGGTGTCGAGAGTTTTACTCTCGGCTATATATGTGTACAGCAGAGCTAAAGGGCTCGGGCTGTGTTGGAGGCCTACTTTTGTGTGTGGGTTGGAGGGAAAAAGTTTGGTTGGGCTTGTTTATTTCTTTTTCTTTTTATATATATATTATATCGAAATATATTTCCATACACATATATCTATCATAATAATTCCAAATCTAAAAATGATATGATATTTCAAAATAAATAGTAATTTAGTAGAAAAAATAAAAATTATATCTTAAGTGAAAGTTAATTATAGAATTATTTATTAGTCCATATAATTTAGTAAAAACTTACTAAGTACATACATATGTGACTTATGTAAATATATATGTACTAGCCTTTATAAATAATAATAAATCATATACGCAATACTTAAATGGGCACACATACAAATATATATACATGTATATAGTCTAATACCCCAAAATGTACAAGGATACCTAAGAAAATTATATGTTATATTTTTCAAGGAAATTAGAAATTAAACTAGCAATTAGTGCATATATTATAATTAATATACCATTCATATAAACTACTCACGAGACTACAAAATGAACTATCAATATATATACACATATATATTTCCACAAGGATGTCGTTGGTTGCACTACATGTCTACTAGAGCTTGGGCTCGGTTCGGGTCTAGTCCGGACTGGTTTGGTATAACCGGATTTCCTAAAAGTCAATAATCTTAATAATAAATAATTTAATTATTTATAGGGGTTCAATCGCAACTTGGCCTGGTTTTCCTAGTTGGGACACACTTATGGCTGGACCTTCCTTAGCATAGCTAAAACACTAGTCAAGGCATGCCACTGTACTATCCGTGCCATGATTTCTAGTCATCTTGCACTCTAAAACTTAACCATGACTAAGGCCGCCTATAATAATAACTATTTAATTAAAATATCTATAAAATTCCAAAAAATCCCATTTAATTCAAATAAATAATAAATAAAATATATTTTAAAATTTTGAGAAAAGGGGTTACAGGTTAGGATTAGGGTTAAGGTCTGTATTGTATCCAGTAGACACAAGAAAAGTAGGACACAGGAATTTAGGGTTGTACTATATTCGATGTGTCGAACATGGCAAGAAAAATGTAAATATAATAATAAAAATAGCAAAATTACACTCAGGTCGTACCCGAGGCCGGCTGACACGGATAAGATTGATAATGTTGGACATGGACACATAGCTATGGTGATTAAATAATGGTTGTGGCTTGTGATGGCTAAAATTATTTGGGGTTTGGGAAAACTAGGGAAAGCCACTCCTTAAATAGGCGATCATGCTTACTGCTTGTCTACAAGTACATATTAAATGAACAAAGCAGTATCATAGTATGATAATAAGATAACATTGTAGGATCGATGACACCTCTAGAGAGCGGTGAATAGAGTGCAACGAAAAATATTTACCAATTTAAAAACTAAGCAGATGAAGCACATATATAATAAACTTAAATGCAATGAAGTAAAGCAATAAGTGGAGGCAAGAAAGCAATACTCAAACACCAAAGTTTATACTTGTTTCCCTCTGAGAGGACTAGTCCAGTTCGCGAGAACTCTTGCTCGCTGTAATCCACTATTTTGAATAGAGATTACACTGCGTGTATTGCTCCGAAGAACACGCCAACTTTAATATCGTCGTATTTTTATCCGAAGCCCACGAACAAACTTCAAACACCTTTCTGTAGAAAGCTTTATATGCCAAGCTTGTACAACTCGAATACTCATAATCGAAAACCACCGACACTTAGAAGAATAGGAGTTGTCTTGGATATTTGTAGATCAAAGCTCTTTAAGTAGATAGGAAGATTTAGAATAGATAGAGAAGATGAAAAATGAAATGACGGAATAGAAATAAGAAATTCTTCTCTTTTTATAGGATTTTCTGGGACAAAGGTCGGGCAGAACTCGGTAGGCTAACGTTCATAATTTTGAACGTTGCAGATCCAAAAGAATAGGAAAATGCAGGTGACCAAGAGTGGTCCAAGAGGACCGAGTTCGGTCCGAGTTCGGGCAGACCTCGGTCCGATTTCGATTGCTAGGGTTTCAGGGTCATTTGATTTGGTTGGACTTTTGGATATTAGTTTGGCTTGGGACCAAGAATGGATTAGTTTGTTTTTGGTTCATGATAGAACTTCTAAATGCTAGTGATCCCAACTCACAATATAATCTAGACTCAAGAAAGGAAAAATACAGAATAAATTGGAAAAACCAATAGTCCTTTGATGATGTCTTTGAGCAGACATGAAGATGCCATTTTTCTTTGACGACAGATGTCCAAAGATAAACAGATCTGAAAATCTAAATACCTTTCTGGAGCTTCACCCCCAAACCCTCATGGGTGGCACTGCACCCTCAACCCCTGTCCGCTGACCGGACAGTGGAATCCCCGAGTGCGAGGCCCCGGATAGGTCGTTGGGCGGTTAAGAGAAATCTTTTGATTTAACGTCGTCTTTAGCCTGTCATCAATTCTTTATTACATTTGTCCTGGTTTGATCATGCTTACTGCTTATCTACAAGTACATGTTAGACGAACAAAGCAGTATCATAATATGATAATATGATAACTTTAATTGTGCAGAAGGACAATGCTAAGTTTAAGTAGCAATATGATAGTAAATATATGAATATTAGTGACATCATTATGTTAAATTTAACTGATTAGCCATATTAAAAAATATGATATAATCATTGGGCAAACAATCTCCCCCTTTTTGATTATGGTAAATCGGTTAAGTTTAAGACAAATACGATAGATGCATGTATCATTAATAAACACATATTATTAGAAGATTGTGTGCTAACTTAAACTTATTTCTTCCCTGTTGACATGATAAAAAATAAGCTCCCCCGTAACAAGATATAAAATAAAATCAATCATAACAGAAGGAATGCATAAATAATCATGAATAACGATCAAGGTCCAAACCAAAATCTAAAAAATATAGCTATAGTTTGAAAGAGACCAATAAATATTTTAATAAAAAGTTGATACAAATATAGTAAAAATCAATCATTGGTCATAAATAATGCCTAAATATAGATAATCATGAACTTTGAGATAAAACAAGGAAAGCCAAGAGAAATAATAGCTCAATATTATCAAGATAAGAAAATCAAGATAATATAAGAGAATTCTTTATTAACCTATGAAAATGACTGAACCAAGAAGAAATAATATAATATATATTCTCTTATAAATCCAATATAAATCCAGATATCATGAACACAATCAATAAAAAAATTAAGTAATCGAATGTAGGTCCATGATTGAACTAGGTATATCACATATTAAATGTTGGCCCATTAGTCATGGTCGAACCTGATTTTAACAATTAATCAAACTCTGTCTCGATATAATGGCTACTTGGACATTTGTTGAGAACTTCTACCACTCTGTTCAAGACTGAAGGTGTGTTGCCGTATGAGTCTGTATTTCAATATTCAATATAATTTCATATTTATTGAGTCTAGGCATACTATGTACACCGAGTCATAAGAAAAAAATAGGCTACCCTAAAATGTTTTAAACTTTTCAAAAAGCCAAAAACTCAAAATTCGATTTATAAAACTTTACAAAAATCAAACTCTGACACCAACAGAGTTCGGCCCGAGTTCGGACCGAACTCGCCCCGAGTTCGTTTGGTGCCGTTGGATTTTTGAACTTGGTCATCCTGCAGTTACGGATGCAACGGCTATTTGCCGAGATTATCTCAAAGAATTATGTCCGAATTATGACTTTGGAAAACCTATAAATAGAGAAGAATTTTACTCATTTCAATACACCTCTCTTCTCTCTTCTCTCTAAGCTTAAACGTCTTCCAAAGTGTTCTAAAAGCTTTCATTTTCAGATCCCAAGCTAGTTACAATCCTCTAGTCAATTTGCCAATGCGGTACGGTCTAGAAGTTTCAGAGTGATTGTAATCAGAGGTTTGATTGAAGAAAGATACTTCACAATTGAAGTTGGTCGAGTACTTCATATATCTAAGCTCGCGTTGTGGAAGTTCCAAGGACTTCATATGAAAACTTGTGGTATTTTCTAATAGTGGATTCAACTGGAAGCTAGAGTTCTTCCGACTGGAATAGTCCTCACAAGAGAGAAACCAGTATACATCAACGTATTTATGTTTGCTTTCTGATCTCTACCTTTCATTACTTAATTGTGATACATTATATGTGATCTTGTTGCTAACATTTTTAACTAGCTAAATTCCACTGCCTACTCTATTCACCCCCCTCTAGAGTATTGTGCTTTACAATTCGTTCCTACATTAAGGGTATAAATAAATAAAAATCGTTAATTTGCTTCCCTTTAAAATATGTGTATCTTAGTTTAAAAAACATTTATATGCATAAATAGATAAAACAAATAGTTATAGGATCTAAGGGATATCTGAGATATGTATCTTTCTTTCCTTTGATCAATGCATATAAAGTTCCAAATTTAAAATAAAATATCATCTTTAGGCAAGTAAAAGAAATATTCAATAAATAAACGCTTAAAGATGAACAAACAAAATATATCTCCAATTAAAAAAATTAATAATAAAAAAGATTTCAAGACAGTAAAGAATTTTTGAAAACTGTCTTAATAATAGCATTTGAGTAGCAGACATATTCAAAATATCAAAGGAAACCAAAATACTTTTGAAATATGAAATTTTATTATGAAAAGTTGTCTTAATACAATGGTTCGAATGCGTCCGTTTAGTCCTCAGATTGACAACTGACGATTAGAATTTGTATCATAGAAACAACTTTAATAAAAGAATCCTTATATCATAAATAGCCCATCTTGAACGCATAAAATCGGACTAGAAAACTGCCCAAATAAATGTTATTCTAGATATATGGCATGTCAAGAGAATAATTAATTTGAAACAATTAAATGCTCCTCCTTTGCATGGTTGTATCCAAAATTAATAGTATTAGCATATTTAAATTGTAGAGAAAATATATTCAAAAGTAGGAAACTAATTCATCAAAATATTAGGTCTCCTTATCAAAGTTCATTTCTTCCCTTTTAAAACTGTAACATAGTGTCCATCTGATAACCGTAGGGTTAAAAAAAATAAATGCTTTGAGAAAGAGAAAATCAATTTGCCTGACTTTTCTCCCGTAAAGAAGTACTGCTATAGGTAGCTAGTAACTCTAAATAAGAATAGAATAATAAAATCTTAATAAAACGAGTATCATGAATACAGAAACAATCATCTTTAGACAAAATAGATAATATGCATTAAATAAACACTTATAATGAAACAATCAAATTTTAATTTATTATATATAAAAATAAAATATGATAAATAATCATATAAGTCAAAAGATGACATAAATTGATCTATATAATAGTATCTCACAATAGGTAACATAGATCAACATATGTAACATTTTGTGAAATTATTAAAAAATAATATTGTCCACAAAATGAAAGTCAATATCTAAAGACAAAATCTATATCTCATTGTATAAAATTGAGATCAATCTAGGATTATAGATCGATTTAGGGAATACAAAATATTATGACGATATAAGTGTATCTACTAGAAATGAAAGATCTCAAACAACAACAAAAATTCAAATCATTTGTATCTATAAGCATAAGATGTATTAATTACATGTATCCTTATATATGCTACAAAATCATTGGGTAACAATAAAATATAAAGTATTTATAAATCAAAATATAGGGGCTAGATATGCTGATGTATTCTAGAACCTAGAGAACCGGATTCAGCGCCTTAGATTCAGAACTAGACAATAGTTGCAAGTAGACCTTAATAAATCTTAAGTCTATAAAGTATTGATCACTTTGGGTTAGCTGTAGGGGCCAATTTCCAGCTAGCGGTAGTCCGAAGACTAGTACACCGTGTCGCTTCAGGTCATTTACACCTGTATGACAGCAGGACCCTTTAGGCTTGTGCTCAAATTGATCTATACTTTTAGGAACTTAGATTTAAAGGAGTATATGTAGTATCATCAAACAAAATTGAAATCTAGAATCCCTAAATATAAGAGAAATAAAAGCCAAAGAATGAGTAAAAAATGATCATCAAGGTCAAGATGCTAAAAAAAACTATTTTTCTTATGAAGCTTTCATAGTGCACTTTAGAGGTAAATATATAAAAGATATATACTACACATGTGCACTAATAAAACACAAGATCATATGGACTAAAATGATAAGCATAAAAGACAAAAGATATGCATGAAAAAAATTCAGACAAATAGAAAGGCTACTTAGTATGATATAACATTTGAGATAGTAACTAGTCATGCAACTGTATTTCAAAAATATTAACCTGAGCATGCTAGAAACATGTATTAGACTAGTTTATATAAGATAAAAAAAGTAGTTCTAGAGAAAAATAGTAAAAAATTCATTAAAGACATGCAAGATTTTATAGTTATAGCCATTTAGGAAGAATCGTTTAGCATGTTACCAAAGTTGTTATAGTGACTACACTTGTGTTGGTGCAATTACTTGGAAGATGACCTTTGTAGCTTTACATTCACTAACATGTTCCATGGTTCTATTTGATAGTAGCTTCACCTGTACTAAGAGGCGAAGACTTTGGTATCCAAAAATTGGATCCACATTGGTTAGCTTTAGGAATCTATTTGCACCAGTTCATATCAACAAGTTTTTTAGTCTGACATTAACTAGAAATGTGTTCTTTTATACCACAATAATGAAAAAAGTATAAATATTAGTGCTCTGTGCAGCAGTATGAGAACATGATCTGATATGATATGTCGTGCGTGATTGACTATAATAAAAAAAGCATGGTTATGTTTAACCTTAGCTGTGCCAGATCCCTTTTGAATCTTGGATTGTGTCACATGCCTTGTGTATGACTGTGTCTTGGGTTGAACAACTTGTTTACCCAACTGTATCTCTAATTTTTTAGAGCATGCAATCAAATCATCTTGTTTAGCAGTAAGTTCATCAATTCTACATGAAGCAATATAATACTTCTTCTTTTCTGATTCTAATTCCTCCTTAGGTTTAGCATTTTCTTGGGTAGTGCCTCATGCAATCTAAACTCAAGTGTGAAAATCTCAGTAGAATTATCAGAAGTAGAAGTGTTTCAAGCATCATTCAATAAACAAGTAAGCTTTTCATTCTCACGCTTATAGGATAGAATATCCTTTCTAGCTTGCTTATACTTATCTAATACTTTCTTGTGTTCTTTCAATAGATTACTGAAAGCATCAGATAACTCATCATAAAAAAATTCACTCTCTTAATAAGAAGGATTATTTTATACCTCGTTAGATAATGACATTGCATATATATATTTGAAGCTAGCCGAGGTCTCTTTTCTTCTTCGAAATTGTTTTCTACACTTTCACACCATATACTCGTGGTAGCGTACTTGTGCGATGACGATCTTCCTTCATTTGATCGTTCGTAGCGATTCTCTTCTTTAGTAGTAGCAGGGCAATATTCCATGATGTGGCCTGATCTTCTGCAGTTGTGGCATACAATCTGTTCTTCATATAAGGGATTATGTTGTACCTTAAATCCTGATGCTATCATGTACACATTTGCATCATTTTGAGGACTATCCTCCTTTCTGGAGTTGCTACTTTTGCTTTCGGCACTCATAAGTAGCTTCAAGAAATTTCCAAATTGTATAAGATGTTGTGCAAGTAGTAATAAGATTGAATACATCAAAGTCTACAGCATAATAGAAAGCATGCATTGCTTTTGCATCAAGACTAGCTAACTTCTTCTCTTTTTCTGTGTAACTATAATAAGGCTTGTTAATAATAGAGAAAGTAAGAATAGAGGTGATAATAGGCTTTTTATAGCCATTGTAAATAATTGACCATAAGTCTAGAGACTTCAGGTAGAAGCTCATCCGTATCTTCCAAGAAGTATAGTTCATTCCATCAAAATGAAGAGGTCTATTTGTAGACTACCCTTCACCTGTGAATATTGATTTTACGGCTGCCATATGCAAACTCTTTAGAGTGTTATATAAGAATATAACCAGCTCTGATAACAATTGTAGGATCGATGGCACCTCTAGAGGGGGTGAATAAAGTGCATGAAAAAATATTTACCAATTTAAAAACTAAGCAGGTGAAACAAATATATAAATAAACTTAAATGCATAAAGTAAAGCAATAAGTAAGTGGAGGCAAGAAAGTAATATGCAAACAACAAGGTTTATACTGGTTTGTCCAGTTCGCGAGAACTCTTGCTCGCTATAATCCACTATTTTGAACAGAGATTACACCGCATGCTTTGCTTCGAAGAACACGCCAACTTCAACACCGTCATATTTTTATCCGAAGCCCATGAACAAACTTCAAATACCTTTCTGTAGAAAGCTTTTATACGCCAAGCTTGTAAAACTCGAATACTCCTAATCGAAAACCACCGGCACTTAGAAGAATAGGAGTTGTCTTGGAGATTTGAAGATCGAAGCTCTTTAAGTAGATATGAAGCTTTGGAATAGATAAAGAAGATAAATAATGAAATGAGTGAATATAAATGGGAAATTCTTTCCTTTTTATAGGATTTTCTAAGACAGTTCGGACAGACCTCGGCCCAATTTCGGTTGCTAGGGTTTCAGGGTCATTTAATTTGGTTAGACTTTGGATATTGGTTTGGCTTGGGATCAAAGAATGGATTGGTTTATTTTTGGTTCATGATAGAACTTCTAAATGCTAGTGATCCCAACTCATAATATAATCCAGACCCAAGAAAGAAAAAATACAGAATAAATTAGAAAAACTAATAGCCTTTAATGACGTCTTTGAGCAGACTTGTAGATGCCATATTTTCTTGACGGCAGATGTCCACAGATAAACAGATCTGAAAATTTGAATACCTTTCAGGAGATTCGCCCCCAAACCCCTATGGGAGGCGCTGTCCCCTCGACCTTTGTCCACTGACTGGACATCAGAACCCCCGAGTGCGAGGCCCCGGATAGGTCGTTGGACGGTTCAGAGAAATCTGCTGATTTAACGTCGCCTTTGGTCCGTCATCAATTCTTTATTGCATTTGTCCTGGTTTGATTATGCTTGATAATGCTTACTGCTTGTCTTCAAGTACATGTTAGACGAATAAAGTAGTATCATAATATGATAATAAGATATTATTTAGTGAGCAGTAGGACATTGCTAAGTTTAAGTAGCAACATGATAGTGAATATATGGATATTAGTGACATCATTATGTTAAACATAACTGATTAGCCATATTCAAAAACATGATATAATTATTGGACTAATAGAGGCGATTCCAAGTTAGAGAAGGATAGGAATCCTATAAACCCTTTAGAAAAATCTCACCATTTATTTAAATCAAATAATATCTAAATCAATGTAATCTAAATTAAATATTGATTACAATAATGGTTTAAATTATTATTTAATATTATCAAAATAGTCCAACCGATAATTGATACTTTTTAAAAAATTTAAATCGATAAATTTAAAACTAGATAAATCTAATCTCAATCCTATAATTGATCATTACAATAATAGTTTAAAATAATATTTAATATCTTCCAATTAATTTAAATTTGACTCTATCCAAATAAATTAAATTATATTTACATAAATCCAAATGTCATTTAATAAATTTAATTTAGCAAATATTTTCATTGCTCATAAAAATTTGTGACTTTTTAATTTAAAGTTTAAAAGAAATTTGTTTCCTGGCAAAATATTTAAAATAAAGAAAAAATTTAAAAAGTTGAAAAATACCCAAAATATTAATTAAAATTTTTGGGGGTTTACAAAACCATTGTAGCATAAGATATATCGATCACATGTATCTATAAATGCTACAAAAATTATTAGGTAACAATAAATATAAGATAGTAAATATCCAAAAAAATATCAAGATCAATACCAAAAACCTTTTTTTAAAGTGTTTTCATAGTACACTACAGGGATAAATATATAATATAAGTGTGCACTAATAAGTATGGTGGTAACAAGAACAAATGAATATATCTAGTCATATACAATAAACATCTTATCTCAAGATCACAACTAAAGACAAATCAATTAAAGAATATCAAATAAGAGTTAGATATTCATTATAACATGCTAGATATTAAAAGCTATTTAGGAAGCTTGTTATCGAAGTGGTTCCAGTGACCAAACTTATGTTGGTATAATTTTTTGAAAGATGACCATTGTAGCTTTGCAATTACCAACATATTCAATGGTTCTACTTGATATAAGAAGTCCCACCTGCACCAAGAGGCAAAGACTTTGGTATCCAAAACTTGGAGCCACATTTGTAAGTCTTTGGTATCCATGTATAGACATTCATGTCTACTAGTTTTCTAACTCTGTAATACTGTAAGACGTGTTCGTGTTTATCACAATAATTGCAGATAGCAGAGGTGTTGGTGCTAGGTGTCATTGTGTAGACATGTGACTTTTGTGTTTTCTATGGATACTTGTAGAAGAAAGCATGGTGATGTGTAGCATTTGGTTTGCTTGCTTTCTTTGATTGTGTCCTATTATGTGTGTGATGTGTCATAGGACAAATCCTCGATTGGGTAGTAGGTATTACCTATTTTCCCAACCTAATCTCTAACTTTTTAGAGATTGCACATGCCTCAACATATTTAGCAGTAAGAGAATCAATTCTACATGAAGCAATAGAATACTTCTTCTTTTCTGATTCTAATCCATCCTTAAGTTTAGTATTTTCTTGAGTATTTTTCTCAATGCAATCAAGTACCTCATGCAATCTAAACTCAAGTGTGAAAATCTCAGTAGAATTATTAAAAATAGAAGTGTTTTTTGCATCATTCAATAAGCAAGTAAGCTTTTCATTCTCACGCTTATATGATAGAATATCTTTTATAACTTGCTAATACTTATCAAGAACCTTCAAGTAATCAGTAAATAAATCATGGAAAGCATCAGATAATTTATTATAAGAAAATTAATTCTCTTCAAATAGAGGATTATTTTGTACCTCGTTAGATGATGTCATTAAGTATAAATTTGTAGCTTGACGAGGGCTCTCTTCTTTTTCAAAGTCGCTTGCCTCGCTTTCATACCATATGCTTGTGTTAACAAACTTGCGAGACGACGATATTTCTTTGTTTGATCATTTGTAACTTTTCTTCTTTTCAATAGCATGGGAATCTTTCATCATGTGGCCTGACCTTCTGCAGCTATAGCACATATGACCTTCTTCGTATAATTGATTGTGCTGTAGCTCAAATCCTAATGCCATCATGCACACATTTGCAGCATCTCGAGAAATTTCTTCTTCTTTGGAGTTGGTAGCTTCACTTTCGTGCTTGTTCCCATGAGTAGCTTCAAGCAATTTCCAAATTTCATAAGATTTTATGCAAGTAGTAATATGATTGAATACATTTATGTCTAGAGCACAATAAAGAGCATTTATTGTTTTGTATCAAGGCTAGCTAACTTTTTTTCTTCCTCCGTGCAACTATATTAAGACATGTTAATAATAGAGGAAGTGAGAATAGAGGTGATAGTAGGCTTTTTATAGCCATTGACAACATATGACCATAAGTCAAAGTTTAGGAACTTCAGGTAGAAGGTCATTCGTGTCTTCCAATAAGTGTAGTTCATTCCATCAGGTTGTGGAGGTCTATTGGGGGATTGTCCTTCACCTGTGAATATTGATTTTATGGTTGCTATGTATATATGCTATAGAGTGTTATATTTGGATATAACTTTCTCTTTTTTTATCCAATTGTAGGAAATTAGAATCAGAGTATAACAATTAATAATAAGGATCTACTCTAAGAATGTTAACCAAATTATGGAGTCCTTTCTCTAATACCAATTGTAGGACCGATGAGCACCTCTAGAGTATGGCTGAATAGAGTGCGCATGTGCAGCGGAATAAAAATTATCACTAAATTTTTTTATGGAAGTAATCAAACTAATATAAAACATGCAGAAAATAAGTAAATACGTAAAGTAAGGATTTCAAAAAGAGTAAATTCAAACACAGAGATTTAAACTAATTTCCCTCTGAGAGGACTAGTCCAGTCTCGAGTACTCTAGCTCGATGTTGAATCCACTATGCAGTTGCAAACCCGTAAATTTTCAATATAGATTTTAAGTTTATTTATTTTGCTATTGTTTTTAGTTTATTTTCTTTTTATTCTCCTTGCTCGTCGAGTGCGAATATGTGCGAGGTACATATTTTCAGAAAACATTTTATTTATAGATTTTATTTTATGAGAAGTATAGTTTCAAAATAATATAGGATAAATATTTTTTCCTAAGTGGTCAAAAGTACCGCATCGAGATTTTTTTTTCTTCAAAATATTATATAGTAGTAAATTAAGAAAACGATGATTCGTAAATATCTGCATGCGAGATTCATGAATATATTTTAATTTCTAATTTTCAAAATTATTATTATATTAATATTTACAAGTTATGAAAAATATTTCTAAATTAGATTAATGTTATTTAAATCAAAATTTGATTTTTGGATAATTTTAAATAGTTTTGAAATAAAAATAAGATTACATAAGTTGATAATTGCGTAGATATTATTGAATTGAATTTTTAAATTATTTAAGCTAAAGAGAGGAATTATCCATATACGATTTGGAATGGATTGCATTGGGTGTTAGATCGACTCAAATTCAATTATAAATTATCTATGGAAAATTAAGCAATTCTAGCCCTTATCCTAATAGGAGTCCTCAACCCGATATAAAGGGGAGCTATGCCATTGTTCTCCACAAAATTGCACAATCAATTCCTCCATCAAAATATTGTGCATCGTGTCTATGTCTCCTTCACATCTACTAAAATTTCTGTTACAAATACATATTTCCCGTGTCTGACAATCCCGGACACCACCATCCTCCGTACCCCGACTTCTCTGCCACCAACGCCATAACCACCAGCACCTCCTCGCCTCCGACTCTTCCCCGCAACCCCGGCCATCACCCTCGCAGCACCTTCCCCAACTCCGGACACCGCTACGGCCACCGCACATCCATCTCCCCGCCATCACCATTACTGCCGTCACTGCCGTGCCCAAAATAACCTCCACACCACCAGCCCGACAACCACCTTCATCACTACCGCCACATTAACAAACCCAAACTCACCACCATCCTTCACCATCACATCCCCACCACGGCCATCCCCGGCTGCGTCCGCCCATAAACCAACATAACCACCACCAACAAAAAATCCATCGTCACCACCGACATCACCCAGGAAGAAATCAACAAGTAAAGAATGGAAAACCCTCACCTTCTCGTCGAGTCGCGGCACCCACCGCCACATCCCCGATGCGAGCTCGACGTCGCAACAGAATTCCTCGTGCGTTCCCCGCCACGGCGTGCTCACTGCGGCCTCCACGCTTCCTCTTTGCAGCAGCGTCGGCTGTGCCAACGTGAGAGCCACGGGATCTTTCTTCTGCCAACAGGCACCGACCATCGCCACTCTCTCCATCGTCCGCCACATCGATCTCCAGCCTGCCACCACTCCGGCAG
The DNA here is from genome assembly GCA_029216955.1 of Iris pallida. Taxonomy (NCBI): domain Eukaryota; kingdom Viridiplantae; phylum Streptophyta; class Magnoliopsida; order Asparagales; family Iridaceae; genus Iris; species Iris pallida. Next base: position 930,083 of record JANAVB010042015.1, read on the forward strand.
GGCCCAATACAGGCGCGCGCATCACCAGCGCCGCACAACTACGACGGATCTTCGCCGCTCAGCGCATCCGCACCGTCGAGCACAGAAATTTCAAGGTGAGTCCGCCTTCCTCTTCCCCCTTTTTACTGAACCGCTCCCTTCTCCTTCCTTTTCTCTCCGCTCGTCTCTCTCTCCCCTTTTCTTTTACTCACCAACCCATCCCCTCTTTAATGTCCTTCTCTCTCTATTTTAATGTTATTTATTAGTTTACTAAGACCATCTCCAATGGTGATTTCTAAAATTGAGTTCTTATCCTACTTGGCATTGTACTTTAAGGAGATTTCTATCCTAGTTGGAAGAGTTTCTACATAGAAATTATAGACATACAAAAATGCTCTCCAATGGTTCTCCATTTCTATCCTATGTGTCACATAGTAAAAGGACCAATTCAATGGTGTGGGGCCCAATAATAATTGTCATGAAAGATAGGAGAATTTTTATAAGAGTTTCTACATGTAGAAACCCTCCTAGAAAGTTTCCATCCTACATCATTGCCACCTAGGATAGAAATGGTGATAGAAACTACCATTGGGAGAAGTTTTTTCTAAAGTGGATTTCTTCCATAGAAATAGGGAAGATAGAAACCCCCATTGGAGATGGTCTAAGAGGACATATGTTCTCTTAAGAGAACATGAATAGTTGTTCTATTATTTACTTTTTGTTTTATTAAAGTTTATGAGTATTATAGTTATTATTATTATTATTATCATTATTAATATTAACAAACCATATATATTACTATATATATATCCTAGTATATCTAGGTAATATATACATAAGATATATGTATATTATTTTCCTTTAGCTATAAACATTATTGCGATATACATGCCTCTAACTTGGTGAATAAAAATATTTTCAAATATTGTTTTGCTAGCAAACACAAATTTTTAGTGTCGATCATATGTGAAATTCCAAACTAAATTTTAAAGTCTAATAAATTATACTATCTTTGTGGTATTTTAAGATCCAAACTATTATCGTAGTATTTTACCTAAATTTAGTTTTGAAACGATTTTTCTAGTATATTTACCTACAAATATTTAGACTAAATAAAAATATAGTTTCCATTTAAAAAAAAATTATACTTTCACGATCATAGAGTTTAGCCTTCAAAACGAATCCTGCGATTTTCAACTATGTGGTTTCTAAAAAATATTTTTTGGTAATAAAATCTAGCTTTCATTAAATTCAAAAAAATAGCTTAAATACTTTTTTTTTGCAAATTCTCACTATCTGTCTATCCTAGTCATAACTGATCATATTCCTATTCTTCAGTAATTTTGAACCCGAATACATCGATCGGCTATTGGACCAAACATGACTTGTCGGAACATATCACCACACCAGGCGACACACCAGGCAAGACACCTTGCCATAATTTACTGTTTATAATTAGTCTGTATTTTATTTTAGTTATTTCACATTCCTGTCTTTATTTCCAGTTTCCTAGTTATATCTTTGTGATAGATCATGATTTACTTGCTTTCAGCTTATGCTTTCCATCGTATCTTACAGTCGCATGTGGGCCTAGAGTTAAGAGACACCCACTAGTTTAGTACATTACATAAACTTTAATACTGATGAACCACGAGATGTGTGAGTTGAGAGTAGCATATAGCCTCAGGACTTGCGTGTTGGCTGATCACTGATGCGTATGGGACGTGTGTTAGGTCAAACTGTCAAAAGATGTATGTTAGAAGACTTGACGGCTAGTAGTGTTACATGGTCATGGATGCGACTTGGATAGGTGCATCGGGTGGGAAGAAAATTTCCTTGTCGTATGGGCTTCTATTACACATTCCCTTGTAACCCAGAAGCTCCGTTGGAGGTACGGGTATGCTTACCCCCTCAGGTTGGCCACTGACATTTTTGAACGTTATGCGCTTGGTCACTGGTGCCTAAGAGGGGACTATACCGGATCCCATTATTATCCAGGGCTCATGCAACTAAAGGTTTGTTCTTAACTGCATGGACACAATAAAATGGTTACGTGACCTCAGTCGATGTCATGTCACCCTCATTTCAATAGTAGCATGGAGCAATATCACATCACAGATTTGTGTGCTACCCTTTGTCCTTATTTGGTTGTAGGGGTAGTCTACTGTTTCGATAATGAGATATTGGGCCTTGTTATGATTAGGATTATTTTACTTTACTTGTGACTTGTGACTATTATATATATTCAGTTTATTATGGCATGTTCTTCCTGTATCTTGTTATGTCCCTCTGAGGACCTGGTGATCTCTCCAGGTATGTGCTTTTTACGATGCTTCAAAGGTGCTCTAGCCAAGATCGTGGTCTTCCCTTCTATATCGAGGATGATTGCTCTTGTATCTTCCATTACTATTTTTATCCATCATTTCCTTATATTTTTCTTCTCATTTAAATAGTTGGTAGTGGATCTGTCTCCACCCAAGTTTTGTATTAATAAAAAATTTAGTGTTAATTTTTATTATATATTTATTCTTTTATTGTGGTTGAGATTTAGTTGTCATGGTTTACTGTATTTCACAGCTTATGTGTACATGCGAGGTTTCCATATATTAGAGTATACTTCGTATGTATGCAGCTGGCATGTCTACGTACTTAGTCCTAAGTATTGTAGTACTGGAGCATTACATGTTTTTGTGGTGGCCCATGCAGATCGAGTTTATCACTTCGGTTACATTACGGTACCGATGTGAGCCTGCATATAGGATTAGAATCTAGGATCTCATCCACATATTTGATCCCCTCCATTGAATTCCATTTTCGAACTCTCGCTTGACAGCTTTGACTTGCCTCTTATTTGATCCCTTTCTACCGTAATTCGTATCTTTCCTTCCGTGCTTGATAAAGGTTAGGAAGATGACTCATACTAGGTATATGTGTTGTAAGGCTCAATCCCTACTAGTTGAACCCTTATAAGTTGGGTAGTATGCCTCATAACCTATTACTCTATATGTCCTTGCAATCCATTAAATAGAATACTCAGAAGATTACCTAAACTATAGAGCTTAAAGATCCATACCACATTAGTTCGACCAAGACCGTAGACAAGAATGCAATATGATGACTGTATTAGCATGAACCCCGGATAAGGATTTGATTCTTAAGGAACTCAAATTATTTATAACTTCTTTCATCAGTATATCACGTACTTATATTTTGGATTATCTCGACTAACACTGCTATTAAAGCCTAGTTTTTGTAAGCTTATTCTTTATCGAGCTTGTTAAGGACGTGTGTTATTGGGGACGCCCACTAACATATTGTCTACTTAGAATCGGTGTATTATGGTCTGATCAACCTTAGTGCACTTGGTTCGCTCTTCATATGATTATCCCACGTCGATTGAGATATGTGTCTCTATGAACTCATCTACAACTGACTTGACAACTCTGTTTGAATTATTCAATCGCCCTTGGAACCCCGTATTCACATTGATTCCCTCTTCCTTGAACTCTTTATTGTTTTTTTCGCGTTTAATTATTGCAAAAAAATAAATGCTCATATTTGAGGGAAGATATACCCAGAATGTCCCCCCTATTTTGCCATACCACCTATGGCCATGAAAGCTATATATACACAATCATTCCATCAATTCGAAATCGGAAAACCATATTCCAATTGATTCATATCTACCATATCACGTTATCTATCACATTGTGTAGTATTCCTTTATACTCAAAGCCCAAGCACGATATCACAAATTTGAATTTTCTAACGTCATTATTCCTAAAACCATGTCCCAGTTCCTAGAGTGAATAGATTGTAAGCCTTTTTCCATTTTGGGATCCACTAAGCTTACGATTGAATAAAGTAAATTAGTTCTCACTAGAATGATAAATTAGTGACTCGTGAACTCTCACTTTCTATTTAGATCTCTTGATGTCCCCTACCGTGACTTTGATATTCGGAGTGTAATACTAGCTGTTACCTTCCAACATATTTTACTTGCAAGACCTAGACGAGCTCACCTTCATGTAGGCATATCCGGTCCTACTCAAACACGTTCCCTTGTACTCTATATTTGTGATACGACTTTTCGGCTAAAAAGGACTAGCTATAACCCTTACCATAATATTGATGTACTTCTCCGACCCCAATTAGGGGTCCAACCTTGACTGAAATCTTTCGACCCAATATATGATCGTGATCTACTTAATTCCTTAAATGCTTAATTTTATGCTTTATTTTTGATTGCTTAACCCTTGTCCTTTTATTTTCGTACCTTATCTTGGTTCACTTAGACCTATACCATCTTTTACTCTTCATGCAATATTAGCGACCCTTACGTTTCTTTATTCCAATTATATTGCTTCTCCCATATTTCACTATGATTCCTCCGTAGTTTATGCAAACTTGTTCCTTATATGATTCCTTGTTCAAAGAATAGAAATTGAATCATGACACCATTCGGTTATACATGGCTAGATTAGAAAATTCATAGAGAAGATTAATGGTATAATTGATCATGATGGTTATCGGGTTACAAGGTTTATATCAAAGTGGTCATAAATTGAAACATGGGGACAACCCTACTAGATGAATGGAGGAATGTTATATGAATCAAAGGTAAATAGACTTCACGGTATTAATCAAACTTTGAGTGCAAATTTCTTTTATTCTGATATACACTTCTAATATGAATTTGAGATGAGTTTCATTTCTACCATCGTAAATTAGTGATTATTGAATTCAAATTTTCGAGAGAGGAAATTTTCATTTATGATGATAGGAGATTTAGTTATGAGGATATACTTTTAGTTTTCGAGACTTATCGAACATTGAAGACGGACTGTTATTTTGGTACCTATGGATATACCGTACATTGATAAATAAGTACAAATTTGTAGTAAAAAGATTTTGACTTTTACATGGACAAAATCAATTGAAGGTTTGGAATTTTAATTTTCGAGATTATGGCTTGAGGAGATATATATGTGTGTTAGGGATTATGGAATTCAAAGTTTCGGACTAGCTAAAATTTCTATGATGAGATATCGAAAGTAGAGGGCATTTTAAGATCAAATTTTATTTTTCAGGGGGACGTAAAACGAAAAGCGTTGTAAAGAACGATTTATGGAATATAAGTTTTATAGATAAAATGAATTATGATGATATCAAAGGTTGAAGAGGTCATTACCTATTTATGAGGTTGCCCTTTTATAAGGTTAATGTTAGGGTTGATCGAGCTTAGTCATTGATCGGTTGTCATACACATGATCGTATTCTAAACTAAAACCATCGAATTTTTCTTTCTAGTCATTCAAATGACATATTGCCATTGAAATGTCTTTCGCCTTCTCGTCGAATATTTTGTTTGCGTTCTCGTCCAAAGAAGATCTCGTACTTCTATTCGAATAAACTCTTGCTACCTTTCCTACCCTAATTATTCCTAAATTTCGAGGACAAAATTCTTATAAGTTGGGTAGGATGTAAACCCCATAAATTTTCACTATAGATTTTAAATTTATTTATTTTGCTATTTTTTTTTGTTCTTGCTCGTCGAGTGTGAATATGTGCGAGGTACATATTTTCAGAAAACATTTTATTTATAGATTTTATTTTATGAGAAGTATAGTTTCAAAATAATATGGGAAAACAATTTTTTACTAAGTTGTCAAAAGTATTGCATCGAGATTTTTTTCAAAATATTATATAGTAGTAAATTTAGAAAACGATGATTCGTAAATATTTGCATGAGAGATTCATGAATTTAATTCATGAATATATTTTAATTTCTAATTTTTGAAATTATTATTATATTATTTTTTTATAAGTTATAAAAAGATATTTCTAAACTAGATTATTGTTATTTAAATCAAAATTTGATTTTTGGATAATTTTAAATAGTTTTGAAATAAAAATAAGATTACATAAGTTGATAATTGCATAGATATTATTGAATTGAATTTTTAAATTATTTAATTTAAAGAGAGGAATTATCCATATACGATTTGGAATGGATTGCATTGGGTTTTAGATCGACTCAAATTCAATTATAAATTATCTATGGAAAACTAAGCAATTCTAGCCCTTATCCTAATAGGTGTCCTCAACCCTATATAAAGGGGAGCTATGTCATTATTCTCCACAAAATTCCACTATCAATTCCTCCATTAAATATTGTGCATCGTGTCTATGTCTCTTTCCCATCCACAAAATTTTTTGTTACAAATACATATTTCCCGTGTCCGACAATCCCGGACACCACCATCCTCCGTACCCCAACTTCCCTGCCACCAACGCCATAACCACCAGCACCTCCCCGCCTCCGACTCGCCCCGGCAACCCCGGCCATCACCCTCGCAGCACCTTCCCCAACTCCGAATACCGCTACGGCCACCGCACATCCATCTCCCCACCATCACCATTACTGCCGTCATTGCCGTGCCCAAAACATCCTTCACACCACCAGCCCGACAACCACCTTCACCACTGTAGAAGCATGGAAAAGGATGAGATTTGCTATGCGGCCCGAAAATCAATATGAAGCTTCATGCGGCTCAAAACTCAGGGAGCTTCATGCGCCTCAACAAAACTCAGGGAGGTTCATGCGGCTCAACAAAACCCAGAAAGCTTCATGCGGCTCAGAAACCTTCATGCGGCCCAAAAGCAGCAGCGGGCCTTATGCGGTTCGAAATCAGCCTAAGCAATAAGTGTCTCTCTATGTAGCTGGCCATAATTACTCTGACACAAAAGTGACAGCTCTGACAAAAATGACAGCTCTGACAAGAAGACGAGACGTGACATGCTCCTAAAAATATAAGAAAATCATCATGATATCCGACACAGTGTACAGTTCCAAAGAAGATCGCCTATGAGACACTCTTTATGCGGCTCAGTCATGAGACAACTCTCATGCGGCTCGGACGTAAAGCATCTCTCATGCGGCTCGGTTATGAGACGACCTTCATGCGGCTAAGTCATGAGACATTCCTCATGCGGCTCGGCTATGAGACGTCCTTCATACGGCTCGGTCAGGAGACATTCTTCATGCGGCTCGGCTATGGGACGTCCTTTATGCGGCTCGGTCATGAGACATTTTTTATGCGGCTCGGTCATGAGACAGTCCCTCATGCGGCTCAGCCAGGATACATCCTTCATGCGGCCTAGAGTAGCAGTCGAGACACGTTGCAAAAATTGACCAAGTCTCGACAGCTCAGATTTTGTGCCACAAACAAATCATGATCAATCTCAACCAATCCCCAGCTGACTACTATAAGCCGAGTCTCGAGGCACAGTTACAAGGATGTGGCCCAAAATTAGCCACGTAGCTGTACACCCATTCCTCATAAATTCCTATAAATAGTAAGGTGCTATTCCCTTGCACACACAGACAGAGACACATACATACAGAGAGCATTTCTTTACCGGAGCCGTGGTTGCGTTCGATCGTCCAAGGAGTAAGACAGAGTTAATAGCACTTTTCCGAGCCTCTACCGTCACCCCCCCGGAATCTAAACTAAACAATTGTACTTAGATTGCTTTTCCTAGGTTTTATTCCTAGGCTCTCTTTTGTACAAGCGAGTTTGTAATTGTGAGTCAAAGTTCAGTCCTCCTATAAAATTGTTCTGTTATACGACAATCAATGGCAAACACGATGGCGACTCTGCTGGGGACTAACTTCTCCACTGCTGATAAGTTGGTGACGCAATCGGACGCAGCCAAACTCGGCTCCACGCAACAAATGCTGGTTGTTCGCTTCGACCAGCAGCATTTGAAGAGATGCTCTCCGAAGGGAGCGCTAGCCCGATCCAGAAGCGAGCCGACAAAAAGAAGGCTCGCAGGGCGTGGAGGCCCAAAACTGTTGCCCCTACCCAAGCTCTGGAACAAGTTTTCTCTGCTGCTCAAGACGACGAAGAAGACTCGTATGCGGCCCCACCTCAGGCCGCAGAGGACCCTGCTATCCCCAAGTCCGGCAAAGGAAAATACTACGATGCTGGACTTGTAGGGGCAAAGGGGAACTCTATGTGGTCCAAGAAGAAGCCTCATAAGGGTGTGGGCTGCAGGAAGAATGCATATGCGGCCACCAGTCCCAGCCGCATGGAGAATGCATATGCGGCCACTAATCTCAGCCGCAGGGAGAACGCTTATGCGGCCAACAATCCCAGCCGCAGGAAAATGGCCTATGCGGCACCCAATCTCAGCCGCCGACCATCCGCCATATGCGGCTCGGGTTCAGTCTTCGACCGCCTCTCATACGGGAGGCCTGACCTCAGGAGCTCCAATGAGAATGTGCTAGAATCTATGCGGCACAGCTTGGAATCTTCCTACTACGCACCCTCGGGTGCTAGAGCGAAGAAGTCTAGGACAGCGCAGGCTCATCGAGCTCAGTCAGCTGTCCCAACCTCTGACCATCAGAGAGTCCCGCTAACTGTTTTACGGGCCTCTGATAGAAAGTTGTACAGAACCGCCCATGTCCATCCCCCGACGGTAAACGGACAGGGTAGTTCTCAAAAGTCTCCCAACATTGATCAAGGGCAATTGCTTTTACTAGCCCCGCATCAGGGAGCAAATATGATACCTACGCATTCATGTGCTCGGGATTCCCGGGCTCATAAAATGAGTGCAAAGATGGATCGAGATATTCTTGACTTGCGAGATGTGATCCTTCACAAGCGCAAGGAAAGAGAAGAAACCTTGGCGTACAAAGAGTCCTTCCAGGGATGTCACTGCACTCAAGTTATTGTCAATTGCTGCTGCAAGCAGACAGCAGTGCAAGAGGGCCGGCAGTCCGTCTTTCAACGACTGCAGCAGCCAGGACCGGTCCTAGAACAAAGCTCGGGGGACGAGGCACTTCCTTTTGCCTCCTGTAACTCTGCCCGGAAGGCCCTTCCGGCAAGGGAAGGAAGAAAATAAATATGTCCAGCCTGACAATCTCAACCAGCATGGCCAAGAAACTCTCATCCAGGGGGGTGTCCATAGCAGTCACAAGAGGGGTTTATCAAGGTACCCGCTCAAAGTCGAAATCTTTAACACTTGGGGATTTGTCGTCCACTTCCATGGGGGCAGCTGGAGCTGGGGATAGCACTCCTCGGAACATCCACAATAATCCGACGTTTCAGAAAGATGAACCAGGGGAAACAATCCCCCTAACAAATACAACAAACTCAGACGTCCCTGAAAACGTCCACAAGTGCCAAGACGAGGCAACCTCCTATGCAGGGGGTAGCACCTCCTCTGAGTCCGAACCAGAGGAGAATGTTTCCACATACCCCGACGACTTCTCTTTACGAGGATATGACTCGGAGGGCACGTCTTCTACAGTTCCTTCCACTTCTCCTCATGTGAGGACGGTATTCATGACTGAGAACGACAAAGACGGTCCCAGTGATCGACAGCACCTCGACACTCTTGAGGCCATACTCCAAACCATGGTTAAGTCAGTAGACGAGATCAAGGCTGCCCTACCGGCTCTACAAGCAAGGACACCTGGTCAAACAAGCTTGGGTCCTGCCGTCAATGCGGACTTAAACACGATCGCGCCAACCCCGGGCAATGATCCACCAGGAGTATCGGCTCCCACTGCTACAGAAGAGGCTAGGGATGCGAGAAAAGAAGTCTAGGAGCTCCGTGCAATGTTTTACGCCCGAGAATCCTCTCAGGACCTCAGGATACGACAGCCGTATCCCGTTGCATGGAGAGATGTCTCCTTCCCTCCACGATACAAACCATTCAATATCAATCCATATGACGGGAATACCTCTGCGAGCCGGTACATAACCTACTTCGAAGTCACAACAGACCATCTGTCGCATGACGATGCCATCCTCACGCGGTTGTTCATCGGGGCATTAGAGGGGGTCGCGTTCGATTGGTACCACAACCTGCCGGATAACTACATCCATTCCTTTGCCGACTTCAAACATATGTTCTTGGAAAGGTTCTACGAGGTAGGACATGATGTGACAATGTCATCCCTCATGGACGTTGTTCAAGGGAAAAAAGAGCTGACAAGGAATTACATCGAGCGGTTTCGCCAAACTGTGACAAAATTACCCTCTGGTAACTTGGATTCTTCTTTAATTGAGATTTGCCAAAATAGGCTGCTCCCCACAATCAGTCTCTGGATGGGTGAAAGTCAATTTAAAGACTGGAAGGCCTTCATCATCAGCGCCACTAGCACAGAAGCAAAATTGAAGAAGGCTCGACAACTGGGGTTGTATATTTCGGATGGAGAGGATAAGAGCAAACGCCCTAATACCAACAACAATAACGGTGGTAGTTCCTCTAACAACCGAGACACCAAAGGCAAACAGGCTATGGTGGCCGATACAGCCCAGAAGCCTGAACCAAAGCAGGTAGAGAAGCAGTGGCCTCAGGTGACCTACTCCTTCGAGGATAGTCATGTCAAGCCCATCTTTGACATGCTCTTACAAGGAGACAGAATTCAGCTCCCTCCACTGAGACGTGAACCTCGACCTGTAGAGATGGAGAACCCGAAGTACTGTCACTTCCATCCCTATGTCCACCATGCTACTCAAGACTGCTTCCAATTAAAGCGGTACATCCAGAACCTCATCGATTCCAAGGCTCTGGCCATTGATTTTGAGGAGGTGACCGTGGCTGCCAATATGGTATCGGTCCAATTCAGCAGCTTCCCTCCAACGAGGACTCAAGATGGCGTAATACCCATCCCCCGAGCAACAATGGAGGTCACTAATCTTTCACCTCCCCGAGACCAGACGACTGGGTTGGTGCCCCTCACCACGTCACGAGGGGAGGTCATATTGGTCTACCCGTACTTGGTGCCTGAAGTAACTCAGTTAGCATCATCCTCTACCGGCAAGAGGAAGGTCGGGAAGGCTAAATCTTGCCACACAATCTCAGCCGAGACCGAAGAAGCAACAACTGTCGTTACCCGGTCCGGTGCACAATCTCAACCCATACCGGGTAACTTGGCTGAAGATCGTCAGCCGGCAACTGCTGATGCCCCAGGACCTTCTCAGCCTCCGCCGGCCGGCAAGCCTAAGCCAAAGGAGACCCGCTTCGACAAGCCGCTCCGTAAAAACGTACCTCAGGGGCTGGAGAGGCCTTACAATTTTGACATTCTGGCACAATTGGCCAACACACTAGCAAAATTGTCATTATACGAGCTCTTGAGACTCTCCAAGGATGTTTGCGTCGTACTTAGCGAAGCTCTCCAGAATGCTGACGCTTATCTGGCTCAGGTCAAGCTTACGGGAGAGAGCTCGCCAGCAGATTTCCAGGACAGTGCTTGTACAGGTGCAATGCCCAATATCGTGTTCACACCGCAGGACATGCTCATCAAGACCAACCTGTACGATCACCCTCTATATTACACTGGATACATCGGCGACATCAAAGTAGATTGGATGCACATTGATCCCGGTTCTTCAATAAGCATCATTCTGAAGAGCTTACTTCACCTCCTAGGCATCCCTATGCATCGGCTGACACCTACCAGCACCACCATCAGTGGTTTCAATTCAGGAAGAAGCTATCCTATTGGGAAGATTCGCCTGAAATGCCAAATTGGCGACCTCCAGTCGGAAGTAACTTGCTACGTCATAGACGTAGATACGTCCTACAACATTCTCCTGGGGCGTCCTTGGATACACGATTATATGATCGTGCCCTCCACATTGCACCAGTGCTTCAAATATGTCGACAAGCATGGCTTCGTGAGAACGGAATTCGTCGACATCGTTCCCTTCAAAGGGGTTGAATCCTACTATTCGGATGCCTGCTTGTATGAGAAATCAAAAAAGCAACCTGTCAAAGAGGATGCTTAAGAACAAACAGAGGCTACAATAGGATCAGAAGAACCTTTGAGGATCCACCCCCAGGCCCACAAGCCAGGCAGAACTGCACCTCTTGTAGCCACTCTGCACAAAGAAGTAACCAGTCTACCGGTGCTCACTGTACAAAAGGAGCAAATGGTTATCCGACTCCCAAGGTCTAGCCCGGGGCCGAGACCCACTGTGGAGCCAATGACAATCAGCCTGCCAAGAGCCAGCCAACAATAGTCAGAAGAGATCAATCCTTCTGTTAAGCCGATGGCCATTCGTCTCCCCAGGACAAATCGACAGCCAAGTGCTAAGCCAGGGACCGCTAGTGAGCCGTCGACCCCACGTCCAGCATTACCAGCAAAACCCTCGATGATCAAGCTGCCTAGTGAGCCAACGACCCCACAGCCAGCATCACCAGTGGAACCCTTGATGATCAAGCTGCCCAGGTCATCCTCCCAATCTTCGATAATACAGGGGGGTGGCTGCAGAGGAGTTAGAGCTTGCCAAATATGTGGCTGCATATACTGATGTTCCCTCTGCCGATGATGTAATACCGCCAGAGAAGATACCTTATTTTATTAATAAAGGGTTATCTTTGAACTAACTCGAGCTTAACAAGCTCCGTATAATGTATGCTATGGAATACGGTATGGGCATCAACTTACACACACAAGTGACAAATGTCTATAACACGAACCAACTTACTCCCGTGGAAGGCGCTTGCTTCATAGTCCTGGAAGAGGATCATCCAATCATCTTCGGCCGAAAGAATGGTCAACAGTCCTTCAGGCCAGAGGAAGTCGATCTTGAACCCGACACCGGAAGACTGCCCCTTTATCTGTATAGCTCCCGATCTAAGTAGCTCATGCAAAACAGGGGTATGGTATGGAGACCACACCAGGATTGAACTACGGCATCGGCCGACGATTACCTTTGCAATTGCCAGTCCCGGCTGGAAAACCACGAGATTATTACAGTAAGACCAGGCATGGTCTAGGCTATGTTACAGCTGCAACAACTCCTGAGAGCTCGGATGAGGAATACGAATGGCATTCACATTCAATCGGATCACCCACTTTCGATTCAGATGTCAGCATCGGAGACGTACTCAGGCAAGCTTGGTCTGTCAATATGGCATTTGCTGATGCATACGAAGAAGACGAAGACACACCCGAACTCCTTGAGTTAGAGCCTTGGGTCCAATAACTAGATGCGCATTGGAAGAAGCATTTCGAACGAAAAGATCCCCCTACCGAAGATGAAGTCATGCAAGTTGACCTTGGCGATGAATCCTCTTCAAAGCCAATCTTCATCAGCAAAAGTCTGACGGACGAAGAGCGGGAATTGCTATTGCAACTCGTTAGAGAGTATATCGACGTATTCACTGGAGCTATGAAGACATGCCTGGGCTAAACCCCGAGATTGCACTCCATAAGCTCAACATTCATCCGGACGCAAAGCTAGTCAAGCAACAGCAACGACGGTTCCGTCCAGACATCATAAATTCTATTGAAGCTGAGGTCAACAAACTAATAGCCAGCAGCTTTATCCGTGAGGAATGACACCCAGACTGGGTAGCCAACATAGTACCGGTCCTCAAGAAGAATAAAAAAATCCGAATTTGTATCGACTTCCAGAATTTGAACGAAGCATGTCCTAAAGATGAGTTTCCTCTTCCTATTACGGACATAATGATTGACAACACATGTGGCTTTGAGTGCATGTCATTCATGGATGGCTTCTCAGGATACAACCAAATTAAGATGTTTTCTGACGATGAAAAGCATACATCATTTCGAATGCCGATTGGCGTGTACTGTTACACAGTCATGCCCTTTGGTTTAAAGAATGCCGATACCATATATCAACGAGCTATGAGTATCATCTTCAGAGATCACCTGCGTAAGACAGTGGAATGCTACGTCGACGATATCACCGTCAAAAGCCGCTCTAAGGCGGATCATCTGGACGATCTGAGGACAATATTTGACTTGATGCGAGCACACAATTTGAAGATGAATCCCACCAAATCCTTCTTGGGCGCATCCTGCGGGAAATTCTTGGGTTTTATCATTACCGCCCAGGGTATCCATATAGACCCTGAAAAAATAAAGGCAATTATGGAGATGGGTCCCCCGAGAAATCTCTGTGAACTCAGAGGCCTTCAAGGGAGGCTAGCTTACATTAGGAGGTTCATCTCTAACCTATCCGTACGATGTCAACCATTCACACACCTCATGAAGAAAGGCATTTCCTTTGTATGGGATGAGGAGTGCCAACGTGCCTTTGACAACATTAAAGAATATCTGTCGAACCCTCCAGTCCTGGTGGCCCTGGTTGCTGGAAAACCATTTTTTCTTTATGTACGAGCGATGGAACATTTCTTCGACGCTCTACTAGCACAAAATAATGATGCGGGGCATGAACAAGCTATCTATTACCTCAGCCGAATGATGATAGGGCCGGAGCATAGATACACCGCAGTAGAGAAGGAGTGTCTCGCTTTGGTGTTCGCCATTCAGAAGATGCGACACTATGTTACAGGACAGACTATCCATGTTATATAACGAGTTAACCCCCTCAGGGTCCTCATGACTAAACCAGGTGCACTCAGCTCTCGCCTCGCTACCTGGGCAATATTATTGTCCCCTTACGACGTGATCTTCGTCCCAGAGAAGACTGTTAAAGGTCAAGCTTTGGCAGACTTTTTAGCTGCCCATCCAGGTTCGGAGACAACCAGAGTATATGAAGAGATTCCAGACGAGGTCGCCAATTCAAATATGGCTTCCCATGATACCGTCTGGCGAATGTTCTTCGACGGTGCTTCAAGAACCGGGCCCAAGGGCAATATCGTCGTTGGGGTCAGAGTGGTACTAATTTCTCCCTCTAGATTGGTGATCAATCGGGCATACTCCATCACGAAACCTTGTTCAAACAACGTGGCCGAGTACAATGCCTTGGTTATCGGCCTCCGACATGCAATGGAACTGGGGGTAGAGTACCTGAAAGCATATGGCGATTCACAGTTAATCGTTAATCAGATCCGGGGTTCTTATGAAGTTCGCCATGAAAATATGATTCCTTATCATCAAATAACAATCGCCATCATTACGTCCCTGAAAGGATTCTTCATAGAACATGTTCCCAGACTCCAGAATATTGAAGCCGATGCCCTAGCAGGTCTTGCCGCTTCCCTGGCAGTTCCAAATCATACTCATCATTTGGTTGACGTAATAGGCCATGAATTGGTTTGTCCTAAGAACAACGTACAATTTGCTGTGAGTTACTCTGCCCTAGCGGTCAACGAAACACAGGACTGGAGGCTTCCATTTATTGACTTCGTAATCTATGGTATCTTACCAGAAAATCCGAAAGAGGCCACCTCTATCAGAAGACGTGCTCTCAGATTCTTCTACGATACAGAGACAAAAATGCTGTATCGGCGATCCTATGATGGATTACTGCTCCGGTGTTTGTCAGATACGGAAGCCAAAGAAGCCGTACGTGAAGCTCACGATAGCGTCTGCGGGGCCCATCAACCTGGCCCAAAATTACAAGAGCGCCTTCGCCGGATGGGCTATTACTGGCCTACGATGGTAGCAGATGTGATAGACTATGCAAGAAAATATAAAGCTTATCAGGTCCATGCGGATTTCATACACTAACCATCCGAATTCCTACATCCGACGGTGGCATCCTGGCCATTTGAGGCATGGGAGATGGATATCATTGGTTCAATCACCCCGCCTTCGTCCAGAGGACACCGCTTTATACTCGTAATTACGGACTACCTTTCCAAATGGGCGGAAGCTGTTCCGCTTGCAGAAGTGAAGACATCAAATATGATCAACTTCGTCAAGCATCACGTTATTTATCGCTTTGGACTACCTCGAAGGATCATCCAGGATAATGGTCCGTAGCTCGCAAGCCATACCTTCTATCGATTCTGCGACAAACATCAAATTCAGAATGTTGCTTCAACACCATACAACCCGGCGACTAATGGTCTAGCTGAAGCTTTCAACAAAACCATAATCAAGCTTCTCAAGATGTTCATGTCCTCAAACAAATACGACTGTAATGAAAAGCTTGGCGAATGCTTATGGGCGTACCGTACAACAGTCCGGACAGCCACTGGGAACACACCATTCTCTTTGGTGTATGGAAGTGAAGCAGTCATTCCATTGGAAACTCAAATCTCCTCGCTCCGCGTCGCCCTCACTTGCCGACTAACTTCGAATGATAATTACCGTCGTCGGCTACAAGAATTGGAGGCCTTAGATGATAAGCGTCTGCTAGCTCAACAACGAATCGAGCTTTATCAAGCACGCATTTTTGGAGCCTTCAACAAAAAGGTCAAACTGAGAACATTCCAAGTAGGCGATCTCGTCTTGGCAGTTCGGTGGCCGATGGTTATGACTCATAAAATTGCCGGCAAGTTTCAGCCAAAGTGGGAAGGCCCATTTATTATCGAGGCTATATTCTCCAATGGTGCTTACCGTCTTGCAAAGCAAAACGGAGAATTGCTTATGATGCCCATCAACGACAAGTTCCTGAAGAAATATTATGTCTAAACGACACCCTCCGAATTAACCAGATTGTTGAGTTATGTACCCTTCGGTACTCCTGAACTTACACTCCGGATACCCCAAATAAATTCATATCGCATCTTCCTGGTAGCAAGTCATGTATGATCATACCCCTGAACTTTCTCCCTAGAAAAATATTTTCCTCAGAAACTGTTACCCGCGCTTTCAAGTGCATAAAAAAGGGTAGCAGGTCCACAAAATTCCTGAAACAACCACGTCCACATTACCTCTGAGTTGTTTCTCTTCCATCACAAACAAATAACCCCTTACATAGAACTTCCACGTCCATATTACCTCTGAGTTGTTCTATGTATCCTTTGTTGAGTCCACTCCTGCAACGTCCTCATTACCTCTGAGTAGGAAGGCTCCGTTGTAAAAACCCCCATATTTACCACGTCCTCATTACCTCTGAGTAAGTATGTTGGTTTTCTCTCGACTTATTATCCGTACCCAAAACCAGGGTACACCAAGGGTAATAGGCCCACAAATGTCCACAGTTGACCACAAATGTCCACAGTTGACCATAAATGTCCGCAGCTGACCACAAATGCTGTACTAGGTCCTCAAGTACATGCACATCTTTTCTCACCATCACATGCCTCTGGAGCCTAGTTGTTCCATGGCATTCCTTCGCCCAATACCAAGAATTTCCGTGTCCACCTTACCACGGAGTTGTTCTATCATCAAACCTCATGTTTACCACGTTCAAGTAAATATGCTGGGTTTCTCTATCAAACTTATTATCTATACCTAAAACCAAGGTATGCCAAGGGTAATAGGTCCACAGAAGGTCCCCTAGTGGGGCAAGTACCATAACACCAAAAATATTATACGAACACAACAGATACCACAAAGAAATGATGAGGTAAACATACTCATTTATTTTAAAATCAAAAGTGCTACATTGTCTTTGGACCACGTCCCCGTTTATAAAAATGGAGAGACATAATAATAAAAGTGAGAAAAATCTGATTATGGTTCGGCGACACACAATTCTCTGAGCCGGTCCTTCAGCTTGGTTGTCGACCGCTCAATCCTCAGTGCGGCCCGACGCTCAGCTTCTTCAGTCAACTTCTTTGCATCCTCTAGATGCGCATGAGCCTGCAAACGGTCTTCAAGTTTCTTCAGCGCGCACTCCAGGGCATCAGAGGTTCGGGTGACTTGGTCGGTCTCCCGACAAATTAAATCTTTATCTCTACGGGAGGCCTGGAGCTCAGATTCTAAGGAAGCCAACTTTATCTGGAGTTGGAGGATCTGTTCGTTGGTATCGGCTATCCTACGAGAGGCAGCCTCCTCCCGAGCCAAATAGTCCTCTCCTCTCCGGCTCAGTTGATCATACTTCAGAGACAGATCTTGAAGGTCATTCACCAGAGCAGGCTTGGACGTATTCAACACTGTCTTTACCTTCTTCATGACTGTTATAAGGAAGGCCCGCTCCTGATCTATGGCCAAAGATATATCAACTTGCCGTAACCCTTGAAGCTGAGCCACGAGCTTATCAGCTTCTACCAGTTTGGGCTCTAAGAGGTCGATTATCCCTGCCCCGCCTGGGAGTATTCTGAGTAGTTCAATTTGGCCGCGGGCACGCTGGCGAGCCAGTACAAAAGATGTCCGTCTTTCCAGGGCAGCGTCGACCCCTCGCTTCAAATGGCGGTAGAAACTATCAATCACGTCCTTCGATGATTCGTTCAGAACTTTCGAAGAGGACGGTGTCAAAGGAAGAGTGGCAGGGAGAGTTGAAGACGGTTGTAAAGAAGAGGTACCAGAACTTGATGCCCCTATCACTAGGGATGCAAGTTCCGAGCGATAAGACGCTTGAACAGCAGTCATCTCCTCTTTCGTAGCCCGAAGGATTCGAAGACTTGGCAATGCAGAAAGGTCGACCTCCGGTGTTGAAGCCACATTAAACGAGGAGGGTACAGGGACCATTTCTTCCCACCCCGGCAGTCGATCTACGTGTCCTCCTGAACTCGACCCGGCAAGAGGGTCCTCGGTCCGAGCTGGAGGAGGAAGAGGCGTACTTTCCTCCACTAAATCTACCCTGGTAGCTTCTTCCCCGATGGTGTCCGTTGTCGACAGTGAAGGAGCAGGACCTGTATGTCCAGAACAACCATCGATCAACTTAACCCGAAGGATATGAAGATAGAGCAAATGAACCTCCTCACTAGTCAAGACATGACATAGCTTACCAGGGGAGGGTCGCTGAGGCTGAGGCTCACTCACAGCCACCGTATCCTCCTCAACGGCGACACCTGAGCCACTTGCAGCCGCCTTCTCTGCCCTAGCCGCCCCGAAGGTGGATACAACCGGGTCGGTATCAACCGACTGAGGTTCAGCAACCTCGGGGACTGGTTCATTAGAGCCCACATTGTAACGCCCCAGTCCCAAAAAACTTGGGACTAGATACGTATCATGCCAGCTACATACATACGAAGTCTACTCCAATATATGGAAACTTGTATGTATACATAAGCTGTAAAATGCAATAATCCATAATACTAATCTCATCCACAATAAATGAATCAATACAAAATAGGAATCAACACTGAATTGTAATTTGTACAAAAGTTGGGCAGAGACAAAGTCCACTACCAACAATCTCAAATAAAATGTACAAGAAGTGATCGGTAAAATAACGAGACGAACCAAGCGCAATCGTCTTCGAAAGAATGGAGAAGATCACGGCCTCGACTAGAACACCTACAATATCACAGAAGCACACACACCTAGAGAGATAACCAGGTCCTCAGAAGGACGTAACAAGATACAGGAAGAACATGCCATATGAACTGAATATAAATGCACCATAAAATAAAGATAAAGTAAAAGTGTCCAAACCATAACACGGCTCAATATCCCATCATCGAAACAGTAGGCTACCCCTACAACCAAACAAGGACAAGGGCTAACTTACTATTCCGCGATGTGACATTTTTCCATGCCATGATTGGAACATAAAATTTGCTAAGGTCTCCTAACCTTTCTAGTAGGCAATTTAGAAGACATCTCGATGTATGGGCAGGTGAAGGCTGACTCCCCCAGGACAAGGTAACAACTCACAACATGCACACGTCAAGTACCAATACTATCAGTCGGCATAATTCGAGGCTAGCGGCCCACGTGACCAATCAGTCCTCATAGCTCGAGGCTAGTGACCCTCGCGACTCGACTACCGTAGTACGCAGTTACTACAGCTTTTGGATTGGGGTAGCCCATACATTTAACTGTTTTCTCTCTCCCAAGGTCACTAACAGAAGGTAGATCGCTAACACTAGGTCCATATGCATACAGAAAGGCAAGAAGGAAAAATAACTGAAAGCAAAATAAAGTGAACTAAAAATAGCAAATAATGGATCCAACTAAAAATAGATAATAAATATATAGTAATAAATAAATAAAGATGCATCTAATTATAAACAGTAAATAAGGCAAGATATCTTGCCTGCGGGTGGTGCGAGAAACAGCAAAATCCAACAATCAGAATCGTCAACACGAAAGTCAAAATCCACAAGAAGCTCCGGATGCTGAAACAAAAATTACGAACGAGTTTGGAATAAAAGATATGCCTAAGAAACGCCTGTCCAAAAGTTAAATTCTGGAACAGGGGCAAAATCGTAATTTCGGGTCAAAACGATGTCCGCCGTTGGACCCGCTTTGCACCGAAATGTGTGCCAATATTTACGGTCTCTAAAGTCGTCAAACTACATGTCTACAGATTTGTTTTAATGAGAAGAACCCAACGGTATGTCCAATTTTGGATTCCGATTGGCTGTGCACAAAATCGCCTATTGAGTGGGATTGTGGACCCGCCAAAATAGCGTCCCGATCAACGGTCTCAGAATCGGACCAAACTTGGCTCACAGGACCAGAAAAATATTTCGAGTCCAATGGCGCAAGTTTCGTCGCGATTTGATGAGTGTGCACAAAGTAATTGGAAAATTTTCGAAAAGCCCGATACGGGAAAATTTGACGGATACGGGTCAAATTCGTCGCGCACACGCAATCAATTTGAATTCCGTCAAAGCCCGCACATCCGCAAAGTCGATACCTTTCGGTACTCTCGATTTGCGACGGGGTCGCCCGGTTTGTCGGGACGTACCTCATACGGGGTTTTTAAGGTTTAAAAAAAAACTAATTTTTCGAGATTTTTAATTTAATTAAAACTGAAATTTATTACAAAATAAATAAATCTATTTGAAGGGGATGATAGAGGCTCATGGGGGCTTTCTACACGAATTTACGGATCTAAAAACGGATTTAAAATGAGGGAGATATAGATCGGGAGAGTGGGATACCTTAAAGTGGGAAAATTGTTGTTGTTGTTGTTGTCGCGACGACCGGGAGACGGGACTGCTGTTGTTCCGGTGAGGTTGGGCACGCACGCCGAGGAGAGGGAGGAGGATGGAGGAAGGAGGAAAGAGGAGGAAGGAAGAGGAGATTAGGGTTTAGGTTTTAGGTTTACATATATACATAAGTATATACGTATACTAAGGGGAAAGGGTCGGCTGCTACTTATGCTTAAGGGTTCGGCCAAGTTTTAAGGGGTCGCATGCTTGCTGTGCCCTTTTTTTTTGTTTGGTTGAGGTGCGCTTCAGCATGCTTGCTATTGGTGGTCGGGTGGGGCCGACCACCCTTTAATGATTTCCTTCTTTTTTTTCAAATTTTTTTTTTACTTTCTATATATAACTTATTATATATATATATATATATATATATATATATATATATATATATATATATATATATATATATATACTCCTCTAACATTATCACAAATTCAAAAGAAAAAATCTAAATCTTATTTATCCATATATAAAATTAATTTAAAACATAAGTACATATATATTTAATTTTATTTGACAATAAATCAACTAAATAATAAAATAATGCCTAATAGAATAAACATGTTTATTAATCACCATAGAATAGTTTTTAAACAAAATAATAAAAATAGTCCAATGGGAGAACTTTACTACACACCCTTATTTGGGTCCAGAAAAACTGTATCATTTTGTAAGATATTATTTAATAATAAAATATCAATAATTGTACACATAATTAAATAATTAGAATTTGTACATGAAATTCTAAAATAATTTTGGAAATATTTTTACATACATAAAATATGTCTACACAGCCATATTTGGTCACACTACCTGCTTACATGGGCTTAAATTTTGTTCGGGCCCTGTTAGGGCTGAATTGGCCATACCGGGTCATCAAAAAAATAAATAAAACCATAAATTGTATAAACTCATTTTTAAGTCTAATAAAATAATAAAAATAATTAAAAAAATAGGGGTTTTACATCCTACCCAACTTACAAGAATTTCGTCCTCGAAATTAAAAATAAGTAGGGATTGAAAAGGTCACATGGGTATATCGATGAGGAATCATCAAATCACAACGTTCAACAAAACATGAATTAGAAAATCGTGATTTAGATAGATACAAAAATAACCATGGATATGGCTAATTAATGCAATAATAAAAATGATCAAAGGTTTTAAGTAGTTCAAGATAAAACACGAGTTTAAAGAATAGAAAAAATCGAGTAGATTAAGGGGAAAAAAATAATTTAGAGACTTAAGAGAGATGGTTCCTTGAGAATAGTTGTATATTGGTCGTCCAGGTTGAGGGCATGATTAAGAGAACGATTTGAATCATCCTCAAGTATCAAGAATGATTAGAAGGTCGCGATAGTAGATATGGAATCGACGAGTAGTTCAAAGCGAGGATATAGTCACCTTGGTTGGTCCATGGCTAACTATCTTGGCAATAGATGGTGGGACAACTAAAGGCGATACTTTGAGTCTATCTATCAAGTACAGTGTCTGGTCTTTCTAAAGTAAGTAAAGCCCACAACAAAAGAGTTCAAAGACGATGCTATTTAGTACGAAATGCGAGGTTCATAGGCGACAGGAATAATTCAAATGAGTGTTGTCAATGCTGTCGCGGATGAGACTCTTAGGCAAGTTTACTATGTCTTCATCCACGTAGAATAATATGTGATAAGCGAACCAAAGTGCAATAGGTTGATCAGACCATCATGTACCGGTTCTGATTAGACAATATGTTAGTGGGTGCACTCAATAAAATATGTCATGATCAAGCTTGGTAAAGAAATAAGCTTGTAAAACTGAAGCTACATTAGCAGCATGAGATAGTCGAAATATGAGCAAGGGAGGTACTGCTGAAGGAAATTTTAAATAGTCCAAGATCTTTAAAAATCGAGTCTTGCTCGAAGTGTGGGCCTATACAGTTGTCCTAGTTTTCTTTACTTACGGTTTGGTTGTCTAGATGAGTTAAGGTCCTCTGAATTTATAGTCTAAGTGAACTTACCAATGTGGTTCACAAGGAAAAATGTTTGTTAGATGGTGAGGTATTCTACCCAACTTACAAGAGTTAAAATAGTAGTGTGATGGGACAACGGGTCAAGCAATCAAGAATAAGCACAATTTTAAGCATTTAAGGAATTAAGTAGAACAAAATCACATATCGGGTCGAAAGAATTTAGTCGAGGTTAAATCCCTATCTGTGGTCGAAAATATATCGGTATCATGGTAATGGTTATAGTTAACCCATTTTGATCAGAAGGTCATATTATGAAAATAATGTACCAGGAGACGTGTTCTAGTGGGACATGATATATCTACATGAAGGTGGGCTTGTTTAGGTCTTATACATGAAATTTGTTGGAAGGAAAAGTCTAGTGTTGTGCGCCAAATATCCAAGTCACGGTAAGGGACACCAAAAGATCTAAATAGAAAGTGGGAGTTCACGAGGTGATAATTAATGCACAAAAATAAAGAAGATCAAGTTAAAGCATGAATTAAAATTAATTAAAGAATCTAGTAAAATAATTATTTAGGGGCACAGTTCTAGTGAGAAGATAGTCTTCTAGATGAATACAATCAAGGAACCATTAAATCATTATTCAAATTGCAAATGGGTTAGAAGGTCGCAATTAAAAGATCTAGAATTGAAGGAAGGTCGAGTAAGCCGAGGTGGAAATACAGTCACATAGCTGGGTAGATGACTAACAGCACTTGTGTATATACTACTATCCTGGTCATGGGTGACATGGCAATTAGTGTGGAATACTTAGTAGGGTTATCTTGGGGCCTACCATTAAAATTTAACTCAAATTTCCTCCAAAAGTTTCAAAATTAAACCTTCGAAAGTAACCACCAAAATTTATATTCCCTCCAAGCCGTTCAAATTTATCATAAAAATTTAAATCACTCTCATAAATCTCAAAGCAAAATTTTATCACGTTACTACTAACCTTTTCCAAAATTAACGTTTAAATTCAACTATTTAACTCAAGAGTTCATAATTTACGAATCCAAAAAAAAAAATTCCACAATCAATCAAAAATTTAACACTCTAAAATTTCCAAATAACTCATAATAAAACTCTTAGCATATTAAAAGCAATCTCAAAAATTAAGCTCAATGCTCTCATCAATTTTAACTTCTATTCATGCTAAGTTACTCCAATAAAATCACAACATTTAAATGGTAACTTCCTTTAATCAATCAAAATAACTTTCCATCACATCCTTCGAAATTCTCCCAAAAATTTTAATATTAGCAATCCCGCATTAAACTAAATTTTTAAATAATCTTATCAGTCAAAATCTTTTTTTTTAACCAAAAATCTAAATAGATTTGTAAATCCTCAATCATAGGACACAATTTAAATAAAGAAAAATTTTCAAAAATTGTTTTCATAACTTTCAAATATTTAAAACCAAAATTCACCATCATTACTTTCACTTAAAATTCAAATTTTACCAAACACGAAAATCGTAAGTTGTACAACTCAAATTTAAACAATTCCTACGGCCATTTTTTTTTAAAAGCTCAGATCATTTCCAAATCAATTTGTAACTGTTCAAAGGTGTATAACT
The DNA here is from genome assembly GCA_029216955.1 of Iris pallida. NCBI lineage: Eukaryota > Viridiplantae > Streptophyta > Magnoliopsida > Asparagales > Iridaceae > Iris > Iris pallida. The sequence goes on from JANAVB010042015.1 coordinate 954,370, forward strand.
ATAATCCAATAAATTATAAACGTCAAAACTCGAAAATCAAATAAATTTATATTTGTTCAAAGATGTATATCTATCATCCAAAAATATCGCAACTTGAAAGCAAATCAATTTTATACTTGTTCAAAGAGGTATAGCTATAACCCAATAAATCATAAATATCAAATCTCAAAAAGCTAATCAATTTATTAAATCAATGGTATAAAGATTCTAGCTATATATATATATATATATATATATATATATATATATATATATATATATATATATATATATATATATATATATATATATTTTGTTGCAGTATCACCTAAAATTCTATTAATCCTCTAGAAATCTCAAAATAAAAACTTTCCTTGATAATATCCTACTTTACAAATTACTAATCATTAAATCACACAAAAAACCTTTTTAACTTAATTAGAGTCTTGAATGTATTCCAATTGCCAATATAACCATTCTAGCCATGTATTTGACCTATGAGCATATACTAGTGTAGTCATCTTCCGAGTTGACACTAAGCACGAAAATAAGAATCAACGGTAGAAAGGAATCAAGCAAGATGCAATTCAAGGAAGTCGAACGAGAGTTCAAAATTTGAAGCCAAGGGAAGAGGTCAAGTTGTATGGATGAGATTCCTATAATTCTAATCCTATGTTGCAGGTTCACATCGGTACAGTAACGTAACCGAAGTGACAAACTTGACCTGCATGGGCCACCACAAAAACATGTAACGCTCCAGTCCCAAAATACTTGGGACTAGATACGTATCATGCCAGCTGCATACATACGAAGTCTACTCCAATATATGAAAACTTGTATGTATACAAAAGCTGTAAAATGCAGTAATCCATAATACTAATCTCATCCACAATAAAAGAATCAATACAAAATAGGAATCAACACTGAATTGTAATTTGTACAAAAGTTGGGCGGAGACAAAGTCCACTACTAACTATCTCAAATAAAATGTACAAGAAGTGATCGGTAAAATAACGAGACGAACCAAGCGCAATCGTCTTCGAAAGAATGGAGAAGATTACGGCCTCGAGTAGAACACTTGTAATATCACAGAAGCACACACACCTGGAGAGATAACCAGGTCCTCAGAGGGACGTAACAAGATACAGGAAGAACATGCCATATGAACTGAATATAAATGTACCATAAAATAAAGATAAAGTAAAAGTGTCCAAACCATAACACGACTCAATATCCCATCATCGAAACAGTAGGCTACCCCTACAACCAAACAAGGACAAGGGGTAACTTACTATTCCGCGATGTGACATTTTTCCATGCCATGATTGGAACATGAAATTTGCTAAGGTCTCCTAACCTTTCTAGTAGGCAATTTAGAAGACATCTCGATGTATGGGCAGGTGAAGGCTGACTCCCCCAGGATAAGGTAACAACTCACAACATGCACACGTCAAGTACCAATACTATCAGCCGACATAACTCGAGGCTAGTGGCCCACGTGACCCATCAGTCCACATAGCTCGAGGCTAGTGACCCTCGCGATTCGACTACCATAGTACGCAGTTACTACAGCTTTTGGATTGGGGTAGCCCATACATTTAACTGTTTTCTCCCTCCCAAGGTCACTAACAGAAGGTAGATCGCTAAGACTAGGTCCATATGCATACAGAAAGGCAAGAAGGAAAAATAACTGAAAGCAAAATAAAGTGAACTAAAAATAGCAAATAATGGATCCAACTAAAAACAGATAATAAATATGCAGTAATAAATAAATAAAGATGCATCTAATTATAAACAGTAAATAAGGCAAGGTATCTTGCCTGCGGGTGGTGCGAGCAACAGCAAAATCCAACAATCAGAATCGTCAACACGAAAGTCAAAATCCACAAGAAGCTCCGGATGCTGAAACAAATATCACGAATGAGTTTGGAATAAAAGATATGCCTAGGAAATGCCTCTCCAAAAGTTAAATTCTGGAACAGGGGCAAAATCATAATTTCGGGTCAAAACGATGTCCGCCGTTGGACCCGCTTTGTACCGAAATGCATGCCAATATTTACGGTCTCTAAAGTCGTCAAACTACATGTCTACAGATTTATTTTGATGAGACGAACCCAACGGTATGTCCAATTTTGGATTCCGGTGGGCTGTGCACAAAATAGCCCATTGAGTGGGATTGTGGGCCCGCCAAAATAGCGTCCCGATCAACGGTCTCAGAATCGGACCAAACTTGGCTCACAGGACCAGAAAAATATTTTGAGTCCAATGGCTCAAGTTTCGTCACAATTTGATGAGTGTGCACAAAGTAATTGGGAAATTTCCGAAAAGCCCGATACAGAAAAATTTGACGGATACGGGTCAAATTCGTCGCGCACACGCAACCAATTTGAATTCCGTCAAAGACCGCACGTCTGCAAAGTCGATACGGACCTTTCGGTACTCTCGGTTTATGACGGGGTCGCCCGATTTGTCGGGACGTACCTCGTACGGGGTTTTTAAGGTTTAAAAAAAATTGATTTTTTGAGATTTTTAATTTAATTAAAACTGAAATTTATTACAAAATAAATAAATCTATTTGAAGGGGATGATAGAGGGTCATGGGGGCTTTCTACACGAATTTACAGATCTAAAAATGGATTTAAAATGAGGGAGATATAGATCGGGAAAGTGGGATACCTTAAAGTGGAAAAACTGTTGTTGTTGTTGTTATCGCGACGACCGGGAGACGGGACTGCTGTTGCTCCGGCGAGGTTGGGCACGCACACCGAGGAGAGGGAGGAGGATGGAGAAAGGAGTAAAGAGGAAGAAGGAAAAGGAGATTAGGGTTTAGGTTTTAGGTTTACATATATACATAAGTATATACGTATACTAAGGGGAAAGGGTCGGCTGCTACTTATGCTTAAGGGTTCAGCCAAGTTTTAAGGGGCGCATGCTTGCTGTGCCTTTTTTTTTGTTTGGTTGAGGTGCGCTTCAGCATGCTTGCTATGGGTGGTCGGGTGGGGCCGACCACCCTTTAATGATTTTCTTCTTCTTTTTTTTTCAATTTTTTTTTTACTTTCTATATATAACTTATTATATATATATATATATATATATATATATATATATATATATATGCATATATCTAAATATACTCCTCTAACATTATCACAAATTCAAAAGGAAAAATCTAAATCTTATTTATCCATATATAAAATTAATTTGAAACATAAGTAAAAAAAAAAAGAAAAAAAGTCACCCCTTAAAGGGGCTGGCCCACCCTCTCCATGCTTGCTGCGTACCGCAGCAAGCCTCTCCAACTTTTTTTTTCGTGAGTGGGCCATGGTTAAGAGCCCTAATCCCCCATGGTTCAGTAGAGCCCACATCCCCCCTGGTTGAGATGTCAGCAGCAGAAGGGATCTCAGCCGTCGTCGGGATGACCGTGGTGGAAGTAAGCTCGACAGTCATAGCACTGATTAAGGTGGCTATAGCAGGGTCAACCTCAGAGGCGGTAGCCGGCTCCGGGGAGTTCACTTCTTCTGACGCCTACAAAGAAAAGAAAAAGACGATCAGATTATATTTCAGAAAAGAAGAACTAAAATGGGTGGTCACAACTCGATTCACCTCTGAAACGGTTTCGACGTCATCACTTTTCTTTCTAGTGTTCGGCCCGCGAGGCTTGATCGCAGCCCTTTTTCGCGAGTAAGTTATGCCGCCGACAGAGGACTTACGTCTACTCTGCTTACGTGAAGGACTAGGCACAGCAGGGGGCTGATCTACCACCAAATCATCTGCAGGAGGAAGCAAGTTATCAGGATTATCCTCCTCCTCCACATTAATAGACTCCGAGTCAGACAATTCAACTGTCTTCCCCCTCCTGGACTCTTTTGGCTTCTCCTCCAAACCAGTACCGATAATGAAGCTGGTACTTGGGTTTAAATCTCTAGGGGGCTTGTTCACCATAAAATGGTACAGGGCCGCCATGTATAAAATATGTCCTGACTCTCTAGCATCGGGTACGGAGAAGCTGGCACGGGTATGAACCGCGCTATAATAATGCCAAGCCCGGATGCCATCCAGAACGCTACCTTCGAAACCCAGACAGGGGCTGGGGTTGTCCAAAAACATTTGACTATACCCAAATTGCCGAGAGAATCGACTGGGTAAGTAAGGCTCCAAAAAGACGGAGTTGCGATTACGATACACCAGATGTGCAGGGCAGATGTTCTGCAACCAAAGGAGCATCTTCTCGGGCAAGAAATGGGGAGGCGCAGCACCATTAAGATGTACGTCTCTTACTTCTTCGTCAGGAAAAAGAGGAATAGACACGAAAAAGGAGTATCTGCACTACACCAAATTTGGGCTTTTTATGGCCTCTCATTTACGGCGTGCGTTGGATGCAGGCCGTAAATGATATAATATTACGGCACGCAATAAATGCGAGCCGTAAATTCTTCTTTTTCGCTTTTTAATACGACATTCATTTTTAGGGCCATTAAATGTTATCATTTATGACCTGTATTTATGCAAGCCGTAAATATATATGGTTCTCACATCATTTTGTGGCTTGCAATACAGGCCGTAAATTAGATGGACTTGCACGGCCTGCCAATCTTGCAATAAATCACATCCCACCTATAGTTATTAATAATTAATTAATTGCTCCAAATAAAAGACTTTAGTGTTTTGAAAATCTAAAACCGCGAAAGGGAAAAGTTTTCCTCCTCAATTTTCATCCGCCAAACCCAAAAGAGTAGAAAAGGGTTTGTCAAAAGTAAATAAATAAAGGCTAGACTCTTCCGAAGCCAAAACCCTATTCTAGAAGAAACTTGGCGGCTTCAAATCCTTGGCGGTGGACGATCGCAAGCGAACGCTTCCTTTTCCGGTAAGGAGTCTTCATCGACTAGTCTTCCTCTTTCTCGACGAGTCTTCATCGATGAAGATCGTCTTTCTCGACGAGTCTTCATCGGCGAAGATCATCCTTCTCGACGAGTCTCTTTATCTACGACCCTTGATTCCTTCTCTGGGAAGATCGTCTTTGTCGACGAGTCTTCATCGGCGAGTTTCGGTTCGATCTAAAACCTTCATTGATTTTCTTGATTCAAACCTAATTAGTAGGTGTTCGATGCAATTCCTCATAGAAGCCATCGGCTTTGGTCCTCGATCTAGAAGCTAAGCTCTATTCCTTCTCAATGAGAGGTAGAAAGGAATCAAAAGCCCTAGTTGTTCTGTGAGCTAACCCGAACTAGACCTAACAGGACACATCAACTTTCATGAGACACAATCTTCTTGTTGTTTGATTTAAGATTCTACTATTCCTTTCTAGTCTTTGACTACAAGTCTCTGAACGTTGAGGTAGAAGGAGAGAAGCCTTCAAAGAAGTCACATTAAAGAAATAAATAGGAAATAAAACTGCAAGATTATTGCTTTGTTGTAACTCAAAAACTTGTATACTTTCTTGTGCATGATTCTATAGAAGATGTCCTTACAAGAGTCTATACCTGTTGTGCACTCTTTTCTCTTAGCTAGTTTATGTTCCTTGTCAAGCTCACCTATAGTTTGTCTTGGTCTAAGAAGCACCTGGACGATTCGTGATACGACATGATGCGGGATAAGTAATACGCAAATTTTTGAAAATTTTAGGATGAGGATACGTATATATATTTGTTTGATAATTATGTCTATGACTCTATGTAATATATAGAAAGGGTGTGTACCAGATTTCTCTAGATCACATGATTTTGGAAATATCATGTCTACAGGAATAGATGTTTTCTAGAATCAAGTTGATTGTTTCTCTAATCCAGCAGTACCACTCTATTTAAATTATTTTTGGTGATTATGGTTTAAGATGTGTAATTTGTTATTGACAGTTTAATATTATTTACATGATCTATACTTTAAGCTAATGCCAGAGTTTAAATCTAGTACTTCAGATTATATTGCACTTTATAGATGTCGATAGTTCACTTTATTGATATAATGCTTTATCTCCTGTAATCTTCTGTGTCGCTTAGGTCCAATTTTTTGCATTTATGTTGATAATTTTTTTGGATGATTTTCGGTAATTTTTGGCTCTGTCACATGTTTTGCATGAATCTTAACATTTTTTAAAAAAAAGATTTCTTAATTTCGATGGTTTTGGGAGAAACTCAAGTTATTGGAGTCTTCACTTTGTAATTTATGTGTATTGGCTGCACTATTTCGGAGTTTATATTTCATGTAGATCCAATTTTATGTTCTTTCTTCTCCAATGTCGTGAATATGCACGTCCCATTTTTGCTATTATGCTTGAAATGTTTTTGGGACTGTGATTATGCTCAATTTTTTGCTTAGAAATTGGAATAATGAAATTGCTAATGTGGCATTATTGTGAGATTTGGACAACTGATGGGAACTAGATCTAATGGTGGCATTTTTCTAGTAAATATGGTTGTGTTTTGCATAATCTTATTCTAACTATGTTTTTTCCTTACATGTTAGATGAATTTCACAAATTTAGATGAGAGATATTTTGTATTTTGCAATGATGAGAACCTAGATGTTGTCAAATTTTCATATAAATTTGTCAACTCAAGCAAGTAGTCTTTTTTGCCTTTAGAGAAAAAAATGAAGTGAAGAAAGTTGGTATTAAATCGGTTAATCCTCTAACCCTATAAGGTTTACATAACACTCAACAGTTGTAAAAGTTAATAGTACATTTAAAGATATACCATTATAGTAACTCAGATTTATCCAATCTTGAATATAATTTTGATTAAACCAATAGTTGTGAAATGCATTCCTAACGAGGAGCGAGGCCTATCCCTTAACGCTCAATATAGGTGTAGTGATGCTCTTTTTCTTTATGCTCATGCTTTATGGCGCCTTTCAGCAAGGCTCAAGCCAATTTGATGTGTGCCGACATATTCTACTTTCGTGACTGTTATAAGTACTTAAATTTTATCTGCCTTTTAATTTCTTGTATGAGAAAAGGAAAATAAGGAACCTAATGGAGAGGTAACTTGCACCTCACCACATGCTGAGATACTACTCTTTCCCTGCATTTTCCTATATATACGCAAGAATAAATAAGTTCCTAAATATTTTGAAGAGGAAGATGAGAAACCTAATGAAGAAGTAAATCATACCTCATATGCAAAACTACTTTCTCTGTTCCTTTCCCCTTATTTGTTGGAACTCCATTCTCGAATAATGGTACTGCTTCTGCTTGGGTTTAAGTTCCATGTGTAAACCTTTCTATAACATAAAAATCTTCATCACAACAATGCCAATGCCTTTATCCAAATTTCTTCCTTCAACTATTTATTTTCTTGGTTCTCTCTAAATATCAGGTCAATAAGACTACATGTAAAGTGCATTATTCAAGAGCATAGAATGTGTTCATGGGTGGTGCTTCCTATAATATTGTTTTTTAATTTAGATTACTTACTATTAGCCTGCTACTTTGAGCTTTGTATATTCTTAGTCTTACTAGCAAATTTTATTGTTGTAATACCACTCCAAACTGGTTCAATCATTGTTTTCTTGACACAAATCCAACCCAGTTACAAATTATTAACATTTTGCTTATGTGCAAACCGTACACATGCTTCTCAATTTCTCGTTTTCATCTTGTTCTTGTGTGTATTATCTTTATTTGTAGTGTTTCTTTTAATATAAATATCAATTTGAGGTTGCAAAATCTGAGGACGAAGGATGGAGCTTTTGTTGTTAGGGAAATGCCACTCCTTTGTACTCCATTAACTGCTGCTGCATGCCTCTTTAAGATTTTGTGGCATTAGATTGCATATGCATCGATATAGGCTTCTCCCACAATGCATTTTTTGGGTGTGGTTGGTTCTTTGGTTTCATCCATATCAACTTATGGTCATAGTGTATTTTTTGGGTGCCTCTTGTTCTTTCTCAACAACATATATTACATTTGATTAGAACTTAGGTAATCCGAGATAGTGCATTAAAGATCGTGTGGGTTTGGATATCTTGCAGTAACAATAATTCTTTGTTAGCCTCTGAGCCACCCAATTTTTGGTAACTATAACAAGTGTGTGTGGATTTTTTCTATATGTTTTGGACTTTTCTTATGAGTTATTCATTTTCTACACGGGTTGCTGGATTCAACTTTTGGATTTGCTTAGTTTTATGCAAGTTTTGCTCAGTTTGCAGCTCTATCCTCGATTTGCCTTTTACTACTGTCATACTCAAGTTTGCTATTGTCATACTCATGTTACTCTTCTTAATAGGAGATTTAGAAGTCACAATGATGATTTATAGTATCCCTGTGGCTTAAAGGTATTTACATATCTGCTCGTTATGTGTCAATTGGCAATAACATGCATCACTAGATTCATTGGAGACTTTACTCATATTACAGATCCTTATGAAATGGTGGCAAGAATATTTGATTGTGTTGTTAGTTCTCTTGCTTTGCTAATTAAATATATGTACTCTTTGATGTTAGTTTATGCTTGTTTCTATAGTTTTATTGGACTAGTTTTGATTGGGTAGCTCCATGAGTTGAGTTTTTTTGACATTGATTTTAAATGTTACTTTCTTTTTTACTTGGTGTTAATCTGAAATTGTTTTGTCTTACGTCCATAATTTCACAGTATTGTCATTGTAAGACGACCATTCATTATGGATAAAGAATGGACTTATATGCCAAGGTGAATTCCAAAGCCCTACACTATACAAATTTTAATATCCCATACATTTTTAGTTTCTAATTAGTGTAAACTTGCCAACTTGCCAAATTGCCAACTACTTCATGCTTCACCTTAAATGTGTATAATGCCAAATTGCCAGCTATACAATTAAAATGGATTTGCTTCACCTTAAATGATTCCTCGTGTTAAAGTAGTAAAATATAGCATGGTAATATTTATTGTTTGATTTTTTGTCAATGTCTAATTTGTTACAGACATGAGGTATTTGTCACAGAATTAAGGTATTTGTCCACTCACCAAATCTAGAGACGAGATGCTACTATAAGTGTACTTCTGAACATATAGATGTAGTTAACATGATAATTTGTCTTGCTGAGTTTTTGTGTGGATACAAATGAACTTAGCATATAGGATTCTTCTCTTATAACCTCTTTAGGTTAAGGAATATTTCCTATATTACCATCAGGGGAATGGTTGATTCTTCCATGTGTTTGATTTTTCTTCCTTTGCCACATATTGTTCTAATACCACTCCAAAATGGAAAGTTCCTGCAAGCTTCGTAATAAATTATTCCATTTGCATTATAACCCTTATGAGCTAATAGTGATTGCGACTGAGTTTGATACATCTCAAATATCTGAACTTTAATCTCCGAATAACTTGTATCAGTGTTGAAGTTTCCAAGTTGGGGAATGGTCATTAGATATCATGTTCCCAATTTTGTACCATATGTGGATCCCTTACCAGTAAGAACCTGGAGATCCGATCTCATTAATATCACTAGATTGACAGGAAACTATGGATTCCTCGTGTCAAAGTAGTAAAATATAGCATGGTAAAAGTTCATGTTTGAATTTTCGTCAACGTCTGATTTATTACAGATATGAGGTATTTGTCATAGACTGGGCAAGTATATTGGTCTGGTTTAAAGGGTGGTTGCCTGAAAATGAGTATGTGCATCTATAAAGCAACTGTGGACAGGCTCTTAATAGAGATAGACTGGTTCAATTTGATCCACAAAATAGATATCATATTTGTCTTTTGGTAAAGTAGCTCTTGAGAGTAGGAATCATCCGTTTTTCAATTGTACATACTAATTATCCGTTCTTCAATTGTACATACTCAACCTATGTGTGGAATATGTCTCCATTATCTTGTCTATGTCTACATACTCAGCCTGTATTATGAAATATAATCCTGGACACATGCATAAAAGTTTAAATTACATAACTTGTGAGTTATATCTGTCAATTTTAATATGTGTTTGCTATGTTGTCATGGTTGTACCTGAGTTTACTTGCTCTATTGTACTACAGCAACAGGTCAAAAAATACAAAGCATAAGAAAATGGTTCTTCTTTTAGAGATGATGCTGTTGCAAAGGTACTCGGTCCGGATCCACGAGGACGAGTAAGAGGGCTTGGATATGGAGCAGCTCCGTCAAAGTTGGAGGGACAAACACAAATGAGGGACAAAGTTAATAAATTAGAAAATGAACTTGTGTCTCTTTTGTATTTATATATTAAGGAGGAAGTAATTCGGTAAGTACCTCAATAGATTTGCCTTTTAAATATTGTGTCTCTTTTGTATTTATATATTAAGCTTAACATGTACTAATTACAGCAGAAAGATAATGCAAGTGTTCAACATTCTATCGATAGCATGACGCGAAGCAAAAGAAAAGAAACAAGTCCAATTCTGAATTCTGTTAATGAGACAACACACAACAAGAAGAAAGAACATGTAATTGTTCTCAATTCCAATCAGGAGAACTCAAGATGCAAATTGCTAAGTTGGTTAGACAAAAATACAGTTGTTGCCACCGGTGAAATTCTATCAAGGGATCCTAAATCACTAGTACATCATGTGCCGCCTGGTGATCAATGTTGGAAAGTTTCTGTGCGACATGTAGTAGAGGGTAATGAGGGAGTGACTCTCTTTCGACCAACGCGTGAAGCTTTTCTTTTGAATGAAGCACTGGGAAGCATAATTGCATGGCCGATCAATTACATCATAACTTGTTATAAAATGGAAGGTAATTTCTATATAAATAGTCTTTTTTGCTTATTTTGAATTTACATAAAATTACTGTACAACATTTTGCCTATAAATCCCTTTCACATACCTCAGGAAGCATATTATTTATTTTATATGACTTGGATTTGACTGTACAACACTAAGCAAGGAATCAGACATTCATCACAATCGTTACCAGATTATGTATTATGTAAATTTGGGGTATCCAGAAAATGCATATATCAAGATTTAACTTCTTTATATCTTATTTTCTTTCATTTTATCTATTGTACAAAATTTTAAGTAGTAATCCATAGTTTTTATATTTAAGTATCGACTATGTTTCTTTTCGTGCAGACACTTGGGTTGTCACACACCATAACAAATGAGTGCACATCAACAGGAAGCCAATGTCAATTGGCATAAACCCAACAACAAACAAGACTTGTGATTTGTTCTTGGTTAATAAGAATCACCAGATAAGTAAAGGGCAGAAGAACCACGTTACAGAACACACCCATAGTTAAAACAAACACAAAGGAAGGTCATGGAAGATTAGAAACCATTGACAAAACATAAAAGAAACTTAGAAACAAAAGATCAAGGAAAAAGAAAGAAAAAACATGAAAGAGAAACAAATGAGAAATCTAGAATGTTACCCGAATATTAACCGAGAATGTTACCCAAATATTTGAGCTCTGATGACTCATTGAGAATATAAGATTTCACTCACAAATAAGAAATCTACAGTTGCTCAATGTCTGCAACTGCCTACTCTCATTACAGAATCAGCCTTGCAGTCATGCAGATTGCAATCCTCTTCTGCTATCTACATCTTGTTGTGCAATTACACACCTGCAGATACACCCTACATCTTGCCCAATCCTACAGGCAATACATGTACTACTAATTGCATATATTATAGTCACTGCACTGTAGTTACACACTAATACAACTTGCAGTTATTTGCTGCCGTTCACATACATACGACCAAAAGCCATACTCAGCCTGGTCCATGAATGGGAAAGTGACCTGAAATCCGACAGCCTGAAACAATACCAACCTGAACTCTGGATCCTTCTATAGCAGACAAAGAAACAAAAATAAATTCATTTCTTGGTTATCCATATGTATATTAGGACCATTATTAGGACAAGAGGATAAGGACCCAGACTAAACAAGGATTAGGCCCCTCACAATTCTACATAGCCAAAAAAATATAGGGTACAACTAACAAGTCAATCTCATATCTGTCATTTGTTCAGACATAAGGTTCCAGGTAGCCCTTTATCCATAAATTTACCACTTATTCAACGTATACCTAAATGATGGATGGAACAGTTCCTTGAGGGGTACCATATTGTAGAATGTTGCCAAGGCACTAGTTCATTTCTGCAGGAATTACACTCATAGCACACATATTGCAAAAGAAGAACTCTAAGCTTACTGCTTAGAGGGGGTACCATATCTCTTGTAGCATGTTATTTCTGCAGGAATTTCTGAAGAATTTTTGTATGTGAACATATAGAGTCATTTCTGAAGAAGAACTCTAAGCAAACTAGTTCATTTCTGAAGAATTTCTGCAGGAATTAGACTCTAAGCTTCCTTGAGGGTACCATATCTCTTGTAGCATGTTAAGTTATCTGTGTATGTGAACATATATAGTCATTTCTATCAAGAGTTTTTGTTTATACACTGCATTTGCAGTTTCTATTGAGAGCTTGTGTGGGCTATTCCTTGTGTTTACTCATTACTGTAGAATCAAGAGTTTTTTTAAACTTTGGAACCATAGCTGACTCATTTTTATCATTATAGTTTGTGTTAATATTGTCTTTATTTTTATTCAGGTAGAGCTTAAAGAAGAGGGGAAGAATGCATCTAGAATATGAGTTTGTGAGCTTAAAGACTTGGAAATCTTTGAAGCTTTTGAAGTGTCCAACTGCAGTAAAAAAGTGCTTTTGTTTTTGTAGTGAGAAATTGAGTTTTGCTTTTGTAGTAAGACAATTTTTTTTGATTTGAGCTTAAAGCTTTGAGTCTTGTAGTAAGAAATTGACTTTGATATTACAAATCTTGTTTGGACACTTTTTCTTTGTGTTAAGATTCTATCATGTTGTGTCAACTTATCAATGTTTATGGATTTAGTTGAAATACTCTTGTGTAATTAGTTTGATTTCTGTTGGATATACTATGAGGACAAAATTATAGTCCTATTTGACTTTGGTTGATTAATTTATATTTGTACCTATTCGTCAACCCTTTAACAGCCCTAATTTTGAGTCATAAACACATAGCATTTATGACCTGCATTTTTGGGCCATAAATGTGAGATTGTATGTTTTTGTTTTAAGCATTCACGGCTTGCTATGTATGCCATAAATTGAAGAAAATGAATACTTTAACGGCCATCACTTCTAGTCGTAAAAGATTAGTATTTACGGCCTGCATTATGGGCCGTAAATAAGATCCAAAGTTTCCTACCAACTTCATTTACGATGTGCATTTATCTAAGTTATGGCGTATTTTTGCACGCCATAAATAGTCGTACCCTTTTACGGCTGGAGCTTTTACGACACGACCCTGTGAGCCGTAAAATTAGTTTTACGGCACAAATTGCGGGCCGTAAAAGACCTTATTTGGTGTAGTGCTGTCCACTCGCGCCAGCGCCATCCGACAGGCTGGCATGGTAGTATACTCCTAGGGCATACGGCGGTACTGGTAGATGAAGGCATCATCAGCAGTCACATCGTCCTCTGGGCCAGGCCTCATCAAAGATGGACAATGCATTAACAGCCACCCCATCAGATAATGGTAGCTCAGCTCGATTCGTTCAAAGTCCTTCACCGTATCACGAGCAATGACTTTGGACGAAAAAGTACGGAGGCCACGATAAATACTGTATACCATGGCGGGGAGTAGAGCTAGCATGCCTCCAAAGACTAGCTTCACCGCGAGAAGTATCAGGTTACGGCTGATTCTCTCAATAGCACCAGCCCCTCCTGAAACTACACAAATCCGCAGCCACAACATCAGAAATCCCGCCAGGAGAGCCTTATCAGACATTTTCTGGGTATCTTGATAAAAATAATTAAAGGTGTCAGATTGGCTCTCGAATCTATCACCCGTAGTTTTAACCCTCTTGGCGTTAAACACCTGGTTTTGCACCTCCTCCCGGGTTCGAGGACTTCGAGGGGCAACCCGGCCTGAGGCACCTAGCTCAAACAGGTAGCTGAGCCAGGTCTTGGTGTGAGGAAGATTTCCTTCTGAGCTATCGTTCTTCTTCTTTGACATCTGTTAGCACGTGCTATAGTGACATAGCAATTCCTGGTAAACAGCCACAAAACCTGGGAACCGCCGCTCCAACTCTTTAAATTCTTCATTCGTAGGGGTATACGCCTCAAAACTTTATCTCTCCAGGGCAGCTAGGAGACTTCACGTATCTTATGGAGAGCGAGTCCCATTTCCCCCAGGTGTAAAGAAGGCCCCTAGTTGTACATCTCAAGAAGAGCCATGAACAGCTTCTTATTTAGGACAGACCATAACAAGTGCCCCGTATGGCATGATAAAGACCAATCTCGAGCAGGAGTTCCTTATACGTCCGCATGATCCACAGGTTCAGATTGATCCATGAAGGAGTGGGGTTCATCCAGTTCAGCAGTGACAGCCGACCAGTGGGGTAAGACCCCTTTTGAGCAATCTGGTTCATAAAAGTATCAGCTTGTGAGAACCGAAAGTTGGGACCCTGCTGTTTGCCATGAAATATAAAAGAGAAGAACAATTATCGGAGGACTGGACTTTTACTTCAAGTTACAAACTCGCTTGTACAAAGAAAGCCTAGGGACGAAAGCCTAGGTACAGCAGACTAAGTACAATTGTTTATTTTAGATTTTTGGGGGTGACGATAGAGGCTCGGGAAGGCGACGGCAGCCCTGTCTTACTCCTTGGACGATCGGTATGCAGCCTTGGCTCCAGAAGATTGCTCGCCGTTGAAGAAATACTCTCTTTGCTCTTTCTCTGCTCTTTTCTCCAAGTCTTTTAATGCTCTCTGATCTCGAGAAGGGGTCTCTCTGGTTGTGCTCTCTTTGTTGTATATATTTTTTTTATCAAGAATTGTATATCTTGCAAGGGAATGGCACCTTGCTATTTATAAGAATGGGGTGTGATCATTAGGGTTTGCAATGATTGCTTCCTGGAGATGGCGGCGGCCTGTGGATTGGTCAATCTAGGCCATTCATTTTGAGTGTGATGAATCTGGGCCGTTAAGTGTAGATTACACCAAATCTCATCAGTAATTAATGCTGATTGGAATAAATCTTCCTCGTGATGATCTGCTGATGTCCATGAATAAATTTGATTTATTCCCCTGCCACGTGTTCCAGATTATTGGGATTTGACCCAATCTCTGATTACAATAAATCTGGGAGAATGATCGACTTAGGACACGTGTCCTAGGAACCGCTGGGGGAGATCTGAACCGCATGAATATTGAGCCGCATAAGGTTTGGGCCGCATAAGGTTTGGGCCACGTGTCAGGGCTGCTCGGGTAGTGCCCCCCCTTCGAACCTTTGAACCGCATGGAGATGATCATTGCGAGCCGCATAAGGATGCATCTGCCTGAGCCGCATGGAAAGGGTCCTCTTGAGCCGCATAGGAGAGGCCTCAGCTTGAGCCGTATGAGACTGTTTCATCCTGAGCCGTATAGGACGGCTTCATTCTGAACCGAATGGGATGTCGTCGCTCGAGCCGCATATGAACGCCCACGTGGCAAAGCCACGTGGCACTTTTATGGATCTCGAGGGATTGTGTCAGAGATCTCTTTCTCTTCCCTAGGGGTTGGTCATTATGACAGAGTCATAATTACCTCTCTTGTGTCAGGGCTGTCACTTTTTTCAGAGTTGTCAGCCGTCAAAATAATTAATGCAAGAGGGCGAAGGAGAGGACTGTCCCGCCGCGTATCTTTTGAGCCGCATAGGATGCCTGGGGCCGCATAGCCCCTTATGTCGCATGACCCTCTGCGCCGCATGGGCTTTCTGAGCCGCATGGTATTTCCTGGCCGCATAGATCATTTTCTATGCTTCTACAAGACCCCCTTCAAAGTTTTCAATTTGCAAAATTGAAATACTTTGAATAAGAAGCATGGCTGGATATTCTTCTGGCCTCATATAAAGTCCTGACCGTATGGATATCTTGGCCGCATGGAAAGTTCTGCCGCAGGGGCGTCTCAGCCGCATGGATGGCACAGCCGCATAGAAATTTTTGCCTCATGACCATCTGAGTCGCATAGTTGCTTTCAGCCGTATGGTCATTTGAACCGCATAGGCTCTTTGCCACATCATTATGCCATGCGTGTAGATCTTTTTGGGACAGGATCCCAAGAGCTCATTCTTTAAATGGCTGGTTTGGCTCGATAGCCGAAGAGTCGATCGCGTTTGTACGAGGCGTCGGTCCATAGTTCTCTGTCTATAAATAGAAGGGCATTTGGACGGTCTTCTATCTTAGACTCTTCTTGACTCAGATTCTTGTCGTGTTTTCTTCCTCTGATCATCAGACAACAATGGCACCCAGGGCTTCTAAGGCTGTGAAGAAGGCTGTGGCGAGGAGTAAGAAATCGGCTTCGCCCTCGACTCTCGCACCCCCCGTTCGTCTTGACGTTCATATTGCCATTGAAGGTAAGGATTAGGTAGTCGATTTGAAACCCTAGCAGAGCCTGCTTTACTGTATGCTTCATGTATAAGACTTTGACGTAAACTCCTAAAACTACATGGTCCGCATACATGTCCCATGATTGAGCCGCATGAGGATATACCCCATGTCTGAGCCGCATGAGACTTGTCTAAAATGAGCCGCATGAACATTTCTGACCATTTTCATTTTCTTCGTCTTTGGTTCTCGCAGTTTCTCCACCGAATGCTGAGACTGCGACGTCAGAGGAGCCGCAGCCTCCTGTCATCAGCCAGGGGTCTCCCTCTGTTAAGAAGGAAGTGAAGAAAGAGGAACCTGCACCTGAGGTGGACAGCACCCCTCCAAATACCGAGACTGCTGAGGGTGGCAGCACTGGACACTCTGTTTCTCCTATTCTGGACGAGGATGCTCTTCACTTGCATCCTTCATATGTGAGATGGTTGAGGGAATGGTATATGCGCTCCTGTAACTAGGGTGTAGGGGCTTCTCGTGGATGTCTGTCTGTAGTCTTTGTTTTGTTTCGCCTTTCTTCTTGTCTTCATGAAGAACTCTTTTGACTTGCTTGTAATCGTGTGGATGTAACCGATTTCTGAATGAATGGAATATATATTTGCTTCACTCTTTTGCTTTGTAATAATCCTCTTATTGGGACATTTTACGTGGACCTATTGTCCCCAACGTACCCTGGTTTTGGATACGGACAACAAGTTTAAAAGAAAGGAACCACTCATACTGACTCAGAGGTACTGAGGACATGGTGAGCATGAGGGTTTCTTTGACGGGGGGTACATAGAATAACTCAGAGGTACTGAGGACATGGAAATTCTATGTAGAGGGGTGATTTATTTTTGGCGGAATTGAAACGACTCAGAGGTAGCATCGACATGGTCGTTTTGGAAGTTTGTGGACCCGTTACCCTTTTTTGTGCACTGGGAGTGCGGGTAATGGATCATGAGGGAGGATCTCTTTCAGGAAGAAAGTTCAGTGGTACAGTTATACATGACTTTCTTTTAAAAGAGTGACCGGGATGTAAGTTCAGGGGTACCAGCAGGTACATGACTTGGCAATCCATGAATGTTGGAATCAAAGTGTAAGTTCAGAGGTACTAGTGGGTACATGACTTGGTAGTTTGGGATACTTTTGTGGAAGAAGGACATGAGTTCAGCGGTACAAGAGGGTACGTGACTCGAAAATCTGGAATATTATGGATGTGAGTTCAGCTGTACCAGCGGGTACGTGACTCAAAAATTTGGAAAATGTGAAGATGAGTTCAGAGGTACCAGCGGATACATGACGCAATAATCTGGAGAGAATGTGGATGTGAGTTCAGTGGTACCAGCGGGTACATGACCCGATAATCTGGAATGTGGATGTGAGTTCAGCGGTACCAGCGCGTACATGACTCGATGATCTGGAATGTGGATGTGAGTTCAGCGGTACCAGCGGGTACATAACTCGATGATCTGGAATATCGTTTAGACATAATATTTCTTCAGGAACTTACCATTGACAGGCAGCATGAGCAAATCCCTATTTTTCTTTGCGAGGCGATAAGCGCCGTTGGAGAACACAGCCTCAATGATGAATGGACCTTTCCATTTTGGCTGGAACTTGCCGGCGGTCTTGTGAGTCATGACCATCCGCCTTTGGACTGCCAGAACGAGATCGCCCACTTGGAATGTTCTGATTTTAACCTTCTTGTTGAAGGCTCCAGAGACGCGTGCTTGGTATAGCTCGATTCGTTGCTGAGCCAAGATGCGCTTTTCATCCAAGGCCTCCAACTCTTGTAGCCGACGACGGTAGTTATCATCTGTCATCAATTGATAAGTGAGGGCAACGCGGAGTGAGGGTATTTCAGTCTCCAATGGGAGGACTGCTTCACTCCCGTACACCAAGGAAAATAGCGTGTTCCCAGTGGCTGTTCGGACTGTGGTACGGTACGCCCACAAGCATTCTCCAAGCTTCTCGTTTCAGTCGCGTTTGTTGGAAGAGACAAACTTCTTGAGCAGCTTGATGATTGTTTTGTTGAATGCCTCTGCCAACCCGTTTGCTGCTGGATTGTATGGCGTTGAAGCAATATTTTGGATGTGGTGCTTGTCACAGAACCGATAGAAGGCATGGCTAGCAAACTGCGGACCATTATCGTGGATGATCCTTCGGGGTAGTCCAAAGCGATATATGACGTGATGCTTGAGGAAGCTGGTCACGTTTGACGTCTTTACTTCCGCAAGTGGGACAGCTTCCGCCCATTTAGAGAAATAATCTGTAATGGCAAGTATGAATCGATGTCCTCGGAAGGAAGGTGGAGCAATTGGACCGATGATATCCATTCCCCATGCTTCAAATGGCCAGGATGCCACTGTCGGAAGTAGAAACTCGGATGGTTGGTGAATGAAGTCCGCGTGCACTTGGCAGGCTTTGCATTTTCTGGCATAATCTATCGCATCTGTAACCATCGTGGGCCAGTAGTAGCCCATTCGGCAAAGACGGTCTTGCAATTTTGGGCCCGACTGATGGGCCCCACAGACACCGTCATGAGCTTCGCGTACGGCTTCTTTGGCTTCTGCGTTTGACAGACACCGAAGCAATAATCCATCGTAGGATTGGCGGTACAGCATTTTTGTCTCTGTATCGTAGAAGAATCTGAGAGAACGCCGTCTGATGGAGGTGGCTTCCTTTGGATTCTCTGGGAGGATGTCGTAGACGACGAAGTCGATGAATGGCTGCCTCCAGTCTGGTGCTTCGTCGACCGCCTGGACAGAATAGCTCGCCACGAATTGAACGTTGTTCTTGGGGCTGACCAGTTCGTGGCCTATCACGTCAACCGAATGATGAGTGTGGTTCGGCACTGCTAAGGAAGCGGCAAGGCCCGCTAGGGCATCGGCTTCGATGTTTTGGAGTCTTGGAACATGCTCGATAAGGAATCCCTCAAATGACGAGATAATGTTGATCGCTATTTGGTGATAGGGGATCATGGCGGACTTCGTATGAACCCCGGATCTGATTAACGATTAATTGCGAATCGCCGTATGCTTCAAGATATTCTACCCCCAGCTCTCTCGCAAGTTGGAGATCGATGACCAAAGCGTTGTACTCGGCCACATTGTTAGAGCAGGGTTCCGTGAGGGAGTACGCGTGACTGATCACCAGCCCGGTAGGGGAAGTCAGCACCACCCCGACTCCAACGACGATGTTTCCCTTGGGTCCAGTTCTCGAAGCGCCGTCGAAGAACATCCGCCATATGCTATCGTGAGTGGTTGCATTCGAGTCGACGACCTCATCTGGGATTTCTTCGTATATTCTGAATGACTCCGAGCCTGGGTAGGCTGCCAAAAAGTCTGCCAAGGCTTGACCTTTGACCGCCTTCTGCGGGACGAAGATCATATGATAGGGGGATAGGAAACCAACCAAGTGCCAGCACGACTCAATGTATATATTTTCCTATGAAAGAAAGACAAAATACAGAATAAAATATAAGGACATGAGTGCTTGCCATTGATTGTAAAAGAACAGAACAATTATCAGAGGACTGAACTTAGACTCACAATACAAACTCGCTTGTACAAAGAAAGCCTAGGGACGAAAGCCTAGGTACAGCAATCTAAGTACAATTGTTTATTTTAGATTCTGGGGGGTGACGGTAGAGGCCCGGGAAAGCGACGGCAGCTCTGCCTTACTCCTTGGACGATCGGGTGCAGCCTTGGCTCT
Source organism: Iris pallida (assembly GCA_029216955.1). NCBI lineage: Eukaryota > Viridiplantae > Streptophyta > Magnoliopsida > Asparagales > Iridaceae > Iris > Iris pallida. The sequence goes on from JANAVB010042015.1 coordinate 974,396, forward strand.
GTAGAAGAACTGCTCGGCGTTGATGAAGAAGTGCTCTCCTCTCTCTAGCTCTCTGGCTCTCTGTGTCTCTCTCTTTTTTATCTGAGATTCTCCTCTCTCTCTATATATGTATGTCTCTCTCTCTGTCTGTATGTATATATGTATGTTCGCAAGGGAATGGCACCTTGCTATTTATAAGAGTGGGGGCATCATTAGGGTTTGCAATCATTGCCCATTCTTAAAAGTCGGCAGCTAAGGATCACTGGATCTGGGCCGTTCATCTTGAATACACGAGATTTGAGCAATAAATATGATTGTATCAAATCTTTTGTGGGTAATTAATGATGATTGACATAAATCTTTCTGATTTGTCAATCTCGGCTTTCCCGACACGTGTCATTAATTTACTTGATTACAAATGATCTGATTTGATCCCAATATTTTATTGGGATTTGCTGACGGATTTCGATCGATTTGATACCACGTGTCCCACTATCATGCCACGTGTCTGAACCGTGAGCTACTGCAGAAATCTGAGCCGCAGGAAGGTTGCTCCTCATTGAGCCGCATAAGGCTGGCCACGTGTCAAGGCTGCTTGAGAGTGGCCCCCTGAACATTTGGACCGCATGGTAATGATCTGAGCCGCATGAGTGTATGATGGGTGCCTTCTTCGTGAACCGCATGGAGACAGTCTTCGTGAGCCGCATGGGGCTAGTCTTCGTGAGCCGCATGAGGATAGTCTTTGTGAGCCGCATGGGGATAGTCTTCGTGAGCCGCATGGGGTGGTCTCTACTTGAGCCGCATGCAACTGTCCACGTGTCAAGGCCGTGCGGTAGTTTTTGGATCTTGGGGGATCGTGTCAGAGATTTCCTTCATTTTCCCTGGGAGTCTGCCATTATGACGGAGTCATAATTGTATTTTTGTGTCAGGACTGTCATGTGTCAGAGCTGTCAGCCGTCAGGGCTTTTAATACAGTAAAAGACAAAGGAAAGAGCTGTTCGCAGACCACGTGGCTCATCTCTGAGCCGCATGGAACTTGTTTGAGCCGTATAGACGCTTGAGCCGCATGGATCCTTGAACCGCATGAACTTTCTGAGCCGCATGGGGCTCTCTGGCCGCATGGATCTTTCTTTATTCTTTTCCATGCTTCTACAAGACCCCCTTCAAAGTTTTTAATTTGCAAAATTGAAATACTTTGAATAAGAAGCATGGCCATGTTATAAATTCTTCTGGCCGCATATGATGTCCTGGCCGCATGGATGTCTCGGCCGCATGGATGTCTCAGCCGTATTGAGTCAATCAACCGCAGGGACTTTCGGGCCGCATAGCTCTTCGTCACGTCATCCTGCCACGTAGGAAGATCTTTCGCATTAAATGCTGTTGATCTGCTGTCAGTTTTAAGGCCACTTTTCGGGGCAGGATCCCAGGAGTTTGGCCTTCATTTTAGACGGCTCGCCTCGATAACCGAAGAGCCGGTTTTTGTTTTACACGAGAATCAAAATGCCCTGCTTTTGTTTATAAATAGGGTCGAGTTCAGTCAGAGGGATTTCTTTACTTTCTCTTTCGTCCCTAACTCTTGCTGTCTTCACTGTCTTTCCTTATCTCCCTTCTCCGACCGTCGCAAATGGCCCCCAAGTCTTCCAAGGTCGCCTTTGTTGCTGCGAAGGGCAAGAAAGCGGCTTCCTCGTCGGCCGCCGTGCCCGCAGTATACCCTGATGCCCACCCTGCTTTCAAGGGTAAGGATTAGATTTGAATACTTTGAACCCTAAGGACCCATGGCTCTGTTGCATAACATATGCACAAGCCTTCACCCTTCGTCCACATTGAACCGCCTAAGCTCGACCATGATGGAGCCGCATATGTTGTATGGGTCGCATGACCCTCCCATATCCGAGCCGCATAGGGCTTGCCCTAGGTTTGAACCGCATGAGAAAGATTTGAGCCGCAAGAGTACTTCTGGATTTGAACCGCATGAAGCCTCCTTTGAACGGAGCCGCATATGTTCCTGACGTACTGGTCCGCATAAAACTTTTGCTAAGTCGTGCCGCATAAGCTCTTTTGCTAGATAGAACCGCATAAGTTCAATCGAACCGTATGAACTACCGAATCAGTGTCATATGGAACTCCCAACTGGATTGGGCCGCATGGGGCTGTGTTGATCCGAGCCGCATAAGCTCTATTGAAGTCGTGCCGCATGAAACCCAGCTGAATTGGGCCGCATAAGGCTTCGTTGATCCGAGCCGCATAGGCTCACAGGGACTTCTTTTTGAGACACTTTGAGTGGTTTCGTTTTAACTATCTTTTGATCCTGTTTCTTTTGTCATTTTTCAGTAAACCTCCCAACCAATCCGGCAGGAGAGCTTTTGGTAGGTTCAGCACAACTTGCCGTGGATGTGCGGCTTGATGGCTTAATTCGACATGTGACGGATCAGCTTCCCACCAATGAGCCTTTGGAGAGGTTGGCTGCCATCAAAAACCAGCCTTTCCACTTTCTTTACACTATGATGAATTCGGGGAGACTGGACGGAGAATATTTGAAACCAGCTTTTCTCTTTGGAGATGCTTTATCCATAAAGAACTCCCGAGTGCTGGATGTTTTTGAGAACTGGGACTTTACTGTGGACGGGGTGGAGATCCATATCCCTGAGATGGAACGGCATTTTTCCCTCTCATGGTTTAATATGGTACCGTTGGGCAGGAGAATGGTAGGCTCCCTAACTCCAACCCAATCATGGATGTTCGTGGGCAACATCCACTATAATATGAGTATTAGGTCAGCATGTGCGAGTAGGGAGTCTGTCAGTCGGAGTGTGATGGGGCTGATTCCTGGTACTTTTATAAACGTGTCTGGCCCCAACTTCACTTTTACTCGAGCTGATACCTTCTTGAATCAGCTCGCTTGCAAGGGGTCTTATCCTATGGACAGGTTGTCGCTACTGAATTGGATAAACCCCATTCCCACATGGGCCAATCTTACCTCATGGATCCTAAGGAACTACGAGAAATTCCTTCGGGAGATTGACCTTTACTACGCCATCCGAGGCACCTGTTATGGGTTGCCCATTAACAAGCCGTTGTTCATGGCCCTTCTGGAGATGTATAACCGGCGTACGGGGACTTTCTTCGCGCCCGGAGGGGAGTTGGGACTTGCTCTCCATGAAATGCATGCTGTTTCTAAGCTGCCGTGGGGGAGGGAGAGGCTTTTGAAGTATACACCCCGACGAACGAGGAGTTCGATGATCTGTGTCACCCTTATTTTCCCATATTTCCCGTATTTCGTATTTATATTCGTGTCTGGATTTTGGCATGTATTTTTTTTCTCAACTTGTGGAATTTCGGTATTTCTCGTATTTTGGGTTTTGATAGTGGCCCGGTTTTAATTGGGATGGTTTGGTTTGGTTTGGTTTATTATGTATTGGAACACCATAACCTATGCTACACCCTCAACTCACCACATCCCACCCTCTTTATAACTCCACCAATATTTTCTCTCTTCATAACCACCATTTATTTCCTTCTTCTTCTTCTTCTCCTTCCTCTACACAACTCTCCCAACCCTAGGCAAGTGCATCTTGCCACTACATGAGAACCCTATTTTATTTGTCCATTTGCTAGATTAGGACATGGTGATCAACATTAGAACTTGGCTTTTTGTGATTTGGAGCCTCCATTGTTGTAGATCTAAGTTATTTCTATTTTTGGATTTTGCATGGTTTGAGCTACTTAAGTTGGATTTTATGGGTTTTTGATGTTTCCATGTGGATGAGAGTTCAATTTCACCCAAGATAGAACTTTGGAAATCTGGATTTGGAGTTCGGATGGCCAAGTTATGATGCTGTGTAGCTTTGGGTTCATCCATGGTGTTCTTGCTGTTTGGAGAAGACAGTGAGCAGTGTGCAGAGCTATTTAGCTTACGCACACTGAGCTGCACGTGCTCTTTAGCGCTGCGTACGCAGACTTGAGTACGCTTCCTGTTGGAAGCGTGCTCCTTGAGTGTGCGTGACTTTTCACGAACACTGCTCTCCTTGAGTGTGCGTGACTTTTCACGAACACTGCTCTCCTTGAGTGTGCGTGACTTTTCACGAATACTGCTCTCCTTGAGTGTGCGTGACTTTTCACGAATACTGCTCTCCTTGAGTGTGCATGACTTTTCACGAACACTGCTCTCCTTGAGTGTGCGTGACTTTTCACGAATATTGCTCTCCTTGAGTGTGCGTGACTTTTCACGAACACTGCTCTCCTTGAGTGTGCGTAACTTTTCACGAACACTGCTCTCCTTGAGTGTGCGTGACTTTTCACGTACACTGCTCCCCTTGAGCGTGCGTGACTTTTTACGTACACTGCTCCCTTGAGCGTGCGTGACTTTCACGTACGCAGCTCTCCAGCGTGCGTGACTTTCACGTACGCTGCCCTCCTGCGTGCGTATTTTATTGCGTATGCATTCCCCCTGCGTGCGTGCTTTTGTGCGTACGCATCCCCCTGACCCATATTTTGATATTTTATTAGATATTTTATGCCCATTTTATATCCTTACGCCTTTTGTCATAACTTGATTTTATTTAATATGTTTGGAATGACTATTGTACATGGCTTGGTATGACAAAGAACTCGTATAACCCGACAGTGACCCGTAGTGGTACACTCCTGACATGACCAATCTGACATGATAGTGGCCCGTGGCGGCGCACTCCTGACTTGACTTGACTTGTAACTTGTAACTTGACCTGCCTTGACACCGTAGGTGGTTCTTTCTTGCTTGCTTGTTAAATCCACTTGTCCAGTCTCGCATCATGTCTAGGATGGGACTCCTAAGTACCACGGTCAGGAGTACCTACTAAAATGGATTAAGGTTAACAACCAGAATAACACAGCAGTCATGAAGAGATGACACAGCTACAGGCAATCCCGTTACCTGGGCGCTCTTGGGATCTGTAGCCTGCCGTCGAGTAGGGCACATTTCCAGCGCACCGTCGAGTGTTGCACCCTCTAAGTCACCTAAGGGTACATTGTCTCCCGGGCGATGTACCCACCTGAATTCAACCCCTAATTTTCGACCTGGGTAACTTGGATGGTCTGCAGGGCTTGTGGCTGTGGAATCATCTCACTACTAAAATACCCCACTTTACCGACGGAAGTTTAGCGACGGACGGATTCCGTCGCTAATAGCGACCAGTTTCCGACATCTTAGCGACGGATTAGCGACAGACAACATAACATAATTTTTTCCAATTTTAAATATAAAAATTTGTCGGGTTTCCGTCGCTAAGTCGACGAACGTTAGCGACGGATTCTTTTTCGTCGCTTATTCGTCGCAAATGTTGGCGGCAAAATCTTTAAAACATTGGCGGGAACTTTAGCGACTAACTGGCGACGGATATATCCGTCGGAAAACACCTTTTAATTGGCGACGGTGTAGCGACTAATTTATTCCGTCGCTATTCTGTCGCTAGGTTCTGTGCCCTAACTTAAATTGAACCGACGGGGGGGAATTTTTTATTCCCCCCAAAACTCTCTCTCTCTCTCGCGGCTCTCTCTCTCTCGCGCGCGGCTCTCTCTCTCTCTCTCGCGGCTCTCTCTCTCTCTCTCTCTACCAGGTATCTCTCTCTCTCTCTACCAGGTATCTCTCTCTCTCTCTCTCTCTCTCTCTTTCTCTAATTTTGGGTTTTGGGGCCGGGGGGGGGGGGGGATCGGCTTCGCGGGGGGTGGAGAGGGCGGGGGGGGGTGGTGAATGGGGTCAGGGGGTCGGAGGGGTGTTGGTAATGGGGGCAGGGGGTGGGGGGGTGGGGAATGAGGGTCGGGGGGTCGGGGGGGTGGGGAATGGGGGCAGGGGGGTCGGGGGGTGGGGGGTGGAGAGGGCATGGGGGTCGGGGGGGGTGTTGAATGGGGGCAGGGGGGTCGGGGGGCGGGGGGTGGGGGGTGGAGAGGGCAGGGGGGTCGGAGGGGTGGGGAATGGGGGCAGGGGGGTCGGGGGGGTGGGTAATGGAGAGGGCAGGGGGGTCGGGGGGGGGGGGTGTTGAATGGGGGCAGGGGGGTCGGGGGGGTGGGGAATGGGTTGCATTCCCCGATACGGATACGGTTTGGCATGTCCCGATCCTACGAAATAATACTATTTAATTTAATTTAATTTCATTTAATTTCAAAACTACTAAGAAATAATACTTAAAACACTTAAAATTATGCCTAAATGTATAAATTATATGTTTTTAAATGTAAATAATTTATTAATAATTATTTGTTTTCCAATACCAAAAAAATCCGATACTTCGATCCGATACCGCCGATACTACCGATATCGCCGATACCAATACTAGATTGCTTAGACTTATATTGCAAGGTAACTAGATACAAGTTATGATACAATGTAAATGCAAGTATACATGTTAGCTAGATAGCTTAGACTTATATTGCAATCTCCTATTCACACGAGTATTGATATCGCCGATGCCAATACTCGTAGGAATATATAGTCCGATACCGATTCCGATACCGATACTTTGAACCTTGATTTAAATACATGTTAGTATAGTATCTTCACATATATGTTAAGAGTATATACATGATTAGCAAGGTAACTAGATACAAGTTATGATACAATGTAAATGCAAGTATACATGTTAGCTAGATAGCTTAGACTTATATTGCAATCTCCTATTCACACGAGTATTGATATCGCCGATGCCAATACTCGTAGGAATATATAGTCCGATACCGATTCTGATACCGATACTTTGAACCTTGATTTAAATACATGTTAGTATAGTGTCTTCACATATATGTTAAGAGTATATACATGATTAGCAAGGTAACTAGATACAAGTTATGATACAATGTAAATGCAAGTATACATGTTAGCTAGATAGCTTAGACTTATATTGCAATCTCCTATTCACACGAGTATTGATATCGCCGATGCCAATACTCGTAGGAATATATAGTCCGATACCGATTCCGATACCGATACTTTGAACCTTGATTTAAATACATGTTAGTATAGTGTCTTCACATATATGTTAAGAGTATATACATGATTAGCAAGGTAACTAGATACAAGTTATGATACAATGTAAATGCAAGTATACATGTTAGCTAGATAGCTTAGACTTATATTGCAATCTCCTATTCACACGAGTATTGATATCGCCGATACCAATACTCGTAGGAATAGTCCGATACCGATATACATTGTAGAGCTCTGTTTTGCTATTCTGGACATGTTGTGACCTGTGCTGTTCTAAATAGGAGCCAGACACACTCCTGAGACGGGGGAGTATGTATAGTGATGTGGATTCTTACTAACTTATCATGTGAACCCATTTATGGGCCCTTCATTGAACCTTCTCATGTGCAACTTTCAGTCCATTCACAGTTCCCTATATTGTACTCTACATCACCTAGTTCACTTATATCTAACATCCTAACCCTAATCCAAATTTATGACTATCGGTATCGGGCTATTCTTATGTTTAGTTTGTCTTACGATACAGATTTTCACATCCAAATTGAGGATGAGTCGTTATTTTGTTGATCGTACATAGATGTACAAACGGCAACACGAGAGTAGAATTGGTGTGAGTGACGATTTTCAGGCAGGCGTGGAAGTATTTCTTAATTATGCAATGAGCAAAGCTCAGTACATGGACGGTAACAAAATTAAGTGTCCATGTGTTAAATGTCACAATAGACGTTACGAAGAAGTGGTGACTGTGAGAGATCATTTGACCCGTAAGGGTTTCGTACGTAATTACGGCCTGTGGTCATCGCAAGGTGAACTATATTCGGAAAGACAGGCTGCGGAAGCTGCTACTTATGCTTTTGATGATAATGCTGCAACGGATGTCATCGAAGACCACGGATGCTCTGTTGATTATGGAGGTCTGCAGAACCTTGCACGAGATATGGTGTATGATGCGGCAGGGCCTAATTTTGATCCGGAGGATGCTAATCCCGAGGCGAAGGAGTTCTATGACATATTTCAGGATGCAGATACTTCTCTATATCCTGGTTGTGAGACTCATTCCGCACTGTCAGTGACGATGCGGTTGTTGAACATAAAGTCTGATTTTAACTTGCCACAAGCTTGCTATAATCGGATCACAGAAGTAATCAAGGAGGTGTTACCGAAGGAATCAAAAGAGCTACCAAAAAACTTCTACAAGTCAAAGATGATGGTCCGACAACTGGGACTGGGGTACGAGAAGATAGATTGTTGTCGCAACGGATGCATGTTGTACTACAAAGAGAATTGCGTATCAGAAAGTTGCAGCTTCTGTAATGCGGATCGTTACAAGCCAGTACAGGGAAAAGGAAAGTCGACTAGAAAACGACGTCCTTACAAGTATATGCATTACTTGTCGATCACGAAGCGCTTGCAGAGGATGTATATGTCTCTAAATACAACAGAACACATGACGTGGCACAGCGAAGAACGCATAAAGGACGAAGGAGAATTGTCACATCCTTCGGATGGAGAGGCGTGGAAACATTTTGATTTGTGTCATCCAGATTTTGCTGCAGAGCCTAGAAATGTACGCCTGGCGCTATGTGCTGATGGCTTCGCCCCTTTCGGACAGTCGGGATCTCAGTACTCAAGCTGGCCGGTCATTCTTACCCCTTACAATCTGCCACCATGGATGTGTATGAAGACTCCTTATATGTTTCTGACAGCTATCATACCCGGTCCTAAAAATCCGACGAAGAACATCGATATATATTTACAGCCGTTGGTGGATGAGCTGAAACAGCTGTGGGAGATCGGCGTCACGACCTATGATATTTCCAGGAAACAGAACTTTCAGATGAGAGCTTCACTCATGTGGACAATCAATGATTTTCCAGCATACGGTATGCTGTCGGGATGGAGTACGCACGGCAACATGTCTTGTCCGATATGCATGGAAAATAGTAAGGCGTTCCGCCTTAGGCATGGAGGAAAAACTTCTTTCTTTGACTGTCACCGTCAATTTCTGTCCGCGACCCATCCTTGGAGAAAGAATAAGGACGCGTTCAGATATAGAAAACAAGAATTTTCTCAACCTCCTGCCAGATTTTCGGGATACGATATTTGGGAAGCTATAAAGGAATTGCCCACCGCAATGGAAGATCCATCGAACCATCGTGTCGAGGGGTTCGGACAAAGCCATAACTGGACCAAACGGAGTATCTTCTGGGACTTGCCTTATTGGAAAGATAATCTTATAAGGCATAATCTTGATGTCATGCATATCGAAAAGAACGTGTTCGATAATGTCTTCAATACCGTCATGGATATTAAAGGAAAGACGAAGGACAATCCAAAAGCAAGACAAGACATAGCCGAGATATGCAAGCGTCCTCATCTGAACTTGATACAAAGGGGTGCTGGTGGACAATTAAGTAAGCCTATAGTGCCATACACATTGAGCAAGGAAGATAGATTAATAATCTGCAAGTGGATATCTAATTTAAGATTTCCCGACGGCTATGTTTCGAATTTGTCTAGATGCGTTGATCTCAATGAACGCAAGCTAACGGGAATGAAGAGTCACGACTGCCACGTGTTTATGGAAAGATTACTGCCCATTGCTTTGAGAGAGTTGTTGCCTTCTGCTGTATGGGTTCCGTTGGCCGAGCTGTCTACATTCTTCAGGGATATCTGTTCAACTAAGCTGACGGTGCAACATATGGTACAACTTGAGGAGAAGATTGTCTTAACAATCTGCAAGTTAGAGAAAAATATTTCCACCGGGCTTTTTCGACAGCATGGAGCATCTACCGATTCATCTAGCATACGAAGCCCGTGTCGGTGCATCTGTTCATTATCGATGGATGTACCCCTTTGAAAGGTAAATAAAAATCGATATAATTTAAGTGAAATTTAAGTGGATTTTACAATTCATTGTTAATTCTCAAGATAATTTGTCTCTTTAGGTACCTACACCATCTAAAGAAGAAAGTTGGCAACAAGGCTCATATAGAGGCTTCGATATGCGAATCATATCTTATCGAGGAGGTGTCAAATTTCTGCTCCATTTATTTCGATACTCATGTCGAGACAAATCGAAATAGACCTCAAAGGAATGAAGAAGACGTTGAGGATGGAGGTATATTCAATTTAAGGGGCAAGCCTATTGGGGCTAGTAAGAAACGGTGGTTGACCGACGATGAGTATGATACCGCTCACCGATATGTCTTGTTAAATTGTGACATACAAGAAGTGAGAGATTTGGAGAAGTAAGTGACTACGCCTCGTTATAATCTCTAATTTGGTGAATTAAAGTGACTACACTTATTTTTATTCTCTCTAACAGTGTATTTAGAGGTGAAGTCAAAATGAGGACACCATATATTACAGATGAGGGACTTCAAAGAGAGGTTGATTGTACCTTTCCGTCCTGGTTTCGTAAATACGTAAGTAACTGAGATAATATGTTATGCGGCTACCATTAAAATATATGCAGCTAAAATATTTAAATTATCAATACATGTTTACAGGTTTTATTGCCTGAAACAACACTCATAAATGAGAGCATTCGTTATTTGGCATTGGGACCGAAGAAGCATGCAAAGACTTTGTCAGGCTATGTCGTTAATGGCTTCAAGTTTAAGTCAACTCAGCATGCTATAAATGCCGAATTTCTCAATGACGGCTTCGATACCAAGAATTCTGGTGTTTGCATAAGAGGCACCATCTATGACGACGAGCCGGACTTTGACTATTATGGAGTGCTTCGGGAGATTGTAGATTTACAATATAGTGCCCCATATGATATGCATATTGTGATGTTCAAATGTGAGTGGTTCGATACGAGACCAAATATCGGTTGGAGAATCGATAAACAATTTAGATTCGTCGATATAAATCATCGCAGGAGGTATAGAGGGTCCGACACGTTTGCGATAGCAAGTCAGGCTGTTCAAGTCTACTATACAAGCTACCCAAGGCATCGTAGAGATCGATTTGACTGGTGGGCAGTATGCAAGATTAAATCTAGAAATACATTCAACGTTGGAGACCCAGCATACCAAGAGGACCAGATCGAGAAGCCCCAATACAAGGGACAACAGTCGGATACCATGGATGTAGAAGATGTCGATATACCTCATGCTGAGGAAAATAGAGGGGAAGAAGAGGTTGATATACAAGACTTAGCTGTCAACCAGGGAAGAAAGAGGCGTCTTGTCCCAAGTATTGAGCCTGAAGAAGAAGTAGAAGAAGAAGAAGAAGAAGAAGAAGAAGAAGAAGAAGAAGAAGAAGAGGATGAGGATGAGGATGAGGATGATGATACAGATGAAGTCGACGATGAGGATGATGATATAGATGAAGTCGACGATGAGAATGAGGATGAGAACGATGACGATGACGATGAGGATGAGGACGATAACGATGATTAGATTAAATATCGATATATATTAGAAGCACTTACAACTAACTTAGTGAATTCAGTTTAGACGGACACATTCTTATTTCAGTTTATGTTTTTGTCGTTCGATCATCTACTTATTGTATGATTTTCTTTTTACAGATGGCACTCTTAGTTCTCATTGTCTTGACGGCACTCGCCGCCCTGCTGCTGGTATATATATTTTAGTTCAGTTTTATATTCATTTATACTTCTATATTGTTAATTATATTTATGTGTTCTATTTACAGGTCATGGTCACTACCACTCGTGCTGCTGGCAGTGGCCGTGGACGTGATGGTAGTGGTGCTGGTGGTGGCGGTACTGGCCGTGGTGGGCGTGGTGGTAGCGGCACTGGCCGTGGACGTGATGGTAGCGGTCGTGGTGGTAGCGGCACTGGCCGTGGACGTGATGGTAGCGGTCGTGGTGGTAGCGGTCGTGGTCGCCTTCCACATTCCCCGGATATAGAGTCCTCCGATCCCGACCTGGAGAGCCCGGCCACAGACTCTTCCCGCCGTCGATCTATCTCTGTGCTACCTTCATCTTCATCGAGGCCTGAGACTCCATCCGCTAGCGGATCCGTTCCGCCCCCGGATGCACCAGCGGGTACACCATCAGTTACTGCAGGGTGGGCTCCGGAGTACCCCCGGATTCAGCTTCATCCTGCTACCGGTGAGTACATCCGCGGACCCGCGGATCCTCCGACGCCTCCAGAGAGGCCGATAGGCGAGAACCGACGAGAGCTATGGCCCGCGGGTGATACGTAAGTAAATTTAAGTTAATTTATTAAATTTGTTTCATTTATTCAAGTTAATAATCCAGTCTTTGCTTCTTTGTAGGTTTTTCCTGTATGATGCTGTCCGGATACTCGGGCAAATTATCCGAGAAAACTACCATGGCCCCTACCTCAATTTTTCTGAGGTGCCTCAGAACATGCAGTACGTCTGGCTCGAGGAGATGAAGGTATATATATATCTTTTGGTTAATTATTAATTATTCTTTAATCCACTAATTTTTTAATTACGTGATAATTTAATTTGTATGTCAGACGACGTTCTGGTGGCCCCCCCATCGCGAGGAGTTGATTCGCAAGGCCTACAAAGCCGCCGCCGGGAAGAAGATACGGGATGCGGTGTACGACGTTCGTACGACACATTCGAGGAAGAAGTGGCTCCGGGAGGAGTACTACGAGCAGATGTTGGATAAGATGAATACTGCTCAGTACAGGGAGAAATCAGAGAAAGCGAAGGCGAGCAGACAGGCCGCTGGTCTGCATACGGGAGGTTCAAGGCCCCACGCAGCGACGCGTGTAGATTTGGTGAGATACCGCAAATTTATTTCACTATTAAATTCGGTACTATTAATATACGTAGTTAATTAAATTCGACGTATATTTCGTATGCAGGCACAACGGGCGGTAAAGGAGGGGAGAGAGCCGGAGTCGGTCACCGCCTACGATGTATTCCTGCATACACACAAGAGGCGGGCAGACGGGAGCTTCGTCGACGCGAGGGCCCAGGCGACTGATGTAAGTAATTACGTTTATGAGATTTATATTAGAAATATAATTATTGTTAACTTAATTAGGTGAACGTAGGATTCAAATTATAACTTAGGGAAACATAGGATTTAGATTATAACTTAGGAAAACTTATAGTATAAACACATTCATTGGATAGGCTGCATATCGTGAGGCCCTTAGTCAGATTGAGCCCCCTGCCGAGGTTGTCGGCGAAACGACGCCCACCCAGACGCCCTCTTCTATGGCCGCTCGCTACGACGACGTGTTCGTAGAGTCTGTCGGCGGCTTTAATAAAGGGCGCGTCTACGGCGTAGGTTCCCTGGCGGCGTCGTTGCAGGGCGCGACTCCGAGATATCCACCGCCCCCGCCTCCTCCCGCGCCCCCGTCGGACGATATGAGGACGCAGCTTGTGACTCTCACCTCTGATATGTCGGAAATACGGAGTCTAATGTCGGATGTGCTGGAGCGCCTTCCGCGTCCTTCTTCTGCTCCCGGTCCAGATCTGTCTGCTCCCGGTCCGTCTAGTGCGGTTGCCGATCCTTCCGACCCTGGACGTTATTCATTTGACCGTTCTGCCGAGGTCCGCCTGGTACCGGATACTGCGCTCATTGGGCTCATGGACTTGATGTCGCCAGAGCAGCTCCGCACGCTTCCAGAGCATGTGTTGTCCCAGGTGCCGGCGTACATGGTGGAAGAGTACATCCGCAGAGCCGAACGACGACGCGATCCATCTCAATGATATTTGTACTGTTTTTGGATTTTAAATTCTGGATATTTTGGAAGCGTACATGAATGTTTGGATATTATGAATTTGTGTATTTGTGTTTGGATATTTGTACATAGATGTTTGGATATTTCTGTTTGATATTGGATATTATGAATTTGGATATTTGGATATTTGTTGATCGTACATGGATGTTTGGATATTGGATATTATGAATATGTGTAATATTTACGAAAAGGAAATAGAATGTTTCTGTAATTTTTTTTATTAATGTTGCATTTAGCGACGGACTAGCGACTAATTAGCGACGGATATATCTTTTTAGCGACCGATGAGCGACTTACTAGCGACGAAAAATCCGTCGCTAACTAGGTTATATAAATATTTGCAGTTACCGACGGACGAGCGACGGACAATCCGTCGCTAACTGGTTGAAATAAATTTGTAGGTAGCGACGATCTAGCGACCAACTAGCGACGGAACTTCCGTCGCTAACTGGGTACAATTAATATTAGCGACGGAATATCGACTACCTAGCGACGGCAAATCCGTCGACATGGTTCTGGAAATATGTTAGGTTTCCAGAGACTTAGCGACGGATAATGGGTCGCTAATCCGTCGCTAATCTGTCGAGGATGACGACGGACTAGCGACGGCTTAGCGACCCATTATCCGTCGACATGGTTCTGGAATTATGGAAGCTTTCCAGAACCAGGCCGACGCCCTACCCGTCGCTAATCCGTCGCTATAACGTCGAGGTTAACGACGGAATGGCGACGGAATAGCGACCGATTTTGCGTATCAGGAACCTCTCTGATACACTTTTACCGACCTATTTACGACGGCTTAGCGACGGATATTTTAATATTATATGGCATGTAAACCGACGGGAACAAGTCGCTAATCCGTCGCTAATCCGTTGAAAGGCAACCATCGGTAATCAGTCGCTAGTCCGTCGGTTAATCATTTGTCCGACGGCTTAGCGACGGACAAATTTTAGCGACGACGTATTTCCCGACGGCCATTTTCATCAAATATCCGTCGCTATGCCGTCGGTAATTTATGTTACCGACGGATTCGCGACGGATGTGGCCGTCGCTAAAGTTGGTTATTTTGGTAGTGTCTCGCTGCATCTTGTTAGTAATTAGGCCTGTAATAACCCTAGTTAGTTAAAGTAGTAAGCCGTAGCATCTGCTTAGCCGTGATTGATTGAATGAAGTATAACCAGTTTAGCCATGTCTTGATCCAGTACAAGATTGCTTCCTGTCTTGATTTCTTACATTATTATCTTACCGATAAATGGTGGGAAACCAAGTTCTGTTCAGATGAAGGGTTACAACCCCGGTCCTTGTTTGGTTTACGGGTTGTAACCTGGCTATCGGAATAGTTCGATGGTTATCTCGTCGTATATCACCCTGCCATGTTTTCGTAATTTTAATTTTTAATATTAGATTTTCTTGTGCTGATTGCTGGCTTTTGTTCTTATTTCGTGGCCCCCTTTTGGCACTTGCTCTTTCCGGGGTTGACCCAGCTGGTTTTGTGTGGCCAGATTTCGGAGTAGCTCCCGAGGATCTACTAAGCTTCCAGCCCAATGGTGGCGACTAGAAGGAACCCGGGCTACGAGTGGGTTTTCTATTTTGTTTCGCTCACTCTACTGTAAAATTATTCTTTTGAGGCGTTTAGCCGACGAGCACCTGTTAGCTCGATGCATTTTTACTTACTGTCTGCCTACGGGCTGTAAACATGATTAACAAATCCTAGGGTTGATCATGTACGACTAAACTCTTGCTAGTCCTAACATTTTATAAAGACTAGCTTCATGATCAGCTGAATATGTGATATTTGGGATGCCTTATTATTGTATATTTAATGATCATACATCTTGCGACCTTACTTACTTGCTTGTGGTTGAGACACTAGGCTTGTTCATGACCATAAGAGACTGTTGGCTTGTAGTAAATCCTCATATATCTAGACAGCCGTGACCGTATATCGAGGTGGTTTCCATTTCAGTATACGTAGCTGGCTATGTCTGCCCCCGCTCTCCAGTATTCTGGTTCTGGGGCGTGACAATCTGGATCGACGATTCCCGGGTTTTGTCGCTGTGTACTGGGAACTGCTGTGCCACCATAGCATCTGTCACCAGACTGCTATCAAGAAGAATAACAGCTCAGAAGGGAATGCCCCCCATACCACGGCCTGGGTCGCGTATCTTTTCAAATTACGTCCTTCCGGCCGGGTTTTTTCTCGAGGTCCTCAGACCCAGGTGGAGGTAAAGGACCTGATGTTGAATGCAAAAAGGTCGAGGTCCACCCGCGATAGATTTGGGAGTCGCACTGACTCCTTCAGTTATTTCCACTATGGTACCCGGCAGATGTCTGAAAAAGCACTCTTGGCCGGGTTCTTGATGGTGTGGCTACGGAATTGCGTAGTTTTGGGAGGGGCAGGTTCTACTGAAAGGATCAGCCGCCACTTCATTCTCCCGGCTGTGAAGCTGGTCTTCAAAGTCAGACTGGCCCTTCTTCCGGCTATGGTGTGCAGCATACACCACGGCCTTCGTACCTTTTCGTCTAAAGTCATTGCTCGTGAGACGACACTGGACTTTGAGCGGATAGAGCTACCATACCATTATCTCATGGGGTGGTTATTGATACATTATCGGTCGTTGATGAGGCCCGGAATAGAGGATGATGTTACTGCTGATGACGCTTTCCTTTTCCGATACCGTCATCAGTCTTGGGAGTACGACACCATGTCGGCTTGTCGGAGGGCATTGGCGAGAGTTGACGGGCCCGACTTCTTTGTGTCTCTTTCTCAATTTACCCCTAGATAAGTGAGGGGGGTACACGTTGATGGCATTGAACATCCCCAGCTCTTATCTGAGAAGATGCTTCTTTGGCAGCACAACAATCGCCCCGCGCACCTAGTATATCGTTACCGAAATAACGTATACCTGGAGCCTTATTTGCCCAGCAGGTTTTTTTGTCAATTCGGGTATAGTCAGCTGTTCCTTGACTGTCCCAGTACTTGCTTAGGCTATGAGGGCAGTGTCCTTGATGGTATCAGGGCGTGGCATTATTACAATGCGGCTCATACCCGAGCTAACTTCTCAGTTCCTGACGCTAATACACAAGGGGATATTTTGTACATGGCGGCCCTTTATCATGTTGCGACGAGCAAATCTGCTGTGAATTTTGACATAAACACCAGCTTCATTGTTGGGACCGGCTTGGCAGAGAAGCCCGAGGGTTCTAGGAAGAGAAAGAGAGGGGCAAATAGGGTTCCAGTACCGAACTCGGAATCCACTACAGCGGACGAAGAGGATGATGAGCAGGACGCCGATGACTCGTCGCACTCTTCGGACGAGGAGGTGAGGGACCAGCCTCCTACTGTGCTGAACGAAGAGGTGGAGGATCAACCACCTGTTGTGCCTGGTACTTTCTGCAAATAAGGCAGGCGTCTGTCCACTGACAATGGCAGGACCTATTCCATAAAACGGGCTATGGTAAGACGTCGCAGGCTGTTTATTGATGATGTTGACGTTGTTTCTGAGGTGATTGGAATTTCAACTGCCTTTTCCTTCTTTTTCTAAGTTATGGCCTAATCATTTTTTCTTTTGCTCTTTGTAGGCGTCAGAGGAGTCTTCTTCTCGGGACTCGACTGCTGAGGTCGATCCGGCCTTGTCCACTTCGATCAATGATATGTGCACCGCTATCACTTCTGCTGGGGTTCTTCCGGAGGTGGCCGGGGGGTCTCACCCTGCTGAGACCTCAACCCATGGGGGCGAGGGCTCTACTGCACCTGTCCCTGAGACAGCTGAATTTCAACAGGATGACACTGACCTGGCTGGCTCCCTTTCAGGGGTGGCTGGGGCAGAGAAATAAGTTGAATTTTAGTTGGAAGCCGCGGGTGGGGAGACCATGCCAGCTGCGAACGAGCTGCAGCCTCTGTGCTCTTCCCCTGGTAAGATAAACCAACTCCTTAACTTGTGAGGAGGCCTATTTGCTCTATCATCCTGTCCTTCGTGGATTAATGATTGCTTTGGACGTGCAGGTCCCACCCCTTTATTGTCGGTGACGGACATTGCCGGGGCGGACTCTACCGGGGGGAATCTGATGGAAGCACATGTGCCTCCTTCTTTTCCAACCTACACTGAGGGGCCTCCAGCTGGGTCGAGTTCGAGAGCCCTAGTGATAGAACAGCTGGGGCAAGGGACGACGCTTTCTGTACCCTCCTCTGCGAATATGGTTTCGGGAGTTAACCTTTCCGCCCTGCCAAGTATCCAGGCTCTTCGGGCGGCGAAAGAGGAGCTAGCTGCTATTCATTCATATTTTCGTACAGAATTCGTTTCCCTGGTGGCGGGCACGGCAAGTTCAGAGGCTACTCCTTCGGTACTGCCTGCCACACTCCCTTTGACACCGTCCTCTACAGAAGTTTTGGATGAAGTGTCCCAGGATGTGGTCGACAGCTTTCACCGCTACCTGAAGAGAGGGATTGAGGCAGCTGTGGAGAGGGGAACTCCCTTTGCTATGGCCCGTCAATGCGCCGGCGGCCAAATTAATATCCTTAGAACACTTTCTGGTGGGGCGGGACTAGCGGCGCTTCTGGAGCCTAAGTTGCTAGAGGCTGATCGTCTTGTGGCCCAGTTTCGCGTGCTGCAGCAAGCTGATTTACCCGCGGCAATAAACCAAGAGTGCACTTTCCTCATAACCGCGGTGGAGAAGGTGAGGCTTGCTCGGGAATCGATCAAGCCAACTATATTGAAGGACCGCCGGGGTCTGACTCAGTTGTACGATCAATGGAGCCGTCGGATTGAAGATTGTGCAGCTCGGGAAGCGGCTGCCTTCCGCCGGGTAGCTGACACCCAAGAGTAGATCCTCGAGCTCCAGAGAAAGCTGGCCTTCCTGGAGTCCGAGCTCGAAGCTGCCCGTACTGAGAAAGGGGTTGCTATTCAGGAGGCTGACAGGTTTAGTAGAGCTTCTGCCAATCTGGAACTTGTCCTGAAGAAGATGGAGAATGACTGGCAGACATATATGTACTTGAACGATGCGGAGCAGTTGAGAGGCTGAGCGCCGAGCTAGACAGAGGCTTGAGCGGGGTACTGCCTTGGTGAGAAACCGCCTCTTGGAATTATGTAACGCCGAACTATAGTCGGCCTTTTCCTCTTTTGTTTATGTTTGCTTTTCTTTTCTTTTTGAGAGGGACATGGTCCCCAAAACAGGTAATGCTTTTTTCGACTTTCAAATAAAGAGTACTTTCCATTCTACCCTTCATTTGTCTTGCTTGTTGTGCCTGTGGTATTGTGGTGATGTGTGCCCCGCATGGGGGACTTGTCTGTGGACTTGTTATCCCTGGCATACCTTGGTTTTAGGTATGGGTAACAAGTTTGATTGGGGATACCTAGAACAGTCCCACAGTAAGGTGGTCGTGGGTGTTCGGGGTATCGGAAGATAGAATGCCATGGAGCAGCTGGGCTCCCGGGGCATGATGAGGAATGGTGGGCCTGTACTAAGAGACTTAGCAAAGGATATTTGTGGGCCTATTATCCTTGGCATATCCCGGCTTAGGATACGGATAATAGGATGAAGGGGAACCAACCACTACTAAAATAACCCCTTTTAGCGACGTCAGAAGACGTCGCTAAATAAGGAAAATCCGTCGCTAAAAGCTATTTGCGACGTATTTAGCGACGAAAATTGGATGTCGCGTATAGGCATATCGCAAATGACAATTTCGTCGCAGAATGTCGCTTTTTGCGACGTCACGTTTAGTGTCGCTAGACGTCGTAAAATTCGCGACAGATAGCGACGTAAGGTTACGTCGCCAAAATACCGACGTAGAGCGACCACTTTGCGACGCGGTAAACTTTATATATGATGACATGGCATGGCAGCCACGTGGGCACTTTAGCGACGCCTATCGACAAATTTAGCGGCGTCCGCTCTCAGTTTGTCATATCCCACGTCAGCAGTTTAGCGACTTCTAGCGACGTTACGTCACTATTTAGTGACGTATAGCGACGTGTACGTTCCGTCGCTGTACGTCGCAGAACGTCGCTATACATCGCAGATATTATAAAAAAAATTTAAAAAAATATAATTGGTATTTTTGTTATGCTGTGTGTCTGTGTTTACAGTGTGTGTGAAGTGCAGTGTTCGAACCATCGACAGTTTTGCTTACTGTTCTATGTTTTATCTTGGATAGAAAGAGCAACAGTTCATGGTGCACTTCTCAGAGCTTCCTCTTCACGTCCTTCACCTTCTCGGGAACCTTTACGACGTCCGGAGAAAGTGAAGGACGTGAAAATGAAGCTCTCAGAAGTACACCCTGAACTGTTGCTCTTTCTATCCAAGATAAAACATACAACAGTAATCGAAACTGTCGATGGTTTCGAACACTGAATTTCACATTCACTGTAAACACAGACACACATCATCACAAAAATACCAATTATATTTTTTTAAAATTTCGACAACACCTCCTTTGTATATCAGATCATCGCTTATAACCCAGCGTAGGTATATTTGTCATCCCCGTCGCAGATATCACAAAGTAAATATCACAATAAAAATAGGAGGCAGTGCAAAGTAAATATCACAAACACACATCCTCACAAACATCCAATAGAGTCAAATAAAAATGGGAGATGATAAAAAGTCTCCCACCAAGTGTATAAACAAAAGTGTACCAATAAACAATTTGACCATAGGGCCAATACATACAAGTTATAAAAAAATCAATAAAATCATTGCGGACCCCTGTCGCGCATCTGGGATAGAATGTAGTCATACTGCTCCTGGGTGAGCTGCACCGTAGGGGCAGTAAGAGGCAGTACAATGTCTGGAGTCGGCACCATCGATGGACCGGGAGGACGTATCTGCTCCAGCTCTCACAGTCGCTCACCATAAACAGCAAGGCTACTCACCACCCTCTCAGTACTCGCCTCAAGCGAAGCCGAAACCTGAGTGAGTGAGGCAGATATCGACGCCGATAGTTTATATCAACAAGACCGTGCTTGTCTACTTTCCAACCTTGACCTTCAATCGGATCGAACCAATCACACTTGAATAACACAATTTTAGCAGGCTCTATTCCATAACTATATGTCAGCTCCACGATCTCCCGTAGCACGCCATAGAAATCGTTGCCCGCATCAACATCTTTGTAGTTTGAAGATCTGATACGCAAATAGCTATTTTTGGTGGAGTCGAGATCCACAAAGTTGTCTCTTATCGGGCAAGTTGTTGACTTGAACCTAAACCCATTAACACAGTAGCTTGGGCATATTTTTGCAGCATAAATTGGTCCCTTGGCTAGCGTTCTAATAGACTCATTCTCAAGTCTTACGTATGGACGATCGACCTAAATACCACGAAAGAAGCAATTAAGCTCATTCTTAATCAAGTGCATATACAGAAAGGTAATTACAGAGTTCTCAAGTCTTACATATGCACTCAACCATGATGGAAAATAATGCCTCATTTCTTGTTCTAGTTCTTCTTCTATTATGTGTGGCCTACCTGACCTCACATCATCATTAAATATGCTGAAAACAACATCGTGCAATTAATGTAATAGTATAATAATCAATACTATTAAAATAATGTAGACGTATTATTTACTTACCCCTCCACTTTCTCTACTTCCTCCTCGTCGCAGTTGAGTAATACATACACCTGAGCAGTCCTTAGCTCATCATCGTTCAGATATCTCTTCTTCATTTTACCCGTTGGCTTTCCTGGAGCATTGAATACCTTCAGTATTGTATCATTACTTTCATGATCTCCGTCGTCGTTTCTGGAAGCTCTCGTTCTATTAGTTGCAACATGAGGCTTGAAATACATCGAACAAAAGTTTGTAATCTCCTCGAGAACATAGGCTTCACAAATAGAACCCTCGACCCGTGCTTATTTTTTACCTTTCTTTTTAGGTGATTCAAATGTCGCTCGAATGGGTACATCCATCGATATTCGACGGGTCCACCAACACGTGCCTCATAGGATAGATGAATCGGCAAATGCTCTATAGAGTCGAAGAATCTAGGAGGAAACACCCTCTCTAGCTTGTATAGTGTTATCGCAATGTCCTTCTCTTGCTTTTCTAGACGATCAACGAGCAATTTCTTAGAACAAAGATCCCTGAAGAATATGCTAAGCTCCGTCAATGGATCCCAAACTGCCTGCGGTAAGAATTCCCGAAATGCAATCGGAATTAACCTCTCCAAGAATACGTGACAGTCATGGCTCTTCATACCCGTCAATTTGTTTTCCTTCGGATCAACACATCTTCTCAAATTTGACACATATTCGTCTGGAAATTTTAGGCCCTGGATCCACCGACAAAGTCTCACTTTATCCTCCTTGTCCAGCGAGAAAATTGACTTCGGCATGAACTGTTTTCCATTCTGCTCTATCAAATGCAACACAGGGCGTTTCCATATTTCTTCTAAGTCCAACCTGGCCTTGGGATTGTCTTTCATTTTTTCCTTTACGTCCATCACAGTATTAATTATGTTATCAAACACATTCTTCTCAATATGCATGACATCAAGATTATGTCTGATCAGATTGGTACTCCAGTATGGCAGATCCCAGAATATGCTCCTCTTTGTCCAGTTATGATCTCTACCAAATCCATCGCACTTGTACCCAACTGTAGGATCTTCGATAGTACTTTGAAAATCTCTAACCTCCTCCCATATCGTGGCTCCGTACCACCTTGGCGGTGGATCACCATTCTCTACAACGCCGGCACGGAATGCATTCCTGTTCCTTCTGAACAGATGATCTTTTGGCAGAAATTGCCGATGACAATCAAAGAAGCACGATTTTCCTCCGTGTTTCAAGCAGAAAGCCTTACTACGGTCCACGCAATTCGGACATGAGAGACGGCCATGAGTGCTCCATCCAGATAACATTCCATAGGCCGGAAAGTCGTTGATGGTCCACATAAGGGTTGCCTTCATCTGAAAATTCTGCTTCCTGGAAACATCGTACGTGTTAGCGCCTACTTCCCATAACTGATTCAACTCATCTATCAAAGGCTGTAAGTACACATCAATGTTCCTCTTGGGATTGTTCGGACCAGGAATTATAACGGTTAGAAACATGTACTAAGTCTTCATGCACATCCAAGGCGGTAGGTTATACGGAGTGACAATCACAGGCCAGCACGAATACTGGGATCCCGAAAGACCAAAAGGAGTAAAACCGTCAGAAGATAGCCCCAACCTGACATTACGCATTTCTGAAGCAAAATCAGGATACACTCGATCAAAGTGCTTCCACGCTTCTCCATCGGATGGGTGATCCAACACTCCTTCAATCTGTTCTCGCATGTGCCAACTCATATTTTCGGTCGTCTCTTTCACCATAAATAATCTTTGCAACCGCGGCGTTAAAGGCAAGTAGTGCATTGAATCGGTCGGTCTTCTTGCACCGGTAGACCTTCCTGTACTAGTTGTCTTATAGCGATCAGCACCACAAAATCTGCACACATCTGCGTCCTTATCGTCTTTGTAGTACAGCCTGCACCCATTGCGACAAGAATCGATTTTCTCGTATCCCATCTAGAGCGATCTCACCATCTTCTTAGACCGGTAGAAGTCTTTAGGCAACTTAGCACCCACAGGCAAGATCTCTATAATCAACTCCAACACTCGGTTGTAGCATTCTTACGACATGTTAAAATCTGACTTAATACTCAACAGTCTTGTAACCACCTCCAACGGTGAATGATCCTCACAACCAGGATACAATGGAGTCCTTGCATTCTCCAGCAACTCCATGAACTGTGCAGCATCGGCGTTCGGTGCCTTCTCAGGTGCATCATGAACGAAACTTGGCCTCGCAGCGTCGAAAACCATGTTCACGCACCCGTCGTCGTATGCATGATTATCTGAAACAAAATTAGGTCCCGCATGCATATACGGCTCAACATAAGGCTCCGGCTCTGGTGCTAAAGACATAAGTTCTCCGTGTGCGGTCCACTGATAGTAATTAGGCATGAAACCCCTCGAGTACAAATGATATGTCACTTCCACTTCTGGATAATATTTCATGTTATGACATTTCACACACGGACACTTAATTTTGGTGCCGTCCATGTACTAAGGGAACGCCTTAGCAAACTGCAGGAACTACTCTACTCCCGCTATGTATTCATCCTGCGCACCACATATATCATCAGGACGATGATTGTACATCCATGAACGATTGCGCAAGTAGTAATTCATATCCATTTGGAAATAATTCTACCAAGATGGACACACATTATCCAATAGGCACAAATTCGTATATTATGTCTTATTATGGGACACACATTAGTAGCGGACAGTTACTAATAACAATGATATGCAATCTAGGTCAAACTAGGTTGTACTAAGTCAAACAAGGTCAAGCTAAGTCAAACAATGTCAAACAAGGTCAAACAAGGTCAAAGTAGGTCAAGGGTTGACCTATAGTTGACTTTGTCAACTCTTAGTCCAATCTAGGTCGGATGTTGACTCTACTTTGACTTTCAGTCAAAATAGTCAACCTTGGTCAAACAAGGTCAAATCTAAGTCAAATATCCTATTTTTAGTCATTACCTACCAAGGTACCCTTTACCTTATCGCTATTGGTATCCCAATACCAATACCTTAAGTTGGTACCCTTTACCTTATCGCTATTGGTACCCTTTACCTTATCGCTATTGGTACCCTTTACCTTAAGTTGGTACCCTTTACCTTATCGCTATTGGTACCCTTAACCAACCTAAAACTATCCAAAATCCCGTATGAACTATAAATCTTATAATACATATCTTACTAGTACACACTAATTTAGGATGACCCCTGCCTGCCTACTGGCTCTTGTACACACTCATCTCACTCTTCATAGCTGCTTCCTTTAGAAAACAGGGACAGACACTATTTCTTGTACACAACTATACACCCACACCAATTTAAGCTCTTTCTTCATACACACAGATAATTAACATACACACACATATACCTTACTCCACCCTAACCTTACCACTAGTCCTTGCCTTAAGAAGTTGTAATCTTAAGAAGTTGTAAGGATCGATTCTTCGGATGAATTAATCGATACGTGCATTGTATTCACTTTTTTCATTTACAAAGTATTAGGATTTTTCTAGGTGGTCAAAGACAATATATTACGGTTGTGTGTTTGGTTTGTATTGGTTCTCGTAGCATGATTTGTGGACTGGTTTGATGGTTCCTAAGGGGCTGTCATTGGGCTGTTTGGGACAGCTAGTGTGCTGTTTTAGGGGATGGTTTTAGGGACAGGAATGGGCTATCAATGGGAGGTATAATGACAGGTTTTAGGCTGCTACATGGGGGCTAAACAGGGCTGGTATGGGACTGTAATTGGGGACTGAATAGGCTCAGTTTAGGGGCTATTATGGAGCTGTACAAAAGGCTGAATATAGGACTGTTTAGGGACAGCTTGTATGCTTGGTTTAGGACTATTTTAGAGTGCTTATGTGACTGATACATGGACTGGTTTGAGGACAGATTTGGGCTGGTAATAGGACTGGATATAGGCTGTTATGGGGTGGTTTGTGACAGGTTTTTGGGGGTGGTTTGGGACAGCAAATAGGCCAAGCTTGTGACAACTATGGGGGTGTTTAAGGGCTGTCAATAGGACAGCTACTGCCCTGCTACTGCTGCTGTTCAGTGCTGCTATTAGGAGCACCCCCTCCCCTTTACACTCTCAATTTCCTCCCCTCTCTACACTCTCTATACTTCACTCTCTCTGACTCTAATATACACACACTACTCAAAACCAAAACCCTACACTCTCCATCCTTCTAACTCTCCAACTCTCCTTTCTAACTCTCTACCAATCCCTCTAATTCTCCCTAACATAAACACACACGTACACTTACCAACTCTCTTCCAGTAGGAACATAACAAAATCAATGTGGAAGTCGGATCAACCTAATGTGTGTGTCTGTGTGTCCGTGTGTGTGTGTGTCCGTGTGTCCGTGTGTGTGTGTCCGTGTGTGTGTGTGTGTGAGTGTGTGCGTAGAAGAAAAGGAGGAGGAGGAGTTAGGTTAGGGTTTACCGGAGAGAAGGAGTAGCTCGGATTGGGGGATGAGGAGCTCGAGGAGGAGGAGATTCGTCGGGGGGGGAGGGATTCGCCGGGGGGAGGGGAGGGAGTCGCCGGGGGGGAGGGATGCGCCGAGAGAACGGAATTTTTGAGCTTTCGAGTGAGGGTGAAAAATGGAGTCCTGTGCCCTAAGTAAAAACGTTAGGGACGAACCGTCGCAAACATTTTAATATAGGCGACATATTTTAACAATATGTCGCTGGACGTCGCTATTCAGCGACGTAATGTTCTAATGTCGCTAAACGTCGCTATTTCAGCGACGGTTTATGATATCATTAGAAGGGAGTCGCTATATTATATGTTTAGCGACATAATTTTATTCCGTCGCTAAATAACGTCGTTAATAGAGCATATTTTAGTAGTGAACATACTTACTCAGAGGAAATGAGGACATGGCAAGTATGAAGGTTTTACCGTGGAGTCTTCCTACTCAGAGGTAATGAGGACATGGCAGGAGTGGACTCAACGGAGGATATTTGTGGTCAACAGAGGACATTTGTGGACCTATTACCCTTAGCGTACCCTGGTTCAGAGTACGGATAATAAGACGAGAGAGAACCAACGTACTTACTCCGAGGTAATGAGGACATGGCAAGTATGAAGGTTTTACCGTGGAGTCTTCCTGCTCAGAGGTAATGAGGACATGGCAGGAGTGGACTCAGCGAAGAATATTTATGGACCAATTATCCTTGGCGTACTCCGGTTGTGGGTACAGATAATAAGTCGAAAGGGAATCATCATACTTACTCAGAGGTAATGAGGACATGGCAAGCATGAAGGTTTCTTCGACGGAGCCTTCCCACTCATAGGTGATGAGGACATGGCAGGAGTGGGCTCAATGAAGGAGGGTACATAGAACGACTCAGAGGTAATGAGGACATGGAAGTTCTATGTAAAGGGGTGATTTGTTTTTGGCAGAAGTGAAACGACTCAGAGGTAATGAGGACATGGCCGTTTTGGAAATTTGCGGATCTGTTACCCTTTTTGTGCACTGGGAGTAC
Source organism: Iris pallida (assembly GCA_029216955.1). NCBI lineage: Eukaryota > Viridiplantae > Streptophyta > Magnoliopsida > Asparagales > Iridaceae > Iris > Iris pallida. The sequence continues at coordinate 1,001,116 of JANAVB010042015.1, forward strand.
GGGTAGTGGATCATGAGGGAGGATTTCTTTCAGGAAGAAAGTTCAGAGGTATGGTCATACATGACTTGCTATCTGAAAGAGTGACCGGAATGTGAGTTCAGAGGCACCTGCAGGTACATGACTCGATAATCTGGGAGATTATGAGTTCAGCGGTACGGAAGGGTACATGACTCAATAATCTGGAATTTGGGAATGTGAGTTCAACGGCACCAGCGGGTACATAACTCGATAATCTGGAATGTGTTATTTAGACATAATATTTCTTCAGGAAATTGCCATTGACGGGCAACATGAGCAAGTCTCCGTTTTATTTTGCGAGGCGGTAAGCACCATTGGAGAATACGGCCTCAATGATAAATGGACCTTCCTATTTTGGCTGGAACTTGCCGGCGGTCTTGTGAGTCATGACCATCGGCCTCCGGACTGCTAGAACGAAATCGCCCACTTGGAATGTTCTAATTTTAACCTTCTTGTTGAAGGCTCCAGAGATGCGTGCTTGGTATAGCTCGATACGTTGCTGAGCCAGGAGGCACTTTTCATCTAAGGCCTCTAACTCTTGTAGTCGGCGACGGTAGTTATCGTCCGTCGTCAATTGGTAAGTAAGGGCGACGCGGAGTGAGGGTATTTTGAGTCTCCAATGGGAGGACTGCCTCACTCCCGTACACCAGGGAGAATGGTGTGTTCCCTGTGGCTGTTCGAACTGTGGTACGGTACGCCCATAAGTATTCACCAAGCTTCTCGTTCGAGTCACGTTTGTTGGACGATACGAACTTCTTGAGAAGTTTGATGATCATTTTGTTGAATGCTTCTGCCAACCCATTCGCTGCCGAATTGTATGGTGTTGAAGCAATATTCTGGATGCAGTGCTTGTCGCAGAACCGATAGAAGGCATGGCTTGCGAACTGCGGACCATTATCGTGGATGATCCTTCGGGGCAGTCCAAAGCGATAGATGACGTGATGCTTGAGAAGCTGATCACGTTTGAAGTCTTTACTTCTGCAAGTGGGACAGCTTCTGCCTATTTGGAAAAGTAATCTGTGATTACGAGTATGAAGCGATATCCTCGGAAGGAAGGTGGAGTAACCGGACCGATGATATCCATTCCCCATGCTTCGAGCGGCCAGGACGCCACTGTCGGATGTAGAAATTCGGATGGTTGGTGGATGAAGTCCACGTGGACTTGGCAAGCTTTGCACTTTCTTGCATAATTTATCGCATCTGCTACCATCGTGGGCCAGTAGTAGCCCATTCGACGAAGACGGTCTTGCAATTTAGGGCCAGGCTGATGGGCCCCGTAGACACTGTCGTAAGCTTAACGTATGGCTTCTTTGGCTTCTGCGTTTGACAGACATCGAAGTAATAATCCATCATAGGATCGGCGATACAGCATTTTCGTTTCTGTATCGTAGAAGAATCTGAGAGAACGCCTTCGGATAGAGGTCGCCTCTTTTGGGTTCTCAGGCAGGATGTCGTAGACTACGAAGTCAATGAAGGGTTGTCTCCAGTCTGGGACTTTGTCGATCGTCTGAGCGGAATAACTCGCCACGAATTGAACATTATTCTTGGAACAAACCAGTTCGTGGCCTATCACATCCACCGATTGATGAGCATAATTCGGAACAGCTAGGGAAGCGGCAAGACCAGCTAAGGCATCGGCTTCAATATTTCGGAGTCTGGGAACATGTTGATGAAGAACCCCTCGAACGATGAGATGATGTTGATCGCTATTTGGTGATAGGGGATCATGTCTTCATGGCGGACTTCGTATGAGCCTCGGATCTGATTGACGATTAACTAAGAATCGCCGTATGCTTCAAGATATTCTACCTCCAGCTCTCTTGCAAGTTGGAGGCCAATGACCAAAGCGTTGTACTCGGCCATATTGTTAGAGCAAGGTTCTGTAAGAGAGTAAGCGCGATTGATCACCAATCCGGAAGGAGAAACCAGCACCACCCCGACTTCGACGACGATGTTGCCTTTAGGTCCGGTCCTTGAGGTACCGTCGAAGAACATTCGCCATATGTCATCGTGAGAGGTTGCATGCGAGTCGGCGACCTCATCTGGGATTTCTTCATATATTCTGGACGACTTCGAGCCCGGGTGGGCTGCCAAAAAGTCTGCCAGGGCTTGACCTTTAACAGTCTTTTGTGGGACGAAGATCATATGATAAGAAGACAGCAATATTGCCCATGTAGCGAGGCGAGAGCTGAGTGCCCCTGGTTTAGTCATGAGGACCCTGAGAGGGTTGACTCGTGAGATCACATGTATGGTTTGTCCAGTGATATAGTACCGCGTCTTCTGAATGGCGAACACCAGGGCGAGACATTCCTTCTCCACGGCGGTGTATCGGTGCTCTGGCCCAATCATCATTCGACTGAGGTAATATATAGCTTGTTCATGACCTGCATCGTTGTTTTGTGCTAGCAGGACGCCAAGGGAATGCTCAATTGTGCGTACATAGAGCAGGAATGGTTTTCCAGCGACTAGGGCCACCAGGACTGGAGGGTTCGACAAATATTCTTTGATTCTGTCGAAGGCCCGCTGACATTTTTCATCCCATACGAATGAGACGCCTTTCTTCATGAGATGGGTGAATGGTCGACATCGCCCAGAGAGGTTAGAAATGAACCTCCTGATGTAAGCTAGCCTCCCTTGAAGGCCTCTGAGTTCGTGGAGATTTCTCGGAGGACCCATCTCCATAATTGCCTTCGTCTTTTCAGGGTCTACATGAATACCCTGGGCGGTGATGATAAAACCCAAGAACTTCCCGCTGGATACGCCCAGGAAGGACTTTGTGGGATTTATTTTTAAATTGTACGCTCGCATCAGGTCGAATACCGTCCTCAGATCCTGCAGATGGTCTCCCTTACAGCGACTCTTGACGGAGATGTCATCAACATAGCACTCCACCGTCTTACGTAAGTGGTCTCTGAAGATGATACTCATGGCTCTTTGTTATGTGGCGCCGGCATTCTTCAAACCGAAAGGCATGACTGTGTAACAGTATGTGCCAATCGGTGTTCGGAATGATGTATGCTTCTCGTCGTCAGGAGACATCTTGATTTAGTTGTACCCCGAGAAGCCATCCATGAATGACATACGTTCGAAGCCGCAGGTGTTGTCAATCATGATGTCTGTGATAGGGAGGGGGAATTCATCTTTGGGACATGCCTCGTTCAGATTGCGGAAGTCGATGCTGATTCGAATCTTTCCATTCTTCTTGAGGACCGAAACTATGTTGGAGACCCAATCCGGATGTTGTTCCTCACGAATGAAGTCGCTGGCTATTAGTTTGTTGACTTCGGCTTCGATCGCATCCATGATGCCTGGGCGGAAGCGTCGCTGTTGTTACTTGACTGGCTTTGCATCTGGCCGAATGTTGAGTTTATGAAGAGCAATATCGGGATCTAACCCCGACATGTCTTTATAGCTCCATGCGAACACATCAATATATTCTTTGACAAGTTCCAGCAGCGATTCTCGCTCTTCGTCTGTTAGGCTTTTACTGACGAAGATTGGTTTTAGAGAAGATTCGCTGCCGAAGTCGACCTGTATAACTTCATCTTCAGTAGAAGGTTCTCTCTGTTCGAACCACTTTTCCCATTGTGCATCCAACTGTTGGGCCCATGGCTCTAACTCGAGGATTTTCGAAATGTCTTCATCTTCTTCATAAGCGTCGGCGAATGCCATGTTGACTGACAGGACCTGTCTGAGTACGTCTCCGATGCTGGTATCCGAGTCAGAAGTTGGTGACCCGGTTGAATGTGAATGCCAGTCACATTTTTTGTCTGAACTTTCAGGGGTCGTTGTGGGTGTAACATACCCTAATCCACATCGAGTCTTGCTATAGTAATCCTGTGGTTTGCCAGCCGGGACCGGTGGCTTCAAAGGTAACCGTCGTCCAGTACCGTAGTTCAAGCCTGGCGTAGTCTCCAGATCATACCCCTATTTTTGCATGAGATATTTGGATTGGGGGCTATAAAGATACAGAGGCAGTCTCCCGGCATCTGATTCAAGGTCGACTTCTTCAATGGTGAAGGGCTGCGAATCGTCCTTCCGGCCGAAGATGATTGGATGGTCCCCTCCCTCGATTATGCAGTGAGAGTCTTCCACTAGAGTAAGCTGGATTACGGTGTACACATTTGTCACCTGTGTGTGCAGGTGAGTGCCTATACCGTGTTCTATAGCATACATTGTACAAAGCTTATTAAGCTCGAGGTAGTTCAAAGATAGCCCTTTATTGATGAAGTAAGGTATCTTTTCTAGGGGGATTACATCATCTGTGGACGGAACATCAGTGTGGGCAACCACATACTTGGCTAGCTCCGGTTCCTCTTCGGCTACCCTATGTATAAATGAAGACTGAGAGGACGACCTGGACAGCTTGATCGTCAGACGTTCAGCTGGTGGAGCAGAGCGTGGAGTTGTTGGCAGACTAGCGACCCCCAGTTTGGTGCTTGATGCTGGGCGGGGAGTGGTTGGTTCGCTAGAAGTTCCAGGCCTTGCATCGGGGTGACGACTCTTCTTGGGATGGCGTATCGTTATTGGCTTGTCGGAGGGATTGAGCTTCTCCATTTGTGGCTGGCCGACTCTCGGCAGCCTGATTGTTAATAGCTCCGTTGTGGGTCTTGGCATATGGCCAGACCTTGACAGCCGGATTATCATCTGCTCTTCTTGTGCTGAGAGGCTGATTGCGTCCTTACGCAGAGTGGCGGTAAGGGGTACGGACTTGCCAGGTTTGCGAGCTTGGAGGTGGATCGTCAGAGGTACTTCTGATCCTGTGGCTGTCTCGGTACGAGCTTGCACATCTCCTTCACCAAGGTGCCTCTTCGACTTTTCGTACAGGCAGGAGTCTGAGTAGTAGGATTCGACCCCTTTGAAAGGATCGATGTCGGCAAATTCTGTCCTCACGAAGCCGTGTTTGTCGACATACTTGAAGCATTGGTGCAGTGTGGAAGGCACAATCATATAATCGTGTATCCAAGGGCGCCCCAGGAGGATGTTGTAAGAAGTGCCTGCATCTATGACATAACAGGTGACTTCCGACTGGAGATCGCCAATTTGACACTTCAGACGAATTTTTCCAATTGGGTAGCTCCTGCCCGAATTGAAACCGCTGATGGCGGTGCTTGTAGGCGTCAGATGATGCATAGGGATGCGGAGATGATGTAACAGACCCTTCGGGATGATGCTTATGGAAGAACCAGGATCAATGTGCATCCGATCCACCTTTATATTGCCGATGTATCCAGTGTAGTATAACGGGCGATCGTGCAGGTTGGTTTTGATGAGCATGTCCTGCGGAGTGAAGACAATATTGGGCATCGCTCCCGTGCAAGCGCTGTCTTGGAGATCTGCAGGCGGGTTCTCTCCCGTGAGGTTGACCTGAGCCAGGTATGCGTCGGCATTTTGGAGTGCATCGCTCAAAGCCGTACGAACATCCTTTGAGAGTCTCAGAAGCTCGTATAAGGATAATTTGGCCGGTGTGTTGGCCAACTGTGCCAAGATGTCGAAGTTGTAGAGCCTCTCCAGCCCCTACGGTGCCTCTTTTCGGAGGGATTTATCAAAGCGAGTTTCCTTCGGCCTAGGCTTGTCGGTCGTCGGAGGCTGAGAAGGTCCCGGAGCGTCAGTTGTGGCGGGCTGATGATCTTCAGTCGAGTTATCAGCCATGGGTTGCGATTGTGCCCCGGACCGAGTGACGACGGCTGTAGCTTATTCGATATCTGCCGAGGTTGTACGATAGGATCTGACTTTTTCACCCTTCTTCATACGAGTGGGAGGTGGTATGGACTGAGTCACTTCAAGTACCAGGTCCGGATGGATCCACATGATCTCCTCCCGTGACGTGGTGAGGGGCACCAGACCAGCAGCCTGATCCCGAGGAGGTGGAAGATTAGCAATCTCTATTGTCGCCAGAGGGATGGGTACCACCCCGTCTTGAGTTTCTGTTGGAGGGAAGCTGCCAAATTATACTGACACCATATTGGCTGCCACAGTTACCTCCTCAAAATCGATGGCCAGAGCGTTCGAATCGATGAGATTTTGGATGTACCGTTTTAGTTGATAGCAGTCGTGCGTAGCATGGTGGACGTAGCGGTGGTAATGGCAGTACTTTGGGTTCTCCATTTCTGCCGACCGAGGTTCCCGTCTTGGTGGAGGAAGCTGAATTCTGTCTCCTTGTTTGAGCATGTCCAAGATGGGCTTGACGTGGCCGTCTTCGAAGGAGTAGGTCATTTGTGGCCATTGCTTGTCTGCCTGTTTTAACTCAGGTTTCTGGGCTGTGTCGGCCACCATAGCCTGCTTACCACTGCTGTCCCGATTGTTGGAGGGGCTACCCCCATTGTCGTTGTTGGTATTAGGACGCTTGCCCTTGTTCTCTCCGTCCGAGATATGCAACCCCAGTTGGCGAGCCTTCTTCAACCGTTCTTCGGCACTAGTGGCACTGATGATGAAAGTCTTCCAGTCCTTAAATTGACTTTCGCCCATCCAGAGACTGATTGTTGGGAGCAGTCTCTTTTGGCAAATTTCAATCAAGGAGGGATCCGGATTTCTAGACGGCAACTTCATTGCGGTTTGACAAAACCGTTCGATATAGTTCCTTGTCAGCTCTTTCTCCCCTTGGACGACGTCCATGAGGGTGGACATTGTGATGTCTTGTCCTACTTCGTAGAATCTCTCCAAAAACATGTGCTTGAAGCCGGCGAAGGAGTGGATGCAGTTGTCTGGCAGGTTGCGATACTAGTCGAAGGTGACTCCTTCCAATGCCCCAATGAATAATCGTGTGAGGATGGCATCGTCATGGAGCAGATGGTCGGTAGTGACCTCGAAGTAAGTGATGTACCGACTTGCGGAGGTCTTGCCATCATACGGGTTGATATAGAACGGCTTATATCTTGGCGGAAAGGGGACATCCCTACATACAGCAGGGTACGGTTGCCGTATTCTGAGGTCTTGAAAGTTTTCTCGAGCGTGAAACATGGCTCGGAGCTCCTGGATATCTCTTCTCGCTTCTCGGGCCTCATCTACAGTGGTGGGGGCCGTTATTTCAGGAGGATTGTTGCCCGAATTCGGTGCTACTGAATTCGAGTCCGCATTGACCGCAGAACCCGCGTTTGTTTGGCCAGGCGTTCCTCCTTACAGAGTTGGAAGGGCTGCTTTGATCTCGTCCACAGACTTCACCAAGGCGTACAGTATGGCCTCCAGAGTGTCGATGCATTGGCGATCACTGGAACCACCTTGGTTGCTATCTGTCATGAATACCGTCCTTACATGAGGAGAGACAGATGGGACGGTAGAGGACGTGTCTTCCGAGTCATACCCCTGTAATAAGAAATCATCGGGGTATGTAGGAATATCTTCCTCTGGTTCGGACTCAGAAGGAATAGTACCCCCAGTTTCCGAGTTTGCCTCATCTTGGGAGTTGTGGACGTCCTCGGGGACGTCGGGGTTTGCTGCATCTGATGGGAGAGTTGTTTCCCCCGGCTCGTCTTCTTGGAACATCAGATTGTTGTGGAGGTTCGGAGGAGTGCTACCCCCAGTCCCAGCAACCTCTAGTGGTATGGACGATGAATCTCCCACTGTAGCAGATTTTGTCTTAGAATGGGTGCCTTGGAAAACTCCGGTGGTGGACACCCGCTTAGACGACAGTCTCTTAGTCATAGTGGTCGAAATCTTCGGGCTGGAAACATTTATCTTCTTCCCTCTCCCATCAGCGAAGATTTTCTGAGCAGAGTTGCAGGAGACGACGGGAAGTGACTCATCCTCTGAACATGGTCGTTGCAGTCTTTGGAAGAGGGACTGCCGATCTTCTCGTATCGTCGCGTTGTTACAACAGCAGTTGACGATGACTTGGGTGCAGTGACGTCCGTGGAAGGACTCTTCGCACCCCGAAGCATCTTCTCTTTCCTTGCGTTTGTGGAGGATGGCCTCATGCAAGTCAGATGGGTCTGGATCGACCATGTTTGCTCCCAGGATTTTGGGAGACTTTTGCGAACCTCTCTGTCCGTTTGTCGCCGGGGGATGGACTCGAGTGGTTCTGTACAACTTCCCATCTGAGGCCCGTATAACAGTATGCGGGACGCTTGGATGGTCAGAGGACGGATCAGCGGATCGAGCTTGCCAAGCTCGCGCTGTCCTAGACTTCTTCGCTCTAGTGCGTAAGGGCTCATAGTAGGAAGAGTCTAAGTGATGCTGGAGAGAGTCAGACGTATCTTCTTGGGAGTGAAAGAGATCAGGACCATAGGAGAGATGGTCGAAGACAGAGCCGCGTGGATTATGCGTCATGCGGCTGGCATCAATAATCTTCATACGGCTGGCAGTTGTGGCCGCATAGGCATTCTTTATGCAGCTGGGAGTCTCGGCCGCATGAGTTTTCTTCATGCGGCTGGATGATATGGCCACATAGACCTCCTTCATGCGGTTGGCAGTATTAGCCGCATGAGCATCCTGCATGCGGTTGGCAGTTTCAACCGTATGAGCATCATGCATGCGGCTGGCAGTCTTGGCCGCATGAGTGTTCGGCTTCTTCTTGGGTCGCATAGAATCACTCTTTGTCCCTGCAAGTCCAGCATCGTAGTGCTTTCCTCTGTCGGACTTGGGGACAGCAGAGTCCTCTATGGCTCGAAGTGGGGGCGCATAAGAATCGCCTTCACCGTCTTGGGTAGCAGAGAGTACTCCGTCCAGGGCTTGGGGAGGAGCAAATGATTTTGGCCTCCACTCGTTGCGAGCTTTCTTTGTGCGGGTTCGCTTCTGGACCGGGCCAGCGCTTCCCTCAGAGAGCATTTCTTCAAATGCCTGTTGGTCGAAGCGGACGACCATCTTCTGTTGCGTGGAGCCAAGTTTGGCTGCATCCGATTGCATCACCAACTCCTCAGCCGTAGAGAAGTTTGTCCCCAGCAGAGTCGCCATCGTGTTTGCCATTGATTGTAAAAGAACAGAACAATTATCGGAGGACTGAACTTAGACTCACAATACAAACTCGCTTGTACAAAGAAAGCCTAGGGACGAAAGCCTAGGTACAGCAATCTAAGTACAATTGTTTATTTTAGATTATAGGGGGTCATGGTAGAGGCTCGGGAAAGCGACGGCAGCTCTGCCTTACTCCTTGGACGATCGGGTGCAGCCTTGGCTCTGTAGAAGAACTGCTCGGCGTTGATGAAGAAATGCTCTCCTCTCTCTAGCTCTCTGGCTCTCTATGTCTCCCTCTTTTTTATCTGAGATTCTCCTCTCTCTATATGTGTATGTCTCTCTCTCTCTCTGTCTGTATGTATATATGTATGTTCGCAAGGGAATGGCATCTTGTAATTTATGCGAGTGGGGGCATCTTTAGGGTTTGCAATCATTGCCCATTCTTAAAAGTCGGCGGCTAAGGATCACTAGATCTGGGCCGTTCATCTTGAATACACGAGATTTGAGCAATAAATGTGATTGCATCAAATCTTTTGTGGGTAATTAATGATGATTGACATAAATCTTCCTGATTTGTCAATCTCGGCTTTCCCGAAACGTGTCATTAATTTGCTTGATTTCAAATGATCTGATTTGATCCCAATATTTCATTCGGATTTGCTGACGGATTTCGATCGATTTGATGCCACGTGTCCTACTATCATGCCACGTGTCTGAACCGCGAGCTACTGCAGAAATCTGAGCCGCAGGAAGGTTGCTCCTCATTGAGCCGCATAAGGCTGGCCACGTGTCAAGGCTGCTTGAGAGTGGCCCCCTGAACATTTGGACCGCATGGTAATGATCTGAGCCGCATGAGTGTATGATGGGTGCCTTCTTCATGAACCGCATGGAGACAGTCTTCGTGAGCCGCTGGGCTAGTCTTCGTAAGCCGCATGAGGATAGTCTTTATGAGCCGCATGGGGATAGTCTTCGTGAGCCGCATGGGGTGGTCTCTACTTGAGCCGTATGCAACTGTCCACGTGTCAAGGCCGCGCGGCAGTTTTTGGATCTCGGGGGATCATGTCAGAGATTTCCTTTATTTTCCCTAGGAGTCTGTCATTATGACGGTGTCATAATTGTATTTTTGTGTCAGGCTGTCATGTGTCAGAGCTGTCAGCCGTCAGGGCATTTAATGCAGTAAAGGACAAAGGGAAGAGCTGTTTGCAGACCACGTGGCTCCTCTCTGAGCCGCATGGAACTTGTTTGAGCCGCATAGACGCTTGAGCCGCATGGATCCTTGAACCGCATGAACTCTCTGAGCCGCATGGGGCTCCCCGGCCGTATGGATCTTTCTTTATTCTTTTCCATGCTTCTACAATGAGCACTTTGATGATGCGTTTCTCCTGACATTTGAGTAGACTTGAAGACGCCTTTTTTTCTTTACGCCAGTTGTCTAAAGATAAACATATTTGAAAATCTGAATACCTTTAGGGACTTCGCTTCCGAACTCCCACGGGGGGAGCTACCCCTTCGACCCCTGTCCACTGACCAGGAAGCAGAACCCTGAGTGTGCGACCCCAGATAGGTCATTGGTAGTTTAGAGAAATCTTTTTGTATAATACCGTCTTTGGTCCATCATTAATTCTTTATTGTATATGTTCTAGTTTGATTATGCTTACTATTTGTCTGTAAGTACATATTAGGCGAATAAAGAAGTATAATAGTATGATATATTTTATGAACAGTAGGACAATGCTAAGTTTAAGTATTAATATAAAAGTAGACAATATTATGTTAAACTTAATTGATTAGCTATATTAAAAAATATGATACAATTATTAGGATAATACTTAGGATGCACGTCTCTTACGGTGGTGCATCTACTATATATATATCCTTGCGTTCGGGGCCTAGATGAGTTCGGTAATCTACAGGGCAGATAGCTGAACTGGATTTCTAAAGTTGTATATATTAGTAATTAGGATTGTGATAACCCTAGTTAGCTAATGTATCATGCCTTACTCATTGCTTGGCTGTGATTGATGGATCGAGTCCATTCATGTCTTGTCTAGTCTAGTTTTGTTCCAGCTTCATTATTTTATGTACCTAGATATTGTTTGTTCTTATATATGTTTATTTCTCTTGCTATGATCATATGCTCGGCTACACTTACATGTTTACTTGTTCGGTTTCACCTTACATAATCACATACTTGGTTTCACTTACATGGTCACTTGCTTGGTTTTATTGCATGTTTCCAGTTTTCTTTCATATACTCTATGGTACTTTTATATTGTTCCTTCTTGCTTTTACTATTTTTACTTTTGTATGCTTATGATTACAAGCTGGTTTTAGTTTATAGTTTTGCTTCCTTTATCATACTTTCCGATGGTCTGACCTCACTAGTTTTGTTTGGCCAAACCTGGTGAAGGAGCTCGAGGTTCTTCCAGACTTTCCACTCGATGGTGACCACCCGGAGAACCAAGGTGCCTGAGTAGGTGTTCTTTCTCTTACCCACTCTTATCTATAAATTTTCTTTTACGACGTTTAGCTACTGAGCACGTGTTTAGCTCGTGCTTTGGACTTGACATTTCCCTACGGGCTAAGACATGATTTGTATATTTTCTATCTACAGCTAAAGCTGATCATATATTACGTATTCTCTTACTAGTTCTTCATTTTTGTACTACTAGCTTCATGATCATCTATATATTATAGTTGGGACGCTTTAGTATCTTATATGTCTGATGATCATATTCATGTACTTACTTACTTGCATGTGATTGAGATGTATCTAGGATTTGATTGACCTATGATTGACTATTGGCTTGTAGCAGTTACACCTATATCTACAAATTTGACGATATTTCAGGATACTTGAGTATTTTGGTATACATAGCAAGCCTGGTCTGTTCCTACTTTCTAGTATACTAGTTCTCGGACATGACAATACTGTATGGAACGATATTTTTATAATTCTGTATAGTTCAAGAGAGATTGTAAGCCAAGAATGACATATATCAAAGAGATATTGAGAGCCTTATAATCGATTCAAGTTAACAATAAAATAATTTATGTTTGTATCATTGTGTTCACTTTGGTTTTTTGTACGAGTGTTCGCTGCTTCTAAACTCTGTATTCAAAGTTCCGCTGCATTGTTGTTAATCATGTATATTTTGTTATTGTACAAGTTCTGGCTTTATGCAAGCACAACTTAGGCTTTCATGACAACATGCCCAAGTAAGTACGATTGGTTCCACAGAGATCACAGCGAGGACGAACGATTTTGCGGAATAAGGGTGTGACAGTTTCAATCCGAACATGTCACTTTGATAGAAATTATTTTGCCTACTCTATATCATTGATGAAAGGAATCTTCCATACAATAAGTCCATAAATATTTCTATGATACTGACATATATTTTATAAATTGATTAATAGAGACGTGTTATCAAATCATGAGTTTTATCGATTAATGATGGCGAAGGATGAGGACTATCGCTGCGTGGATATTGTAACTTTGTCCTTTAGTTTCGAGGACAAGTTTTTTTTTGGTACGCAATTATGAAGTGTCTCACTATACAAAGGCACTATATAGACAAGAGAAATTGGTGTGCTGGTTCGAGAGGAAACCTTCACAGAAGACGATTTATCATGGTGAGTGGGCAAGGACAATACTTTCTGATTATTTCATGCCTAATAAAGAATCTATTATTTTGAATGCTTGTTGCATAATGAACGAAACATTGCATGCTAAGTCAAGATAAGATGATTGCATGCTAAAGTTAGAATGTTGTTCCAATTGAAAAAATCTTGCCATGCTTAATAAGAAGAGAAAAAGTGAATGCTTTACATGTCCGTAATCATATGCTATCATGAGTAGAATTCCTGCTTAATATTTGAAGAACTTTTGCTATTCTTGCGTAGATAAAGTTTGTTTACATGTTCCTATATCGTATACTGCAAAGATAGAATTATATAAATGCATTTATGCTGTAAAAGTGATGATATGTCTTTTTCGTATAGAGAAAAGAAGGGAAGAGCTTTTGGCTCTGTAAAAAAAAGAAGAAGAAAAAAGATAGAATATTTGCCGATCGATCGATAAATTATTGCATAGTAGAGTTAATCTAATAAAAGTTGCATTTATGCATTTGGTCTGGACATCTTGTGCACAAGGCCTCTCTCGATCGAAACCCGGGGAAATGGGATCGCTCAACCTAGGAGAGAACATGACATCCTAAGACTAGAAGTCCTCGCGAACAGGGGGTATTAGTCTATTAGTAAGGTGGGCTTGTACGTCCCAACTGCTAATCATGGGGGGGGAGGGGGTAACCCATAGGCCAACATATAGATATGTGTTGATTAATAAAGAGTTGTCGTTGCTGCTAGTACGTGTGCTTATCAGTGAAGAGTTTAACCGTGAGTTACAACCGTAGTATGTGCATATATTAGTGTAGAGCTGGGCCTTGAGTCACTGCTGCTAATGGAGTGCATGCATTAATAATAATTATTTGTAAGCCTACCAATGCAGAGACGAATAGGGAACATTTTATTATATATACTCAGTTAATCTAATCCTTGTCTTGTGCAGGGATCGATCATAGCTGCAGGTAAGGATCACTGAATAAGTGATGTTAATTATTGATTATGCTTCTTAACATAAACTGCTTCTTATATGTTCAACTTTACATGAGACGCTAACCCACTCAATTAAAATAATTGTGTTACCTAGATGTTGCTAAATGACATGTTATTGTTATTTCTCTAAAGAATTGGTTATGGCTAATGAAATATGCTGCACATGTTTGAACAGAAATGACTAGTTATTGAACATGGATTTGATCTGACAGTTGGCTTAAGTTAAAGGTATGAAATGTGGTTTAGAAAATATTTTCTAAAGAAGTAATCTTACTTTATCATGTTCTACATGAAATGAACGTAGGTGAAAGATAGAAAGATCACTAATAAGCAACGTTTTCTCATATGAATACTTAGTGATAATTTAAGACGGTGTAGCCTTTATCTTTCACCAGTACAGTAATGTACTGATCCCCTACTAGCTTGGCTGCAGGTGCGAGAGACGTCCGAATGGGTAATCCCAAGCGATAGTCAGCGCCTCATCCTCAGGAACCAAAAATGAGAAAAAGATACAAAATTGATTAATTTCAATAAAAAGGATGTAATGTATGTAACAATAATATTATAATTTTGTATAGTTTAAGAAAGATTGTAAGCCAAGAATGGCATGTATCAAAGAGATATTGAGAGCCTTGTAATCGATTTAAGTACCAATAAAAGAATTTGTTTCTGTATCATTCTGTTCCCTTTGGTTTTCTGCAACTGTGTTCGTTACTCTAAACTCTGTATCAAAGTTCTATTGTGTTGTTGTGAATCATGTCTATTTTGTTATTATAAAAGTTCTAGCCTTGTGCAAGTGCAACTTAGGCTTGCACGACATCAAGCCCAAGTGAGGACGATTGGTTCCGTATAGATCAAAGCGAGAAAGAACGATTCTGCAAAATCGGGACGTGACATTTAATATATTTTAAATACTATGTTTCTCTACCTCTTGTATTACATTATGGTTTGAAGTATGGATTTAGAGTATATCTAGGGTTGAATTGGAATTTTGGATGGCTTGATGGGAAACTTGTAATACTTGTGATTTCTTTTGCGGATGTAGCATAGAATGACCTACATGATATAGTAGCAGCATCAGAACTTATCAGAGGAGTTGTTGAAGAGATTGGAACCCGAAAATCTGACTTTGGGGTTTCTATGCTTTCGTAATAGGCCAAAATTTTGTCAGAATTTTGCTGAGTTCTGAAAATACCGCTAGAAAAATTGCTAGAAACGACCAAATCTTTGGAAAAAATTCCACAAAATATCGGCGAATCTTCTGAGTTGTGTCCCCAACTATAATATGGATAGTTTTAAGAGTTTGGTAACTTTCTTACCATCTCATGTATATTTAGTGACTCTATACTATGATTTAGTGTCAGTACTTGGGAATTTCTAGTTTTCGTATAGGATGGATGTGATATTGAATTTGATGCCATGTGTTGTGCTGTATTGTCTAGATTGTGATCCTGGCTCAAAGGATCTGATGGTAGGTCTGTGGCCTCTGCTAGTGTACTTGATAGACTACATACCTTACCTGATATGTATCTGGACAAAATGACTAACTGATTTTTTTTGTATACTGACTTGACTACTTTTACCATTGATAACACTTATTGATTCTTTATTGAGTGTGCTATCATGATCATGTGCACTAAGGTGCTACCGGTGCATTGAGGTACTACATGTTTCCTGATACATTTCTAATATATTATCATATATTCATTATTGTACGAACATTTGTTAGTTGGTTAATAGATGTAGCGTAGATAAGATGTTTGATTGATTGTTGTATTACGCTTAGAATTAATCTAGGTTGGGCCCTTGGGTACCAGTATAGATTTATACGAATGTACTGGTATCGAGGTACGCCATTTTAGGAGGATGACCGTCTGTCAACTGCACAAGATTTTATGTTGTTCGACGTAACAAAAGGTTGAATGAAATTTTTGCTTTACTAAACGTATAAGGTATCTGCGTATAAAGAAGGAAGTCCTAAACATGATATTCTAAGTACAGGGAGAAGAGGTTTCTGGAAAAGTATAACGATGGAGATCGAGCACTGCAGCGGCTCCTTTACTCCGTTGACGATCTGATGATGAATCAACCTTGCTGTGGCTTTTTGGCGCCTTTGATGGGACTCTGGGGGTCGCCGATCAAGAGGCTGTCTGGATGAGATCCCTTGAAGATGGTTGGTTGGTTGGTTCTTTGGTTGATAGGTTGATGAGGGTGGTCGACTCTTCGTGGATGAAGATCGCTGCTCCTTTGAAGATTGTTGATTGTCGTTGTTCCCTCTTTCTTTTTTTCTTCTTTTTGGTGGAAGAAGAACTCCTTCTATTTATAGAGAACCGAGCACATATGCGATCTGCATTAGGGTTCCTAAGAAATGAAAGAATCTTTCGTCATTGTACGGTGCAGACTTCTACGACGCTGACACGTGGCGAACATCGAGATTCTTCTCAAACGAGATCACTGATGGTTATAAACGTAACCGAAGGAGGTGACACATGGTGCATGCCGATTTGCTTGCTCGGATACAGCCGAGTAAATCTTGGAATTTCATCCTAGATTTGGAGTCTAATTGATCCTCATCAAGATTTAAATCAATCTGTTATGATATCAATCATGATTTAATCCCAATCTTCTCTGCAAGAGGGGATTTAAACGAACCAATTGTGTGGAGCCATGCTTTCTGTGTCTCTGGTGAGGACTAAGTGTTGTTGTGCTTCTGGAACGACGAGTAGACCGCGCTTCTGGAGACGACGGAACCTTTGTGCTTTCAGGCTACGAGTGGACTTGGCTTCGAATGACGACGAGACTTCTGTGCATGTAGAGCAACTTATAAAGCTATGTTTCCGGCTACCAGAGTTACTGTGCTGTAAGCGACAAATTGGCTTGTGCTTCAGGTTGACGAGGATACTGTGCGCGATATATTGACTTGCATTGGTTACGATGGGAGTTCCCAAGTCTCTTGTAGAGAAGTGACTTAAGCTTCTGATCCGGAGCAGATGACTGTACTATAGGAATGGAGATGGTGTGAGCTTATCACCATCCTGTGCCTCATACGGACACAGGTAAGTAGCTATGCATCTGAATAGTAAAGGCGTTGGCTTTGAAAGGAAGGGTATAACACCCTTGCGCGTCTGAGATTGGCGCAGGCAGATAACTGTGCCTCCGGAGTACAGATACTGGCTTCTAGAATAAAAGAACGAGATGGGGCCTACCATCAACTTGTTTCTGAGGTTGGTACAGGGAGGTAGCTGCACCTCTGACTTGAAGGCTCTGGCTTCTTCAAGTGCTGAGTTACTGATATACTTCTGAGAGGCTGCACTCATGAGAATATCAGAACATGCTTTGGTGGCGATTAATCCTCCAGCGTGTATATTGAGAAGAAGGAATGCTGAGCTTCGATGAAGTCTGCATCCCTTATAGATCCCTCTAGGCTTCTGTTGAATCTGTACTAGATCCTTTGTAGAAGAACATAATTAGTCCCTTATGTATGGTCCTGATGTGTCTGTACTAGACTTTGGTAGACATGACAATGAAGGGACTTCTCTCCATATCTTCTGTTTTGTCTTTTTGGCACTGAGCCTCAGTCTTTCGAATCTTCTTCACTTTGGCGAAGGGATGTCTTCAGCTGAGATTTTTCATGCTTCTACAAGACCTCCTTCAAAGTGTCCCAAACTTGAGTCAAGCTCGGGATACTTTGAACAGAAGCTTGAACACGCGTCAGGACTATACGAGCTGGGTGATGGCTGGTGTCACGCCTAGCTCTTTAGCATTAATTATTCTGAGTCATCATTTCAGAGCATGGGCTCCTGATGGCTTCTTGATATTGGAGCCTCTCGTGTCTTTGTCGGGATCGCGAATCTCTTTAGCAGAGGAGGTTTAGAGGCACGTTCTTTTGGTCACTCGCAATACTGCCATCTGTCATGGAGTGATGCTTTAGCTTAACTTGTAAGCTTCCTTCTAACTGATGCTTGGCTCGTGCTTGGACCACACAAACACCCTACATAAAGGACTGTCCTCCTTCAAGAGAAGACTCAGCTGCTTCAACAATGGCCTTGCTTGCCCGATGTTTAGCTCTTGACGACCCTGGAGTTTGCTTGAGGCGGCCGTCGGTGGCAAATCTTTTTATCCAAAGAAGCTGTAATAGAACTACCATTGGATCTCGAGACGTCCTGCGCCCTGGATGTCGTGGGCGTCAATGGCATCTCGGACCTCTACTTCCTGGGTTAGGATTGCACGCCATTCTGACCGAGGAATAGCAAGGCCTGCTGCTGTGGTTGCTCTTGCCGGCCAGCTCGGGAGATAGGAGAGTCCTGTGCTGGTCTTCATCCCCGGCTCGGGCCAGTAGCAGCTTCGGGTGGTGGCTTCCTTTTGACTAGGAAGTGATTGGCTCTATCACCGCTTCGTCCGTGCTATTGAGAGCTTGTACCGTAATTTCAGCTTTTTTGTTTCTTCTGTGTATATAACTACGAAGAGTCTGTAATAGGTCTTTGTAGCCACATGTTTTTATATGTAGAAGCTTTCTTGTTCCTTTTGTTTTTATCTCCAGAATAAAGAAGGAATCTTCATAATGGATTTGCCTGACCAGAGGTAATATGAACGTGGTAGGCTTGATCTTTGCCAGGGTATAGAACAATAATCCAGAGGTAATATGGATGTGAATTGTTTTCTAAACTGTCGGGATAATCATAGAACTGATACGAGGAGAACGACTACTCAAAGGTAATGTAGGCATGGTAGTCGCATTTTTCAGGCATAGAGGAGCAATCCAGAGGTAATGTGGACATGAAGAGCTTCATCTACTTTAGAGAATATATAGGAGGGAGAGCGAGAGATCCCCTTACCAGAACTCATGGGCACCCTTTTTAGGGGATGTGGGTGCCTATGCTGGTTATTTCTTCAGACGTAATACTTCTTTAGAAACTTGTCGTTGATAGTCATCATTTGCAAGTCCCCATTAGGCTTAGCTAGCTGATAAGCATCGTTGGAGTACACCGTTTCTATGACGAATGGTCCTTCCCACTTGGGCTCGAACTTCCCAGCCGTCTTGTGGGTCATCACTATCGGTTTTCGTACTGCCAAGACGAGGTCGCCCACCTTGTAGGATCTTTTATAGACCTTTTTGTTAAAGGCCCCAGAGATGCGAGCTTGGTAAAGTTCAATCCTTTGCTGCGCGAGCAAGTGCTTTTTATCCAACGCTTCTAGCCCTTGTAACCACCTGTGCTGATTGTCTTCGACGGTTAACTGATTAGTGATGGCTACCCGTATGGACGGGATTTGCATCTCCAAGGGGAGAACAGCTTCACTCCCATAGACCAAGGTAAATGGGTACTGCATGTAGGTGTACGAACAGTCGTACGGTAGGCCCATAGACATTCATCTAACTTCTCATTCAAGTCGCGTTTGTTGGAGAAGACGACCTTTTTGAGGAGTTTGACAATGGTTTTGTTGAATGCCTCAGCCAATCCATTAGCTTTTGGGTTGTAAGCTGTTGACGCCATATTCTGAATTTGATTTTTGTCACAGAACCGATGGAATGTATGGCTTACAAACTGAGGAATGTTATCGTGAATGATCCTTCTAGGAACTCCAAAGCAGTAAATGACGTGATGTTTGATGAAATGAACACGTTGGAAGTCTTTACCTCTACCAATGGTACTGCTTTCGCCCATTTGGAGAAATAATCCATAATGACGAGGATGAACCAGTGCCCTTTCGAGGATGGTGGACTGACTGGCCCCACGATATCCATTCCCAGGCTTCGAATGGCCACGAGGCCACCGTGTGGTGTAAATATTCTGAAGGTTAGTGGATGAAATCTGTATGGAATTGGCATGCCCGATATTTCTTTGCATACTCAACAACATCTGCCATCATAGTGGGCCAGTAGTAGCCCATACGGCATAGCCGGTGAGCTTGGGGCTCGGCTGGTGGGCTTCGCAGGTTCCATCATGCGCTTCTCTGAGTGCTTCTTGTGCCTCTGTATGAGACAAACAGCGTAAGAGAAGTCCGTCATATGAGCGATGATATAGCATTTTGGTGGCCGAATCGTAGAAGAAATGGGGCGAGCGCCTCCTGATAGAGGCTACTTCTTTTGGGTCTTCAGACAGAATCCCATAGACTGTATAGTCTATAAATGGAAACCGCCAATCCCTGGTGCCTTCATCCATTCCTACTTGTATCTAGTAGTTCTGACATGCGCACAGGACATTCTTTGGACACTAACTCCCGGTCCGTTACTGAAATAGTATAATAAGATTCAAAGGGTGAGGCCAAAGAGGCGGCGAGACCGGCTAGTGCGTCGACCTCCAAGTTCTGCAACCGTGACACATGTTCTATAAAGAATCCTTTGAAGGTGTAGATAATGTCGATTACCGCCTGGTGGTAAGGGATTAAGTCCTCATATCGTACTTCGTATTGACCTCGAATCTGACTGATGATCAATTTTGAGTCTCTATAGGCCTCGATGTAGTCAACCCCTACCTGTTTGGTGAGTTGGAGTCCGTTGATGAGGGTGTTATACTCTGCAACATTGTTGGTGCATGACTCCGTGAGGGAATATACACGATTGATAACTAGGCCGTTCAGAGTAACAAGGACGATCCCGGCCCCTGCTATGATTTTACCCTTTGGCCCCGTACTTGAGGCTCCGTCAAAGAACATGCGCCATACTGAGTTGTCCAAAACTGTGTTGGACTCCAGTACTTCATCGGAGATTTCGTCATAGAGTTTTGAATTTTTTGGCACCGGATGAGCCGCTAGGCAATCTGCCAACGCTTGGCCTTTGACTGCCTTTTGTGGGACGAACACCATGTCGTAAGGAGTCAGAAGGATTTTCCATGTGGCTAGTCATGAATTTAGTGCCCCTGGCTTGGTCATAAGGACTCTGAGAGGGTAGATCCTGGATACCACATGGATCGTCTGTCCGGTCAAATAATGCCGTGTCTTCTGGATGGCGAAGTGAAGAACGAGACAGTCCTTCTCAATAGGGTTATACCGGTGCTCGGCTCCAACCATGGTCCTGGTGAGATAATATATTGCTTGTTCGTGGCCTTCTTCATTCTTTTGGGCTAATAAGGTACTAAGAGAATGATCCATGGCTCGGACGTACAGTAGGAAAGGCTTCCCCACGACTGGGGCTACCAGTACAGGAGGGATGGTGAGGTAGTTCTTGATGTCGTCGAACGCGCGCTGGCACTCTTCGGTCCATTCAAAAGTGACCCTTTTCTTCATTAGTTTGGTGAAGGGTTGACATTTACCAGAGAGATTTTCTATAAACCTCTTTATATATGCCAGTTGCCCTTGCAAACCTCGAAGCTCTCGGAGGTTCTTAGGAGGTACCATTTCAAGAATTGCTTTGGTCTTCTCCGGGTCGATATGAGTTCCTTTTGCTGTGATGATGAAGCCTAAGAACTTGCCATTGGAAACACCCATGAAGGACTTGGTTGTATTCATTTTTAGCTGATGTGTCCTCATTAGATCGAACCCCATTCGTAGATCATTCAAGTGGTTGGATTCGTACTTGCTTTTGACGGCAATGTCGTCAACATAACACTCTACCGTCTTCCGAAGATGCTTGCAGAATATGGTACCCATAGCCCTTTGATAGGTAGCTCCCGCGTTCTTTAATACGAAAGGCATTAATGCCTAGCAATACACCCCCTTCGGAGTTCGTAACGCCGTATGCTTTTCGTCTTCGGGGAGCATCTTGATCTGGTTGTAGCCGGAGAATCCATCCATAAAGGACATACGCTCGAAGCCATAGGTGTTGTCGATTATCACGTCGGTGATCGGGAGAGGGAACTCATCTTTAGGACAGGACAAATTGAGATATCTGAAGTCTATACAAATTTGTATCTTTCCGTTCTTCTTAGTGACATGGACGACATTTAAAACCCAATCTGGTTGCTGCTCTTCACGGATGAAGCCGCTCTCAATGAGTTTGTCGACCTCATCCTCAATAGCATCCATAATATTGGGGCAGAAATGTCGCTGCTGTTGCTTGACCAGTTTAACATGGGGCAGGATATTGAGGCGGTGCATGGCTACTTGCGGGTTTAGCTCGGGCATATCTTCGTAGCTCCAGGCGAAGACGTCAATATACTTGCAGATGAGCTGTATCAGGGATTGCCTGTCATCTTTCGTTAGACTTTTGTTGATGAAGATAGAATTAGGTGACGCCTCATCTCCTAATTCGACCTGGACGACTTCATCTTTCGTAGGGGGTTCGTGCTGCTCGAAATGCCACTCCTATTGGGATCCTAAGCGCTGTGCCCAGGGTTCATCTTCGAAGTACTCGAACACTTGGTCTTCGTCCTCGACTGGGGGTTTAGAGAGACCATGTTGGCGAATAGCATATCCCTGAGGCCCCGAACGGCTCTGTCATCAGAGTACAGGGTGTCCTTTTACTTGTAACCCGACGCTGTTAGAAGATTGACCACTTCTACTGCCACATCGGGGACAGGAATGACATCATGTTGTGTCTCTACAGTTAGACTACTCTCAGACTGGAGAGTAACCATGTTGGCCGTGACAGTCTTCTATTCGTAATCCAACGATATGATGTTGGCGTTAATGAGGTACTGAATTTGTCCCATCTACACATAGCAGTCCTATGTTGAGTGATGGACATACTGGTGATAATAGTAGTAATTGCGATGGTCTACCTTTTCTACTTCATCAGGACGCCTGGGTGCCGGGATGGACAGTTTACCACTCTTCATAAGCATCTCGAAGAGCTCCAACGTATCCTCATCATTAAAGGAGTAAGTTTTCCTCGGCCTCTGCACCTCCGCAGACTTGGGGTTCACAGCTGCTGAACCTTTGGATATGTTGACGATCATTGCTTGCTTGTCTTTTCTGTCTTTGGGATTGTTGCTGTACGAGCGTCTCCCCTTGTCTTTGGGTGCAGGAAAGTGTAGCACCAGGAGCTGCGCGTCCTGGGCTTTCCTTTGTGCGGCATTCGCCTTTGTAATGAAAGGCGTCCACTCCGTGCAGGGAGTATTGTGCCACAATTTTATAGTGGGCAGCATGTTCTTGCGACAGGAGTCTATGAGCATGGGCTCGGGCATGCCGAGTGGTAATCTGAGGGCTGCCTGACGAAAGCGCTCGATGTATGCACGGACATGCTCTTTCTCCCTCTGGACAATTTCTATGAGGGTCGACATGGTCATATCCATGCCTCCTTTGTACAATCAGTCCACGAACCGAGTCTTCAGGTCTTCAAAGGATAAGATGCAGTCGTCCGGAAGACTATAGAACCACTCATAGGCTACCCCTGTAGGGCTCCTATGAATATGTTGGACAGGAGGGCATCTCCCTTTGGCAGGTGCCCCGTTACTAAGGCAAAGTACCTCAAGTATTGTCGGGGAGACCCCTTCCCTTCATAAGCTGTAAGCATTTGTGGATTGTATTTGGGAGGATAGACGACGTTGTCCCACTCGACAGGGTATGGCTGCCGGATCCCCCTCTTCCGGAGCATTGCTTGCTTCTCCTTGGCATCATGACGAGCATATTGCTACTTGATGGCCTACTGTATCTCGAACGACATTGCGGAACCTGTAGCCGATGGAGTAGACGAGGATGGTCCTGCCTGGTTGGAAGTAGGCAGCCTACTGGATTCGTCATTAGTTGGCAGATGACGCACAGGTGTAGAGGCAACGGGGACTATGCTACTATTGAGGTCGATTATGACCGAGGACAGAGTCTTCATGGTGTACACCATCGTATCTAACTTCGTCTCGAGGACTTCGATACGTTCGAGAGGTTCGTTGTTGTCTTTCTCATTGTCATCGGCCATGAACACAGACCGAGTGTGAGGGTGGCTTGAGGGAGCCGTGGATCCTTCACTTTCTGGCTTCGATGCCTGAATCTCGCTGTCCTGAGGATGTACCATAAGATTGTGATCTTCTTCGGACTCGATATGGTTGCTACCCTCGGTCTGGTGACTAGCTGAGCCAATGGAGACATCCGTATCGTATTGCACCTCGTCATATTGGAACACAGGGTTGTTGTGCATGGTAGGAGGCTGGCTACCCCCAGTTTTTGATAAGGCACCCAATGCAGATTTGGAATGAGTACCTTGGAACATACCTGCATCGGGTACCTTAGCTTTGCTGTTTTCTGACTTTCTCTTCGGTTTAGCCACCAATATGGGAGGATTATGGGAAGGCTCCTTGAAAGCTCTGAAACCCTGCAATGCGTAGAATGTGGCGATACGGGGCTCGTCTTCTCTATGGCTCATCGACCCCCTGTTAGGTCTCTGGTGTGGAGTCGACGTGGAATAGAGTCTCTGGAAGACGGAGCGCCTGCTCGGCGATGGCGCAGCCGTCTGCTGACAACGGCAGTTGATGGTAATTTGGGTACAAGAATGCCTTGATTTAGGCACGTCTTGCACGACAGATTCTTCTTTCGCTTGGGAGAGGGTTGGATCTTCTTCATAGAACTCCCATTGTACACGCAGGGAAGCTGCATGTAAGCTCGGTCAAAGCGGGTCTAGCGGGGGAGCCTCTTGTCGGTCCTACGGGAACGCCGCTCGCGTGGCTCCCTCTCAGTAGGACGTAACCCCTGGCTTGGCTTACGTACAGGAGTACCCTAGTGGGAGGGAGATTCGACTGGTTGAGGCATCGGAGCGCGAGAGCCAGTCTTGTATAACTTGCCGTCGGCTGCCAGTGTTACTGTAAACACGGGCCTCTGGTCTGCCGCTGGTGTCGCATACTTGTTGCATGAAGCACGAGCCACCTAGAATCTCTTTCTACTACCCCCAACGGTTGAGTAGTATTCAGAGTCCGCCGAAGGTTTACCTGAAAGGAAATAGATTCTTTCAAAGACAGATCTCCTTGCCGGCAATACTTCCGTCGTGAGGGGTTGGACCGGTGTGCGCTTCCTTTAGCATTATTCCTTCGTCAGATCAACCATGGAACCACCATCTTCTTTGCCATGTTTTTTTGGGATGGGAATCGGGCGAGGGGATAAGGCTGTAGCAGCCAGGATCTTCTCTGTGGCCATGACGCTGAGTGGGTCCTGAGACACAGTTCCCGCCATCGTGCTGCTGGCTATAGCCGCCTTAGGCCTCCAAACACATCGAGTCTTCTTCGGTTGTACGAACCGCTTCGAAGTCTTCGACTTTTCATCAGAGAGGAGATATTCAAAATCCTACTGGTCGAAGCATACGACCAACATGTCTTGAGAAGCTCCCAGCAAGTTGTCATCAGATTGTATCACTGCCTTCTCCTTGGGGAGAAGGTAGTCCCCAGCAGAGTCGCCATTTTGTTCGACATAATAAAAGGTTGAACAAACATTTTGTTTTATTGAACGTATAAGGTATCTGTGTACAAAAAAGGAAGTACTAAACAGGATATTCTAAGTATAGGGAGAAGAGGTTTCTGGAAAAGTGTGACGATGGAGATCGAGCACTGCGGCGGCTCCTTTACTCTGTTAACGATCTGACGACGAATCAACCTTGTTATGGCTCTTTGGCGCCTTTGATGGGACTCTGGGGTCACCGATTATGAGGCTGTCTGGATGAGTATATCCCTTGAAGATGGTTGGTTGGTTGGTTCTTTGGTTGATAGGTAGATGAGGGTGGTCGACTCTTCGTAGATGGAGATCGCTGCTTCTTTGAAGATTGTCGATTGTCAATATTCCCTCTTTCTTTTTCCTCATTTTTTGATGGAAGAAGATATCCTCTATTTATAGAGAACCGAGTACATATGCGATATGCATTAGGGTTCCTAAGATATGAAAGAATCTGCCGTAATTGTACGGTACGGGCTTCTGCGGTGCTGACACGTGGCGGACATCGAGATTCCCCTTAAACGAGATCTCTGGTGGTTATAAACATAACCGAAGTTGGTGACACATGATGCGTGCTGATTTGCTTGCTCGGATACAACCGAGTAAATCTTGGGATTTTATCCTAGATTTGGAGTCTAATTGATCCTCATCTAAGATTTAAATCAATCTGATATGATATCAATCATGATTTAATCCCAATCTTCTCTTCAAGAAGCGGTTTAAACAAACTAATTGGGGTGGACCCATGCTTTCTGTGCCTCCAGTGAGGACTAAGTGTTGCTGTGCTTCTGGGTGACGAGTAGACCGTGCTTCTGGAGACGACGGAACCTCTGTGCTTTTATGCTACGAGTAGACTTGGCTTCGAATGACGACAAGACTTCTGTGCATGTAGAGCAACTTATGAAGCTGTGTTTCGGGCTACCAGAGTCACTATGCCGTAGGCGACAAGTAGGCTTGTGCTTCTGGTTGACGAGGTTACTGTGCTTTTGGAGCGACATATTGACATGCATTAGTTACGATGGGTGTTCCCAAGTCTCTTGTAGAGAAGTGACTTAAGCTTCTGATCCGGAGTAGATGACTGCACCATAGGAATATAGATGGTGTGAGCATATCACCATCCTGCACCTCATGCGGACGCAGGTAAGTAGCTATGCATCTGAACAGTGAAGGAGTTGGCTTCGAAAGGAAGGGTATGACACCCTTGCGTGTCTGAGACACTGGCAGATAACTGCACTTTCGGAGTGCAGACACTGGCTTCTAGAATAAAAGAAGGGGATAGGGGCCTACTACCATCTTGTTTCTGAGGTTGGTGCAGGGAGGTACCTGCGCCTCTGACTTGAAGGACCTGGCTTCTTCAAGTGCTGTGATACTGATATGCTTGTGAGAGGCTGCGCCCATGAGAATATCAGAACATGCTTTGGTAGACATCAATCCTCCAGTGTGTGTATCAAGAAGAAGAAAGGCTGCGCTTCGATGAAGACTGCATCCCTTGTAGATCCATCTAGGCTTCTGCCGAATCTGTAATAGATCCTTTATAGAAGAACATAATTAGTCCCTTATGTATGGTCCTGATGTGTCTGTACTAGACTTTGGTAAATATGACAATGAGGGGACTTCTCTCCTTATCTTCTGTTTTGTCTTTTTTACACTGAGCCTCAGTCTTTCGCATCTTCTGCACTTTGGCGAAGGGATGTCTTCAGCTGAGATTTTTTATGCGTTTACATATGTAACTGAAGGGTTAAATCAGGTAACTATAATTTATAGAATCATGGAAGGGAATGGGACCCAGAGATTGTACGTGCATGCTGGCCACCATGGATACTATATATTATCCACACTTGTGGAGTGCGGTATACGAGTATTATTATATGCCGAACTAGCATATCTCTATAGGAGAACGGTAACTGTTAACGATCTGTTTAGCACGGTGGCCTTATGAGGGACTGGTGTATTATCTTTTCCTCATTTATTTATGTTATAACCAATCCCACTTCAGCAAATACACGATTTGAGGATGCCCATATATATTACATTACTGGGGTAACCCATATATCATATAACAAGTCGTAAGGTTGGTTGGCCGTTTATTAAACCTAAATTGATTGTGTATTGTACCATCTATTAGTGGCCTAGGGACATGGACTGTCATGGTGAGATGGTCCAATCCTTGACCTTGTTTGGTTGTAGGGTTGGTCTAGTTCGCTACGATAGTCTATGAAACGATGCAACGACACATAGGCTTATAGCCTGACCATGGTCAGAGGATATATTCTATCTCGGCGTGATATGACATATCTTATCCTTGTTTGGTATAGGGGTGTCGTACTACCACAATGATAGGGTATACGCCTATGATTTTGTGTCATGTCTTACTTATGTAGTAGTTGCTATTTGGGTCTGACCCTACTAGTTTTGTTTGGTCAGTTCAAGAGCCAGAGCCCGAGGATCCCGTATATCTTCTTCTGACTGATGGCGTGTACTAGACGGATAGATGCTGAGGGACTTGAATGGGTTTCTTCTTCACCACCCTTCTTTTAGGTGTTTGGCCACAAACACCTGTTTAGTCTGATATCAAGATATTTTCTTTCACATGATTGTACTTATTCAGATTGTAGCTGACTATGATCATGTTTGTTTGGCACTATGCTAAATCTTTATTTTGTATAGCTAGCTTCATAATCATTTTGACAGAGCGTAGGGGATGTCTTACTGCTTTATCTTATTTGCTCTTTACTTAGTACTTCTTGATTAACTGATTAAGATATAGATGTTTTGTGAGATCATAGGAGACTTGATTGTAGAATGCACCCCTGTCACGACCCACATCCGCTATAGGGGCACGAGTACATGTGTACGTCCAGCCTATACCGCAGCATCGATGGTAGAACGTTATATAGGCCAATAATACAAACTAACATTTCCAATGAATATATGAGTCACAACCTGCTAATTATATCACATTCCAAAGAAGGCAATATATATATATATATATATATATATATATATATATATATATATATATATATATATATATATATATATATATATATATATTTTTAATATATATATATATATATATATATATATATATATATATATATATATATATATATATATATTCATAATTAATCACAAATAACTAAAATAAAGATATGACATGATAATGAGATAAAGATATGAAATGATAAACATGAGAACTCTAGTAGCATAACTCAAATCCACAACATAGTCTATGAGTATAATATCTCAACATAAGTAAATGTTTCAAATAAATATAACACCTAAACTCTCATAAACTGGAGACAAATCTAGTAATACTAGCTACTAGCTAAGGCACTACTGGTGGTGCCTCCTCAACGGGCACTGGCTCCAAAGAAAGTTCCTAGGCATACTCCTCGTCTTCTCCGGGTTCGTAATAAGTAGGACAGAAGTTCTTTAGATCCTATGAAAAATATTATCCAGTCAGGATTGGAGCGAATACATAAACTAACAGCTGTTTCGTTAAATTAACAAAAACTATAATTAATAGTTAGTAAAGGAAATACATGATGGAAAGCAGGTAATCATATCATGGAAAAATATGAACTATAAGTAATCATGAGTATAAATGTATCAACAGGTAAGAAATAGAATATAGCATGTAATACTAAAATGTGCCTTGAAACATTAGTTTATTATGTGCACTACTAAAATACATCGAATTAGCGACTGCCATATCCGTCGCTAATCCGTCGGTAAATCAACTTAACGGTGGCTAACCGACAGAATTTGGCTGAAAAATTCGTCCAAAAATAGCCCGTCGCTAAACAAAGTCCGTCGCTATTCTGTCGCCATTCGACTACTTAGCGACGGATTGCCGTTATCAAGGATCGAACATTTAGCGACAGCTAGCCGACAAATTTTCTTCAAATCAATTATTGAAAAGTTTTTGATACTACTTTTTTAGTGACGGACACGTCCGTCGGTAATATGTCGGTAACTGCGTATCATAGAGTTTCTTATACGGAAAATCTGACGTAAATTCGTCGCTAGCCGTCGCTAATACTCGACAGAAGAACGGCGGTTTAGCGATAGAATATCCATCGCTTAGGTTCTAAAAATCTTTGAATTTCCAGAACCTTGTCGACGGATAATCCGTCGCTAATCCGCCGACATCCGTCGCTAACTGGAAATTTTCCAGTTAGTGATGAAATATTCCGTCGCTCAGCCGTCACCTTTCGTCGCAAGTCTGTCGCTATCTGGAAAAATTTTGAAAAAATTTTACACAAAACACAGCATTTCCTATTCATACAACATTCGAAATATTGAAACATCACAATATGCATCACACCTCACACAAACCCACAAACCAATATACCGCACAACTAATATACAAATATCTATCACAAATACATCACACAAACAAACATACATCAATGAACCAACAAACCAATATACATCACACACCAATATACAAATATGTCACTACCACATTTCTAGTTTGAGGGTATTTTTGTCTTTTTAAAATTTTTGAAAATTTATATATTTATTGGAATGGTGTGGTTTAATAACTATTTAATTAGTTGCCATGTGTTGTGATTAGCCCTAATCTAAATTGGAACTAGCCTAGATTAGTCTTGGTTAGTCATGATTAGTTTTAGTTAGTCATGGTTAGTATTAGTTAGTCATGGTTAGTTAGAGCTAACTAGGATGCATGACTTAGACTAGTGTGTAACCTAGAAATTATGGACCCTTGATTTGACTAGATGAAAGGAGAGCCATTGATTGATCCCCCAAAACCCTAACCCTAGAAAAATGGGCCGGCCACCTAGGGATCCACCCCCTATTTAATGCCTCTCAAAATTTCTTCCCTCTTTTGCATATTCTCCCATTTCAAGAGGAAAGGTTTGTTTCTTCCCTCAACCCTTCTTATTTTGATCATTCCTCATCCATTTTCTTTCAAATCTTTTTTATTGTAACCTAATTATTATTCTCCTACTGTTGGTGGAGGTTAATCTCAGTTTTTGTCTCTATTGGAGTTTTGAGCTAGCTAGGAAGGATCTTCATTCTTAGGTTTTTCTTGAGAAGGAACAAGCTATAGGTAACATTCCTTTAAACCATTTGTTTTCTAATTTCCTTGCATATTTGCATAGCCCTAGGTGTCCTCTAGCTGTAGGTATAGATTTCGTGTGGAGTCGTGTCCCTTTCATGTCCGTATCGGACACGTATCAGCCTAGGTATTGTTGTGTTCGATGAAATGCCACAGTGGGCTTTTCGTCTCTGTTTTCAAATTGTTTTTGAATAGGATATTTCGTTTTTGTGTGGCTTAACACTTTCTTTGTGACTGAGCACGGATCGAGTCTAATTCGTGTCGCCTTGGGGTCGTAGACAAGCCCCGTGCGCGTGTAGCCGGGCTGTCCTGCTACTCGTGTGCTCGTGCTGCTGTTTTAGGGCACGTGGACACGTGAGGTTAGACATAGAGTTAGGGGCAATGTCTGACACGACACCCCCAAAGCCTCGTGTCCAATGGTTTCGTGTCGAGTAAGCTAGGACTCGTGCACGGGTTCACTGCTGTTGTGTCCAGTTGTGGTGTGTTGGTTCGTGTGGGTTCTAGACACGTTGTGTCCAGTGTTTAAGGACACGTGAGGGTCGTGGTGCACAAGAACATTTGTGGGAACTATTATCGACCATTGGTTCGATGGGATATCAAGTTCGAGCATAGTTTGGGGGTTGAACTTTGGTATCGGGTTGGCAGTGACAGTTTACGTTCTTATCAGTTCTTCATTGTTTGTAAATATTAAATCATGATTTATTGAATAGGTTCATGTCTAGATATATATATATCAGTTTTTGTTAATATGTTTATATATGTTGACATGTGGGATTCACATGGGGATTCGAATTTGGGTTGTATCTGCTATGTATAAACTGTCAAGAAACTTGGGAATCCTGATACTTAGAACTGTAGCTTATTCCCTGATTTTTTTAAATTCAATGTATTGTCAAACCCATTATTCCATGATTAATTACCAGGTTAGTTCACCTACATGTGTGTTACCTTACTGAAATGTTGGGTGGTGTTTTGTGTTGGTGATTGTGTTGATGTGAAACTGTCATTGCCATGTAAACCTAAAAAATGCCATTTTACTTAAACTGAGACCAATCTCTGATTTCAGTCTCACATACACACATGTTTAGACACACTGTTAGTTCATTTCAAAACTGAGAACATGTTCCCCCATTCCTGTCAAAAACCTGAGATTGATACCGTTATGCATTCACTCACACACTGGGTTGGACTGGCACACACAGGCACACTGATTTGTTCCTATCACACACATTGTATACATTGTTGCACTCACTAAATCTGGGAACTATTAGCTATACACGCACTCACCCACCTATATAATTTGTTGTTACTGATACACACACTGCCTAACAAATCTCACATTTACAATGAGGACACATTGGCACCTATACTCTAATGTACACACGAAAACCTGAAAGCTATTGTCACATATATCCTAATATCACACACCTATGATCTAAACCTGGGACTTGTTCCAGTTTACAGTTCACACACACACACGGGTAGGACTGAACCTGAGAACACAGGTGTAAGCACTGAATTCAGTCCATATGCACACACTTTCATACCACAAATCTGAAATTGAAGAACACATATATATGCAATGTTATACACACAAGAGGACCTAATATTCATGCCTACACTTCACTGATTAGACCTGGGAATGAAAATCTGGATTGATGCACACTGACACATTAAGACACACACTAACATATGCATGCTCATCCCTCTCTAACTCTCCACGTATATATATATATATATATATTATATATATATATATATATATATATATATATATATATATATATATATATATATATATATATATATATATAACTAATATGATATTTGTAATACAATATAGGATTACCTATATGAATAGTGTGTATATAAATATATGGATTGTATGTGTATTGCCTATAAGGGTATATGGCATATAGCCTATGGTATCCTTGTATAGCCTATGGTATATGGAATATACACATGTGTAGAGTCATATAGACTAGTGTATGGTATGTGAATGCTAGGGTAGACAAGGTTAGGCCTAGTGAGACTTGATTGAGTCTAGGTTGACCTAGTTGACCTAGCTTTGACTAGTTAGTTGACTGAAGTTGACCAGGGTTGACTTTAGTCTAGAATTGACCCAACATCATGTAGAATGCATCATAGTAGCTTATTTTATTAGTTTGGATATGTTGTGACTTGTACTGTTCTGATTAGGAGCCAGACACCACTCCTCAGGCAGTATATCACTCAGACATTCAGGATATCAGACGAGTACATTCTCTGACCGTTTCATACTTGCTAGGAGTATTTTCTTGCTCTAGATTATTTTACTTGATGCTGACACGATGGAAACACGGATTAGTACTATATGGATCTTTTCATACGATGTTATCCCCCTCGGGAGCATCAGATACATCATGTCATGTGTGTTTTATTTTCATCATGTTTATTATCAAGCCGTTCAAATGTCTAGCTTGTACTCTAAATCACTAGTTCACTGTAGCTCTTTACTTATAGTAGATATTTCATTACAGTCTTCTCTTTTACTCATGTATACTCTTCAACGTTTCATGTATCTTACTCTATTGCCTGTACTTTATTCCCGTCATGATATGAACTATGTGAGATGTACTGTGCTCGCTCCAGTCCTGACTGGACCTGTTGAAATATTACAGATGATTTTGAGGAGCTGTGTCCCACCTATTACGGAGCAGGCTTAGACGACACATGCGAGCGGACCCTCAGGAGGACCCAGCACTTGCTGATGATACTATCCCTGTAGACTAGGCTAGTTCTATTTTAACTTCATGTCTTGTCAGATACACTTGTATATATTTGGAGATTGTATTCTGGATTTGTGGGGATGTTTATCTTAGACTTTCAGCTATCTCTCTATCTTGTATTTATCATCTGTGGATTCTGTGTTTCATCCATTCTATCGTATCGTACTTTCTTCCTTAGTTGTGATTGAGTTGTACTTTTTTATGTCACCTCCATTCGGAGTGTATAAACTGTACAGGTACCTTATAACTGTTAGATGTATGTGACCTAGGACAGGGTTCTACCGCCGACACTACGGCGTAGGCTGGACGTACCCATGTCTCGTACGGGTCGTGACACGTTTTTAGTGGTGGCCCATGCAGGTCCTATTTAGAAATGCAGTGGTATTCGAACTAGAGTATCACTGCAGCCTGCGGCAGGATTAGAATATTTTTGAAGGTATTCAATCACATTAGGAAAAACTCCTTATCAGATTCCGTATATCTATATTTTGCTGCTTATTGTCTTCCTATGAATATAACTGTCCTCCTTTGCTATTTCGACTCATTCTCAGCAATTGTTTCTTTTAATCTGTCTCCAGGATGGTTGAGACGAGATCACATTGCCTGGGCCAGGGGGATACAGATGAGAGGTCTGCCACCTCTCGTCCTCAGCAGCCTTCCCCCAGTATCGCAGCCCCAGTCATGCCAGCTGGGGTAGGCGTTTCATCTGCTTTCGGAGGAGCCCCTCCACCAGTAGGGCACATGACGAATTCGGTGATTCCGGAGGTACTCCAGCAGGGGCAGCCACCTTCAGAGACAGTTGACGCAGTTCAGCTGTTCTCGTTCTTTCAGCAGTTTATGGAGGCCCAGCAGGCCCAACAACAGAGACAGACAGCAGAGTTTAGTCGAGGCATTGATCTGGCCCTGACTACAGTGGAGAAGCAGCAGCTCAGCCAGCAGCAGTTCAGCATCGTACCAGCCGAGGGAGAAGGACATCCAGGACTTTCAGAAGATGCACCCGAGGGATTTCCGGGGTACAGAGGGCATCCTGTACGCCGACAAGTGGATAGAGCACATGGAGGAGATATTCAGATTGGCTGAGATTCCGGTGAGGATTCAGATTGAGGCAGCGGCCAGCATGATGCAGGATCTAGCCCGCACTTGGTACCAGACCGACCCGAGGATTGGTACTCCAGGGCAGACTTGGGCAGCATTCAAGAAGCTGTTCAAGGAGAAGTTTATCCCTGATGCAGCGCTAGGAGCCCTCGAGACTCAGTTCGAGGCCTTAATCTAGGGCAGCCAGTCCGTGGAGGAGTATGCAGGGGAGTTCTGCTGTCTGGGCAAATTTATCGAGGGGTTGTCCGAGGCGACGAAGGCTCGGAGTTTCAGAAAGGGATTGGTAAAGGAGGTTAAGTCCTATACCAAGAGTGCTCGCAGTGCTATCTTTGAGGAGATCTTGGTGGATGCCTTAGCCACAGAGGATGATATTGAGCTTAGGCTCAAGAGGGGGCGAGACATCCAGGGAGCTAGTGGTAGCGGAGGACCGGCCAAGAGGCCGCACTTTCAGCAGCAGCACCACCAGCAGCAGAGGTTCCAGCTGTAACAGTTTCAGCAGCCGAGGCATCTACCAGTGCAGCATCAGCAGCCGAGGCAGCAGCAGCAGGCCCCGAAGCCGCAGACTATCAGTTGTACCTTCTGCAAGAAGCCGGGGCACGGATGGACTGAGTGTAGGAAGAGGCTGGGGAAGTGCCTCCTCTGTGGATCGTCAGAGCATTAGTTGAGGGACTGTTCCCTCTTTGCGGGCAGGGCAGCTCAGGGAGCCGGGGCCAAGGCTCTAGGAGGACCGCAGAAGGGACCGTTGCCGACTCAGCAGCAGAAGTTCGTACAGCACCAGCAGCAGACCAGGGGAGGCCAGCAGGGGCGAGCTTTCGCCATGGCGGCCGAGGATATAGAGGCCATCGGAGAGTTGATTACAGGTTCGGTTCTTCTCGACTCCATTCCAGCTTTTGCCCTACTTGATTTCGGGGCTTCCTACAGTTTCGTATCAGTATCATTTGCTATTAGATACTGTCTAGTATCTGAATCATTGCCTAGGACCTGCAAGATCATGACCGGGGGTGGAGTTATCCTCGTGAGTGATGTTTGTAGAGGGCGGATTGTCATTTTGGGAAGCCGAGAGCTGGAAGTGAGCCTGCTCGTCATGCCACTACCGAACTATGATATCGTATTAGGTATAGATTGGTTGAGCAGGCACCACACCAGCATAAATTGTCGAGGGGGTAGAGTTTTGTTTGGGGTGCCAGGAGAGCCAGAGTTCGAGTATACCCGACGATAGACAGAGCAGGACGGCAAACTTTTCTGCGGAGCTTCAGTTGAGGAGCAGGCAGCTCCACATCCTTTGATTGCGGAGTTCATGGTCGTCTTCCCGGAGGAGTTGCCAGGGCTTCCACCGGACAGGGATGTAGAGTTCTCGATAGACTTAGTTCCCGACGCGAAACCGATTTCTCAGCATGTCTATCGAGTGAACAACAGTAAGTTGGTGGAGCTGAAGAAGCAGGTGGATGAGCTGCAGGACAAGGGATTCATCCGATCGAGTTCTTCGCCTTGGGGTGCACCGATACTTTTTGTACCCAAGAAGGATGGGTCGGTACGAATGTGTATCGATTACAGGGCACTCAACAACCTGACGATCAAGAACAGATACCCACTGCCGCGGATCGATGATCTCTTTGATCAGTTGAGCGGAGCTCGAGTTTTCTCCAAGATTGATTTGAGGTCAGGTTATCACCAGGTGAAGGTAAAGAGGGAGGATATTCCGAAGACCGCTTTCAGGACGCGGTACGGACAGTTTGAGTTCTTGGTTATGTCGTTTGGGCTGACCAACGCCCCGGCGGTATTTATGAACTTAATGAACAAGGTGTTCCACCAGTACTTGGACAAGTTCGTGGTGGTGTTCATTGATGATATCCTAGTGTATTCCAAGACTAAGGAGGAGCACGAGGAGTATTTGAGAGTGGTTCTGGAGATACTCAGGAGGGAGAGACTGTATGGCAATCTCTCGAAGTACGAGTTCTTCCTGGACATAGTTGACTTCTTGGGTCATGTGGTGACTGGAGATGGGATCTCAGTAGACCCGAAGAAGATCACAGCAGTTGAGGCTTGGGCAGCGCCGACTTCAGTGGCAGAGATCAGGAGCTTCTTAGGGCTGGCAGGATATTACAGGAGGTTCGTGCAGGATTTCTCCCGGATTGCAGAGCCGTTGACTCGGCTGACCCAGAAGGATGCTGAGTATGTTTGGTCAGAGGAGTGTCAGGCAGCTTTTGATGAGTTAAAGAAGTGGCTTATGACAGCTCCGATTCTGACATTGCCTTCAGGTTCAGGAGGGTCCACTATCTATAGTGACGCTTCAGGGAAGGGGTTGGGTTGTATCTTGCAGTAGCATGGGAAGGTGATTGCCTATGCTTCCAGGTAGTTACGTCCCCATGAGAAGAACTACCCTACGCATGACCTGGAGCTGGCAGCAGTGATTTTTGCTCAAAAATTGTGGAAACACTACTTGTATGGAGAGAGGGTAGAGATCTTCACAGATCATAAGAGCTTAAAGTATTTGTTTACACAGAAGGAGCTCAACATGAGGCAGCGCAGATGGTTAGAGCTGATGAAGGACTTCGATATCTCACTTCACTATCACCCAGGGAAGGCCAACGTGGTTGCCGATGCCTTTAGTAGGTACCCGACGACCATGTGTTTGACTATGGACCGTCACTTGCTTGCTGATTTAGAGAGCCTAGGGATTGAGCTGATTCTGCCCGAAGTTCAGATACAGATGTGGGACCTACAGATTCAGTCAGACTTGGTGGAGAGGATCAAGTCAACGCAGTTCGAGGACGTTGCTCTGCGGTGTCTCCGAGAGCAGGTTCAAGCAGGGCTGGTGGATGGCGAGTTTTTTCTTGCAGAGGATGGTGCCTTAAGGCACGGTTCCAGGTTATGTGTGCCCAGTGGAGAGATCAGAGAGCAGGTCATGCAGGAGGCCCACAGATCTCAGTACTCTATACACCCTGGTGCCAACAAGATGTACTGAGATCTGAGGGAGCATGTATGGTGGTACGGGATGAAGCGGGAGGTAGCTCTCTTCGTAGCTAGAGGCTTGGTCTGTCAGTAGGTCAAGGCAGAGGCCCGGAGGATTATTGCAGCCATTGCCCATTCCAGAGTGGAAGTGGGAGCATATCACTATAGATTTTGTATCTGGATTACCGCATACACCAGGAGGGAAAGACGTGATTTGGGTCATCGTTGACAGGTTGACCAAATCGGTCCACTTCTTTCCATTCAAGGTGGGTACGTCTACAGAGAGGCTTGTAGAGATGTACATGCGACAGATAGTAAAAATTTATGGGGTTCCGGTCAGCATTGTCTCGGATCGGAATAGTCGCTTTACTTCCCATTTTTGGAGAAGTCTGCAGACTAGCTTGGAGACTCATCTCAAGTTTAGTACTGCATACCACCCCAGACGGACGAACAGTCAGAGAGGACTATTCAGACGCTCGAGGACATGCTGCGGACGTGCGTCTTGGATTTTGGAGGTTCCTGGGAGGATCACTTGCATTTGGTAGAGTTTACCTACAACAACAGTTTCCAAGCCAGCATTGAGATGTCACCTTTTGAGGCTCTGTACGAGCGTAGGTGTCGTACACCCTTATCTTGGGATGATGTTGGCGAGCGAGCTTTACTGGGACAAGAGATGGTTGTCGACACAGCCGAGAAGGTGAAGCTCAACAGGGACAGACTTCGCGTGACGCAGGACAGACATCGGTACTGGGCCGATAGCCACCGGAGGCCCTTGGAGTTTGAGGTACATATTAGAGATAGGATTAGAAGTAGGTTGTTTGTTTGTTTTGTTTGTTTGATCATGTTTGATTATTTAGAAACATGAGACCTTGTTTGTCTTTAGGTCGGAGACATGGTTTTTTTGTGGATATCTCTGACTCGTGTTACCATACGTTTTGGTGGAGGTGGAAAGCTTAAACCGCGCTTAATCGGACCTTTCGTGATCAGCGGGAGAGACGGTGACGTGAAATACAGGCTAGACTTGCCACCTGTACTAGTGGGTGTCCACAATGCATTTTACGTATCACAGTTGAGACGGTACGTGTCTGACCCTAGCCATGTACTCGATCACTCGGAGATTGAGGTGGGACCTACTCTCAGTTATCCAGAGCAGCCAGTGGAGATTCTGGATCGTCGAGAAAAGGTACTGAGAAATCAGGTGATACCCTTGGTTCGCGTCGCATAGAGGCATCATTCTCCAGGATATTCTTCCTGGGAGCGGGAGGATGAGATGTGCGAGCGATACCCTTATCTTTTTGGACCGTGAGGTATGGTTGTCCATCCTTCTCATCTGTTTAGTTTTGCCTTTCAATTTCGAGGAAAAAATTCTTTTAAGGAGGGTAGATTTGTTACTACCACATTTCTAGTTTGAGGGTATTTTTGTTATTTTGAAATTTTTGAAAATTTATATATTTATTGGATTGGTGTGGTTTAATAATTATTTAATTAGTTGCCATGTGTTTTGATTAGCCCTAACCTAGATTGGAAGTAGCCTAGATTAGTCTTGGTTAGTCATGATTAGTTTTAGTTAGTCATGGTTAGTATTAGTTAGTCATGGTTAGTTAGAGCTAACTAGGATGCATGACTTAGACTAGTTTGTAACCTAGAAATTATGGACCCTTGATTTGACTAGATGAAAGGAGAGCCATTGATTGATCCCCCAAAATCCTAACCCTAGAAAAATGGGCCGGCCACCTAGGGATCCACCCCCAATTTAATGCCTCTCAAAATTTCTTGCCTCTTTTGCATATTCTCCCATTTCAAGAGCAAAGGTTGGTTTCTTCCCTCAACCCTTCCTATTTTGATCATTCCTCATCCATTTTCTTTCAAATCTTTTGCATTGTAACCTAATTATTGTTCTCCTACTATTGGTGGAGGTGAATCTCAGTTTTGGTCTCTATTGGAGTTTTGAGCTAGCTAGAAAGGATCTTCATTTTTGGATTTTTCTTGAGAAGGAACAAGCTATTGGTAACATTCCTTTAAACCATTTGTTTCCTAATTTCCTTGCATATTTGCATAGCCCTAGGTGTCCTCTAGCTGTAGGTATAGATTTCGTGTGGAGTCGTGTCCCTTTCGTGTTCGTATCGGACACGTATCAGCCTACGTATTGCTGTGTTTGATGAAATGCCACAGTGGGCTTTTCGTCTCTGTTTTCAAATTGTTTTTGAAAAGAAAATTTCGTTTTTGTGTGGCCTAAAACTTTCTTTGTGACTGAGCACGGATCGAGTCCTATTCGTGTCGCCTTGGGGTCGTGGACACGCCTTGCGCGCGTGTAGCCGGGCTGTCCTGCTACTCGGGTGCTCATACGGCTGTTTTAGGGCACGTGGACACGTAAGGTTGGACACAGAGGTAGGGGCAATGTCTGAAATGACACCCCCAAAGCCTCGTGTCCAATGGTTTTGAGTCGAGTGAGCTATGACTCGTGCACGGGTTCACTGCTGTTGTGTCCAGTTGTGGTGTGTTGGTTCGTGTGGGTTCTAGACACGTTGTGTCCAGTATTTGAGGACACGTGAGGGTCGTGGGGCACAAGAACATTTGTGGGAACCATTATCGACCATTGGTTCGATGAGATATCAAGTTCGAGCATAGTTTGGGGGTTGAACTTTGGTATCGGGTTGGCAGTGACAGTTTACGTTCTTATCAGTTCTTTATTGTTTGTAAATATTAAATCATGATTTATTGAGTAGGTTCATGTCTAGATATATATATATCAGTTTTACTTAATATGTTTATATATGTTGATATGTGGGATTCACATGGGGATTCGAAATTGGGTTGTATCTGCTATGTATGAACTGTCAAGGAACTTGGGAATCCTGATACTTAGAACTGTGGCTTATTCTATGATTTTTCTAAATTCAATGTATTGTCAAACCCATTATTCCATGATTAATTATCAGGTTAGTTCATTACATGTGTGTTACCTTAGTGAAATGTTGGGTGGTGTTTTGTGTTGGTGATTGGGTTGATGTGAAACTGTCATTGCCATGTAAACCTGAAAAATGCCATTTTACTTAAACTGAGACCAATCTCTGATTTCAGTCTCATATACACACATGTTTAGACACACTGTTAGTTCATTTCAAAACTGAGAACATGTTCCCCCATTCCTGTCAAAAACCTGAGATTGATACCATTATGCATTCACTCACACACTGGGTTGGACGGGCACACATAGGCACACAGATTTGTTCCTATCACACATATTGTATATACTGTTCCACTCACTAAATCTGGGAACTATTAGCTATACACACACTCACCCACCTATCTAATTTGTTGTCACTGATACACTCACTGCCTACTAATCTCACATTGACACTAAGGACATATTGGCACAATACTCTAATGTACACACGAAAACCTGAAAGCTATTGTCACATATATCCTAATGTTACACACCTATGATCTAAACCTGGGACTTGTTCCAGTTTATAGTTCACACACACATACAGAGGTAGGACTCAACCTCAGAACACAGGTGTAAGTACTGAATTCAGTCCATATGCACACACTTTCACACCACAAATCTGAAATTGAAGAACACATGTATATGCAATGTTATACACACAAGAGGACCTAATATTCATGCCTACGCTTCACTGATTAGACCTGGGAATGAAAATCTGGATTGATGCACACTGACACACACTCACATATGCATGCTCTTCCCTCTCTAACTCTCCATGCATATATATATATATAAATAATATATATAACTAATGTGATATTTGTAATACAATATAGGATTACCTATATGAATAGTATGTATATAAATATATGGATTGTATGTGTATTGCCTATAAGGGTATATGGCATACAGTCTAGGTAACATAGTCTATGGTATCCTTGTATAGCCTATGGTATATGGAATATACACATGTGTAGAGTCAAATAGACTAGTGTATGGTATGTGAATACTAGGGTAGACAAGATTAGGCCTAGTGAGACTTGATTGAGTCTAGGTTGACCTAGTTGACCTAGCTTTGACTAGTTAGTTGACTGAAGTTGACCAGGGTTGAGTTTAGTATAGAATTGACCCAACATCATGTAGAATGCATCATAGTAGCTTATTTTATTAGTTTGGATATGTTGTTACTTGTACTGTTCTGATTAGGAGCCAGACACCACTCCTCAGGCAGTGTATCACTCAGACATTCAGGATATCAGGCGAGTACATTCTCTGACCGTTTCATACTTGCTAGGAGTATTTTCTTGCTCTATATTATTTTACTTGATGCTGACACGATGGAAACACGGATTAGTACTATATGGATCTTTTCATACGATGTTATCCCCCTCGGGAGCATCAGATACATCATGTCATGTGCGTTTCACTTTCATCATATATTCTTGTGCTTTCACCATTCATGTGCACTCTCGTGATTCATGTACTCTCATGTTTACGGAGCCCCCATATTATATTCATGTGCACCCATTTATGGGCCCCTATGAGAAATTATGTACAATAACATAACTTGAATGAATCCTTGTGTATTGATTGGGGTACGGGGGAATATAAATAGTCATGTGGACAATTTCCAAAGTAGTGTAGCCATGTACAACCTATCATGTTTATTATCAAGCCGTTCACATGTCTAGCTTGTACTCTAAATCACTAGTTCACTGTAGCTCTTTACTTATAGTAGATATTTTATTACAGTCTTCTCTGTTATCATGTATACTCTTCAGCGTTTCATGTATCTTACTCTATCGCCTGTATTTTATTCCTGTTATGATATGAACTGCGTGAGATGTACTGAGCTCGCTCCAGTCCTGACTGGACCTGTTGAAATATTACAGATGATTTTGAGGAGCTGTGTCCCACCTATTACGGAGCAGGCTTAGACGACACATGCGAGCGGACCCTCAGGAGGACACAGCACTTGCTGATGACACTACCCCTGTAGACTAGGCTAGTTAGCTAGGCTAGTTCTATTTTAACTTCATGTCTTGTCAGATACACTTGTATATATTTGGAGATTGTATTCTGGATTTGTGGGGATGTTTATTTTAGACTTTCAGCTATCTCTCTATCTTGTATTTATCATCTGTGGATTCTGTGTTTCATCTATTCTATCGTATCGTACTTTCTTCCTTAGTTGTGATTGAGTTGTACTTATTTATGTCACCTCCATTCGGAGTGTATAAACTATACAGGTACCTTATAACAGTTAGATGTATGTGACCTAGGACAGCGTTCTACCGCCGACACTACAGCGTAGGCTGGACGTACCCATGTCTCATGCCCTTACTCTAGGGTGCGGGTCGTGACTCGTTTTTAGTGGTGGCCCATGCAGGTCCTATTTAGAAATGCAGTAGTATTCGAACTAGAGTATCAACTGCAGCCTGCGATAGGATTAGGATATTTTTGAAGGTACTCAATCACATTAGGAAAAACTCCTTATCAGATTCCGTATATCTACATTTTACTGCTTATTGTCTTCCTATGAATATAACTGTCCTTCTTTGCTATTTTGACTCATTCTCAGCAATTATTTCTTTTGATCTGTCTCCAGGATGGTTGAAATGAGATCACATCGCCCGGGCCAGGGGGACACAGATGAGAGGTCTGCCACCTCTCCTCCTCAGTAGCCAGCCCCCGGTACCACAGCCCCAGACATGCCAACTGGGATAGGTGTTTCATCTGCGTTCGGAGGATCCCCTCCACCAGTAAGGCACAGGCCCAGTCCGGTAATTCCGGAGGTACTCCAGCAGGGGCAGCCACCTTCGGAAACAGTTGACAGAGTTCAGCTATTCTCGTTCTTTCAGCAGTTCATGGAGGCCCAACAGCAGAGGCAGACAGCAGAGTTTAGTCAAGGCATTGATCTGGCCCTGACTGCAGTGGAGAAGCAGCAGCTCAGCCAACAGCAGTCGCACCAGCCGAGGGAGAAGGGCATCCAGGACTTTCAGAAGATGTACCCGAGGGATTTCTGGGGTGTAGAGGGCATCATGTACGTCGACGAGTGGATAGAGCACATGGAGGAGATATTCAGATTGGTTGAGATTCCAGTGAGGATTCAGATTGAGGCAGCGGCCAGCATGATACAGGAT
This sequence comes from Iris pallida, assembly GCA_029216955.1. NCBI lineage: Eukaryota > Viridiplantae > Streptophyta > Magnoliopsida > Asparagales > Iridaceae > Iris > Iris pallida. The sequence continues at coordinate 1,043,923 of JANAVB010042015.1, forward strand.
CTGGGTCACGACCTGCACCTACTGTGAGGGTACGACCACGTAACAACGCCCAGCCTATGCCGCATTGTCGGCAGTAGAACACTGTCCTAGGTTTCTATCTAACCAACAACTCACGCAATTATAATGTACTCATCATGATCAACTCCGAACGGAGGACAAGTATAAAATATTGTAACTCAATCACAGTCTAAGCACGATAAGATAAACATAGAAGAATTAACTAAGAATAGAAAGACAACTACTAAAATAATAACAACTCTCAACAATCTCAAATACTACACAAGTCTCAAATCATCTACAACAAGTTCAACATGAAAAATATATGCTAGTCTACTAAACTAAATCCCGATCACTCCTGAGTGTCGGGGCCAAAGGTAGCTAATCCCTCGCCAGGTCCATAATGAGTAGGGCAAATGTCCTCAGGGCAATCATCTGTAAAATTTCAACAGGTCCAGTCAGGACAGGAACGAGTACAACTCATCAAGAAAATCCAAGTAAATGACAGAGAACTATAAAGCAGTTATAGGCAGTTTTATTGATGAACATGGTCGTTTATATGCAGGTGATGGTATAGAAAAACAGATAAGATACAAGGAAAGTAAAGTAACTAAAACAAGAGAAGAATCATGTCAATGAAGACTGTAAATATAACTAGCTGAACTAGAGAACATGGTATAAGTCCAGACCGTAAATGTAACAAGTGTAATCCTATGTAATTTCAGTACGGGACGAATCTCATACAAGATGAATCCAGTACAAGATGATTCTAGTCAGTGATCAAGAATCCAGGTGAGACCAGCTATAATCTAATAGTGTGTTTTAAAATACTGAGATCGACATGTAAACGGCTGTAGGTATCAGGCACATCTCTCACTGATCAGGCGAGAGATGGCTATGCTTTCAGTAGATTATAGTAAGGAGATTCCAGATTTGGGGTATGTCTACATGCCTTTCTCAATATTTCCCCGCCCCGTAATACAAGTGAATCCAGTACAAGACACGAGAATCGAGAGAGTCCAGCCAAACACGATGATACTAGTAATGATTCCAGAATGATTCTAGTAATAGAGGCCAGACAATATGGTAAGTGTGTCGCATAAATGAATCCAAAAATATCCATACGTATGGTAACAGAGAATCACATAAAACTAACTAGAACTGAAGTACAGTAACAGACAAATAAATGAGAGAACTATCAGAGAATGTACTCGCCTGCTACTCTGAAAAGAGTAGTGTAATATCAGATGTCTGCACCGGAGTCACAATGTCCTAAACAGAGAAATATAGATTATAATGTGTTTAAAATAAGACAAATGATGTTTATGATGCAATCTACATGATTTCTAGGCCAATCTAGGTCAAAGTCAACTCTAAGTCAAACCTGGTCAACTGTCTAGGTCAAACTAGGTCCAAGTCAAGCTTGGTCAACTCAGGGTCAAACCTGAGTCAACATCTAGTCAATCCTGAACTATTGGGTCAAACTTGATCAATTCTAGGGTTTGGTCGACTGTTGAGTCAAACCAAGGTTAACTAGGCTCTTTCTAGGTCATACCAGATCAACATCCCATATATCAACCTATACCTTAACACAATGTAAGCCAATACCTTAACACCCAATACCCAGTCACATATCACATAGGTAACCCATTACCTATACTTAAGACTACCCATATTTCCTACACATGCTACATGTCAAAGCCAGTCAAAGCCAATCTAACTTACCTACATCCATGACCTTAACCTATTATCCAATACCTATACCACATATCCTTAAGGTGTATGCATTAACCCTCTATTCTAAACACTCACCCAAGGACACTCAAACCTATATCTATACTAAAGTATCAAATAACCTATATTTATATATATCATACTCACATAGGTATACCCTCATATCTCAACCATACCTAGCTGTCAATGTCATGCCCTGGGAACCTTTTTCAAGTTCACTCTAATTCCTCTGACTCTTCTAATACAACTGCTACTTAATCATCACAGATAACTCACTCTATATAACCCATATACAATCATACCTATACACAATATAGCTAAAAGCCTATGCATCACAACTGACTCATAAGGGAGTGGCTTGAACTCAACATCCAGCTGATCTAGGACTCAATACCCTCACCTGGACTGGACAAACCCTATAGCTAAAGACTGAAATCTCTAATCAAGGAGAGGCAGGACATCTTATATATACATATAGGTCTAACATCCAGCTGATGTAACTGCTACCTAAACTAATGCTTGTGTCAACTAGACTGAACACCCTAGGTAATATGAACTATAGAGGATTAATTGGTCAAACTTGAAGGAAAGAAGTGACTGAACCAACCTATATGGGTGAACCAACTATCCTCACATCACTGAACTAACATCCAACCATATGCCAATGGCCTAAGGTCACTGCCTAGCCACTGCTCTACTGCTGCTAGCTACTGCAATTGCAAGGCTAAGAGAGGGCAAGCATGTTGCCTGCTGCTAGCTAAGTCCCTACCCACTCATAACCTCTAATAAATCCTAACAGGAACCAACTCCCATTCATTTCAAATCTCAGAAAACAAGGCTATAACTCACACAATATAAAATAACATATGATGTGAAGAGTGCATGATGTTAGTGAGTGAACTAAGTGTCAAGTCATGGGGTCATAGAGTGAAATGTGTGTCAAGTGAAGGGTGTGTGCAGAGGGCCATGCGTGTGTACTGTGACATGTTGGGTGAGTTCAAAATAGTATGTGTATAATTGAAACTGTTCTCAGGAAACAACATATGGAAATCAATCTCTAATGTAATGATACATGCACGTACAACCCAAATTAATATCCCAATGATCCACATAACAGATATCAGTTTCAGTTATACACATTATTCTAGTTTCAGTTAACAGTCCACATGTACATCCCAATCACTGATTTCAGGTTTAAGTTCTCAGAAGAAAAGAGTTCAAGTGACAGTTCAAATCGACAGTTCCATGTGATTTAACTAATGATTAACACCCAACATGAGAACCCTAATCATGAGACTAAAACCAAGATACATGAAGATGAATTTAACATTGCAATAATCATTTAAAATCAGTAAAATCAAACTCAAATTCTCAGAATTTCACAACTGAGAATTAAGTATCAGCAATTGGGGAAAACCCAAATCAAATCCGAATTTCAAACAACAAGTCAAAACTAAAGGTTGGTAACCCATGGGCTACATGTGCATATGCCACACAGTGTGTGTCGTATCCCCAAAGTGGGACATGACGTGTCCAAAATGAAGAAACCATTGCATCAAAAAATATAGTATCAGCAGCCTCGTGCTGAGGTTCAGAGCGTCCCAGGACACGACGCACGACACAAGAGAGCTCGTGCTCGTGTCCTAGGGTTCGCCAAGACTAGGAGAGTGTGTCCCATAGCCTGTACCGTGTCCACGTGGATCGTGTCGCGTGCACGAGACGCGTATCCGACACGATTCTCGCGTTCGTGCAGTCTGGGCAAGGTCCAGTACAAGTGAGATTTCTTACTAACCACTCAACAAAACCCGACCAAATTTTGTGAGCGTCATGTCAGACACTAGGCGCACGTGTCCATAAAAAATCAGGCCATGAGAGGCCGTGCCGTGTTCTGTGTCGACCCCGAGCAGCTGGGCAGCGCACCGGGGCCTCGTGCGTGCGTGTGTGTCTAAATTTGGACACGAAACATGTCTTGAAATGTGCTCAGACACATACCATAATAATCTACACATAATAAGCTTTCCAAATGTGTAATTTATTTTGAAAACCAAGAACAAAAAGTTCAAAGAGGTATTTCATCAAACACCTAAGTATATACATTAATACGTGTCCGATACGGACACCAAACGGACACAAAATCCACCCAAATTCGAGGTACAGCTAGGGGACTCCTAGATCTAGCCCTAAATGCAAAGAAAACGAAATTTTAGATCAATTTGTGGAGTTTTACCTATAGATGCAAAAAGCATAAAAAAGCTCCAAATGGGGGGTGTTCTTCTTGATGGCCAGATGCTCCAAATTGATCCAAAACTGAAATTAACCTCCAGAAATAATAACCATACAGAAATTAGGTCCTAATGCAAAAGACTAGGATTAAAAAGGAATTAAAATGAATTTATGGGAATTTTTGGAAGGGGGAAAAATACCTTTCTTTTCCTATGTGTTGAAATGAAATAAAAGAGAAGCACTAATGAATAAGTGTTTATATAGGGTGGGGATCCCTATGTGGCTAGTCATAAAGGAAGTAATTAGGGTTAGGGTGTCAAATCATGGGCCATAGGCCAAGTCACAAGTCATTTAATGAAAAACTCAAGTCATTGCATTAAACCATAAGTCATTTCACTTAAACTAATCCTCCTAATCCAAAATTAATTTCTAAGTGACTAAAGTAGGTTAACCTAGGTTAGACTAGGGTCACCATGGCTAGGTTTAGCTTTTAGGCTAGTCTACTACGTCTCAATAAGTCAAAGTCAAACTAGAATTCACCAATTCAATAAATCATCAAATAATTCAAATAAGTCAAAATGACCAAATTACCCCTAGGCTAAAAATGATAATTAAATCATCCTAATGACATGGTTAGGCTCTAGGTCATGCAGTCTCTAGGGTTTCACTAGCAGCACATCAAAATCACAAGTCATGACTTAAAGCAGTTTTTAAATAGTTTAAAAATTATTAAAAATCACCAAAAATCATAATATGTAATAATTATCAATAAATAATAATTATAATTACAAAATTTCAAAATTACCCTCATCTAAAAAACTGGGTGTTACAATCTGGCCCGTACTTGGTACCAGACCGACCCGAGGGTTGGTACTCCATGGCAGACTTGGGCAACATTCAAGAAGCTGTTCAAGGAGAAGTTTTTCCCGGATACAGCGCTAGGAGCCCTCGAGACTCAGTTCGAGGCCTTAATCCAGGACAGCCAGTCCGTGGAGGAGTATGCAGGGGAGTTCTGCCGACTGGGCAAATTTATCGAGGGGTTGTCCGAGGGGACGAAGGCTCAGAGTTTCAGAAAGGGATTGGTAAAGGAGGTTTTAAGTCCTATACCAAGAGTGCTCGTAGTGCTACCTTTGAGGAGATCTTGGTGGATGCCTTAGCCGCAGAGGATGATCTTGAGCTTAAGCTCAAGAGGGGAAGAGACATCTAGGGAG
>JANAVB010042015.1:1049100-1208082 GCA_029216955.1 Iris pallida
TTCCTTTAATTTTGCAGTCAAGTTTTCTAGTAGACCCTCTTGGTTAGACTTATTAATACTCATGAATACTCATCGAGATCCTGTAAATCATTTATACCTGAAGAGATTATCAGGTCTCAGGGGACTAGCAAGATAATAAAAATATGTCTTTCTAATAGTAACTATCATGCATGAATAATAACTAGGAAGGAAACAGAATGACTAAGTAACGATGCATGCATCCAAAGAAGGAAAACAAAATAACTAGGCAACAAACTCTACAAGTGTAGTGCCCTGCTCCGCGAAGGCACTAGATAACAGATCTAGAAATCAGATTGCTGGCTCTGGAACAGAGAATGATTTATCTGGGTGAGTGGACGAAGACTCATTTTTTGATTCTTTCACACCTAATAAGAATCTAAGTTTTGTAAATGTTATTGTTAATAACAAGATGGTAAATCATTGAGAATGCTAGTACATTAAATCAGTATGCTTATGAGAGAATCCACATGTTGCTATGCTCAGAACAAGAAGAAAAAAGAGAATCTGCATGCTAAGAATAGATTATTGTCTATTAAAATTAGTGAATGATTACATGTCTAATTGTTTACTGTTAAAGGTAGAATGATTGCTAAATCTACATATAGAACTGATTATTATGTTCCAAAGAGATGAACGATTGCTTGTCCCTCAAGATGTTCTAAATGTTAGACCTGTATAGACGAACTTGTACATGTTGTAAAGGAATAAAGTATGTAGGAGCTTCGGCTCTGAGTTAAATAAAAGAGAGAAGGCAGAGTCATAGCTCTGTTGTTAAAAAAAGAAAAGATGGATGTTTGCTCATCGATGAAATACTGCCTCAAAGAGTTTATCTGATAGATGTAGCATTCATGCATTAGTCTCGCACAACTTGTGCACAAGGAAACTAAATCTCTCGGGCGGTTCCTGGGGCGATGGGAATCATTCGGCTAGGAGAGATTGTCAAGACAACTGAGGTAAAAGAGACCTCACGATTAGGGGGTGTTCTATCTGTGTCCACTAGCGACGAGCTGAAACCAAGTGCCACAGCGACTAACTATGGAGAATGACCCATGGACCATCATATAGATATGTGTCAATTGTTGCAGAGCTGAACCAGAGAGAGTCATAGCTACCAATCGAGTCTGCATGTATTGATACTGATTTTGCTAAGAGCTAACCATACAGAGATGAACATGAAATAAGAATATTGGTTATATTAGGCTTATGCTAATCTTGTCTTGTGCAGGAACGAACCATCAGCTATGGTAAAAATTAGTAAAAAAGTGATATATGTGTTGCTTAAGTTCTGATCAGGATTTGTATCAAAGGATAATCTGTTGGCAAGAATTGTTATGTCCCTTTCAAAGAAAGATATGATATCGTGCTTGTAATTGTCCCTAAGAGTTGCTCGAACCAAGAAATGATTGTGGCTCATAATACATGCTGTTCACTTCAAACAAATGAATAGTCCCTTGAATGCTTGAAATGAAATGAAATGTGGCTTTTCGAAAGTATTTTCAAAAGATGTAATCTAAATCTGAATATGCATGAAATGAATATATGTAAAAGTAGCAAGATCACATCACAAGAAATGTTTCATCACTAATTGAATTAGTAATTGTTCATATGATGTAGCCTTTGTTCACATCACTAGTATGTTAATATACTGACCTACTATCCGTCTGCATGCTGGTACAAGATGCATCGAGATGGATAGTCCGAAAGCGATAGCCTGAGCCTCGTCCTTAGGAGCCAGAAATCGAAAGAGATGCAATGAGATAGTCGTCTGTTCTAAAGAGTTAGTTTTGTATATAAAGGAATGTAATGTATGGAACATTATCATTATTCTGTATGTTTTATGAGAGATTGTAAGCCAAATATGGCATGTATCAGAGAGACAATGAGAGCTTTATAATCTGTTCAAAGAATATCAATAAAAAGAATTGCCTCTGTTACCTTGTGTTAAATTATATTCTATAATGTGTCCGCTGCTAACTTCAAATATCTGTTTTATGTTCTGCTGCATTTTTGTCAATCTTGTCTATTTTTTATTGTACAGGTCTTGGCTTTGTGTAAGCACAACTTAGGCTTGTACGACATCATGCCCAAGCGAGGACGAACGGTTCCACAGAGTCCGAAGCAAGGACGAAAGGACTCTGTGGGTTCAGGGCGTGACATATTGGTATCAAAGCAACACGATCCTCTAGCTAATTTTTGATTCGATTGAATTCAAAGATGTTCTCTGATCGAAATTTCTTTGCTTACTTGATACCAAAAATGAGATGAACGTTCCATACAATATGGCCGTAAATATTTTTATGATGCCGGCATATGTTTTATTGATTGGTTGAGATGGAAATATTTTATTGAACATGAGTTTTGATTTGATAAGGATCGTAATTTTATGGATTGATGATGGAGAAGATGAGGACTATCATTGCTATAGATATCGTAAGTTTATCCTTAAGTTTCGAGGACGAAACTTTTTCTCGGTAGGTAATTATGTAGTGCTCCGCTCCGCAAAGGTACTAGATAAACAGAGAAATCGGATTGCTGGCTCTGGAAAAGAAGACAATTTATTTGGGTGAGTAGACGAAGACTCATTTTCTGATTCTTTTACGCCTAATAAGAATTTGAGTTTTTGAATGATTATTATTGCTAATAACAAGATGGTAAATCATTGAGAATGCTACTACATTAAATCGGTATGCTTATGAGATAATCCACATGTTGTTATGCTAAGAACAAGAAAAGAGATAATATGCATGCCAAGAATAAGATTATTGTCTGCTAAAATTAGTGAATGCTTACATGTCCGTAATCGTTTACTGTCAAAAGGTAGAATGATATGCTAAATCTGCATAGAACTGATTATTATGTTTCAAAGAGATGAACAATTGCTTGTCCCTCAAAGATGTTCTGAATATTAGACATGTACAGACGTACTTGTACATGTTGCAAAGGAATGAAGTATGTAGTAGCTTCGACTCTGAGTTAAATAAAAGAGAGAAGGCAGAGTCATAACTCTATTGTTAAAAAGAAGAAACAAAATAAGATGGATGTTTGCTCATTGATAAAATATTGCCTAAAAAAGTTTATCTGACAGATGTTGCATTCATGCATTAGTCTCGGACAAATTGTGCACAAGGAAACTAGATCTCTCGGGCGGTTCCTGGGGCGCTGGGAATCGTTCGGCCTTGAAGAGATTTTCTAGACACCCTGAGGTAAAAAACACCTCAAGATCAGGGGGTGCTATATCTGTGTCCACTAACGACGAGCTGAACCCAAGTGTCACAGTGGCTAACTATTGAAAATGACCCATGGACCATCATATAGATAGGTGTGAATTGGTGCAGAGCTGAACCGGAGGGTCACAGCTGCCAATCGAGTTTGTATATGTCGATATTGATTTTGCTAAGAGCTAACAATACAGAGATGAATAGGAAATAAGAATGTTCACTACTACAAAAATAGATAACAATGATGGCTAAATATGCTAATTAATGACATTTGTTTGGTCGTCATCTATGAATGTGTCATCTTTATCATTAGAAATCAATGACATCTCAACGCACGTCATCTTTATTTTTGAACTATGACTTTTATGTGTCATCTTTATTTAGAAATGATGACCCCTATGTGTCATATTTATTTATAATATAGATGACTTTTATCGAGAAAAATCAATGACAACTAAACATGTCATCTTTATTAATAAAAGATGACTTTTATGCATCATCTTTATTACAAAATATGACTTCTATGCATCATCTTTATTTACAAAAGATGACTTTTATGCATCATCTTTATGTACAAAAGATAACTTCCATGCGTCATCTTTATTTTTAAAAAATGACATATCGTAAAAATCAATGACAGCTCAACACACGTCATCTTCATTTATAAAAGATGACTTTATGTGTCATATCTTTATTTACAAAAGATGACTTTTATGTGTCATTAAATGTTCGTCATTTGTATAGTACCCATTTTGCATCCATATTCCACAATTTATATTTTGTATACAATATCTAGTATAAGAAAACAAAGAAGAAGAAAAAGAATCTGCAACACAAAAAATATATATTTCATAATTGTTCAAAGTGCCAACATTTAACAATAACAATATTATTTCAATCTCAAGCGTTCTCAACATAAATTAACAATGCATCCAAAATTTTCTAATGCATTATTTTTCCATACGGTCCTCATTCACAGTATCAAGGATAAAGTTGGCCATCTCTCCTCACATTTCATCAATTTCTCGGATCGAGTAATCCTTTCTCCTGACATACTATAAAAAATAAACATAAATTCAACTACTATAACATAATGTTATACTAATACAACCAATATTACATTAATATATAGAACCATCTTGACAGCTAACTTACCATATCTTTTGTTAAAGAAACCTAAATTAAAACTTACCTTCACACACTTCCATGTTAGGCTTTTCCATATCATCTCCCTTTGAGCAAGCCATTTCTTAAAAGCACTACAATAGCAAATGTGACCTAATAGTAGAAGAAAAAAAGTGCATGATACTATAAATAACTTATACAATAAATTTACATAAAAGATAGCTGCCAAAATTATAGTAGAAGCTAAAGTCCTCGCATTGAATCTCAATGATACACAACACCTTATGCCAGCATAATAGTATATTAAATAAAGACAACTATCAAAGCAAAAGTCAACTGTAACCAGCATCCAAGATGCATATGTGAACACGATGACACTCTTCACCCATACTAATCCCTTACAACAGAAATAAAAAAATGTGGGAAAACTTTTCACTTAGTTAGGCTTTCCCAACTTCAAATTTTCCCATCATCAAATATTTTTATGGGAGAAGGCTTGGATGATGTGATAATTTCGTGTATCTTTGGGTTTTCTTACCCAGTTTCACCAGCTTTGGATTTTTCGATCAGTGTTACACATCAACAAATGTATAATTGCCAAACTTAGCTATATATCATATATCTATTCCTTAATCCAATGAATATATGGTATATGATAAAGGATATGAAGAGGTCACGGATAATCTGTCATAAGTTAGCAAATTAATCTTTAAACCATCATGCAATAACAAATCTAAGCTAAAAATAATAAGCAAATATATTGTTAGATATTAGAATCTCCCAGTTAAGAGAGATCAGTTAACATCCGAGTACTAACCATCAGTAGCCTCTTCGGCTATGATTATATCCGTGCCGATATTGGTATGAATGATATGTCCATTTGTGCTACTATATGCCCATCAAGCAATGCCCTATTTAACAGTTTCAAAACATAGTCAAAGAATTTACTTGACCCATACATGGCGTACATAGAAATAGTACCTTTAAGTTGCTGCCAAAATAATAATAGTGTCTATCTATGATAACACAAACCTTTGATTGTTGAAGTAATGTGTGCGAGTAGTAGCGCAAGCCTGATGTTGCATTCTTTTATTGGTTTTCAACCAACAAATATCCTCACACCTACGGAATCCCCACTAAGCGACAAAAGGAAATTAGGTTAGCTTGCTAATTGTTGCATCAAAAGTAGAAAGATTAACATAGTGGATACTTGGTCATTTTCTCAAAACAAAGGGAAACATAATACTAAAATTAAAATTGGAGGTTCAAAATTTCATAGTTAACCATATCACCAACTCATCGTCCTGATTTATATGGGAGAAGCCTTCTCCCATAAAAAACTTGGGAAAGCTTAGCTAAGTTGAATGCTTTCCCAACATCAAGTTTTCAATCTGTAGGAACCATAGCTATGTTACAAATGGATTCAAAATTCGTCGACTGTATGGACAAAAATCTTTGGCCAAAGACAAGTAACACTTTCATAAAGAAATTACGTTCAGATTTAATGCTAAAATAATCTACTTTTTTTTCTTCTGAAACTGGGCACAAAATATGACTAGCATAACTCTGGAATTCAACCCGTATCTATGTTTGTGCACACACGGTTGGACAAATATTATGAATACCATAAGGCTTGAAGATCATATTTATCTAGTAAGATACGCAAGCAATAGTAATGTATGGCCACATATGCTTATACTAACTAATTCCTAAGAGCTACGAGCATCTAAAGATGAACTTAGATTTTAAAGTTTATTTGTATCAGCACGAACTCACATCATAAATTGCACATTTTCTATTTTTTTTTGTTTATATTTATTTCCAATAAATTTCTTTCGCATCATATAGATATCTTTTTTTTTTCTCATTTACACCCATAACCCTTTTTATATTTGATACTTAAAACCAATATAAATATGTATTATTCTGATAGTTGCCCCCACCCTGCTCCATAAGCTCCTCCGATCCTCATGTATGAGTGTTTTAAGGCTAAATAAGAACATATTGGATGCAATTGCTTTCCTTAGAAAGCATACAAACAATTGAAACAATTTCTAGTAGATTTGAGGAGTACATGAAAGACATATTTCTAATTATCCATGGGTTATGTAGTCTAAAAACTGGACATCACATGCAATTGAAAGCAAAACTAATAAGATCCATGCATAAAATTTTGCAAGTTATCAAAGTAATAATTTTGCAAGTTATCAAAGTAATAAATTTTGCAAGTTATCAAAGAAATTCGATGATATCAAAAGAGTACCTGTGTATGATCATAGAATATCCGAATAACAGGCCTCACGTGCCCATCTCTAGTATCTACAAGCATCATTTGCTTAACTTTTGAGACATGAATGACACATTAAACATCTCTAAGATACCTGTTGGTGTTTTTGCCTTTGGACTAGAAAAGATAGTCCCACATCGGCTACACCAAATGGTGAGTATCTCAATATAATGCATTGCTTGTGTTGAGGTGTGCACATGAGGTGTAGTGGGGCACAAGTTTGTGCCATGTGGAAGTATTTCTCTAGAAGGAAAAAGGATTAAGTCCAACAAGGATGAAAGTTAATTTTTGTTGTGCGGACTCGGACTCGGACACGGACTCCAGGATGTCTCGTGCATGCACGGGAGTGTTCGGGGGGTAGGCGTGGACTAGCACACTTCTATGCTGATTGTGGGATGATCTAAAATATCAAACTCTATTTTTGAGTATTGGTATTTTAGTCTCACATCGGATAGGAGAAGAGGTGAAGTCTCAACTCCACTCTATAAATAGAGCCCCTTGGCCTCCTTTGAAAGATGCACCAAGAAGAGAGTTGAGGGAGTCTGTTAAGTCCAGGAAGCCCGTTCAAGTCTCAAATATTGACTTACGAGCGTTCCAGAAGTTCTCCTGAACTTGCTGGTTCCTGGGAGCTTATCCGTACTGCGGGTATAGCTTTGAGCGCCGGTGTTCAACACCCCAGCGAGATCCGCTCTTCTTCTTCCTTCCTCTTTCTGTTGCCTTCGAGAATCTGAGACTCAACTGTTGTTGATCATCTCTTGTTGCCTTCGAGAAACCGCTATTGCAAACGCGATTCGATTTTTTTTTTAATCGTTTAGGCTACGCAATCAGCATTATTTGCATCTCTTTTTTAGGGATTGCAACTGCATTATTTGCATCTCTTTTTTTTTAGGGATTGCAACTGCATTCTTTGCATCTCTTCTTAGGGATTGCAACTGAGTTTTTCCATCGATTGTTTGCAAATAGACTAACAATCTCAAAGCTATACGATTCGATGGAAAACACTCGTGCTTCGCTTGTCGATACCGGCTTTAACAAGTTGGAGAAATTCGACGGCGAACACTTCCAGATCTGGAAGCGAAAGGTGACTCTGAACCTTCAACTCGTGGATGTTGATCACGTGTTGGATGAGGAAGAACCAATCGTTCCAGCAACAGGATCTGCTGCTGTTCTGGCCGCTGCTACGAGCAAGCAGACGAAGTGGAAAAAGGATAACAGCATATGCAGGCTGCTGATCCTGAATTCCATGGAAGACTCTCTGGCCGAGTCCTACACAAAGAGGACTTCTGCCAAAGAGATCTGGGAGTCCGTGGGGAAGCTGTATGACGACGACGAGGCCCGGTCGAAGATGTTCATGGTTGAAAAATACCACAAATGGGTCTTTGAAGACGAGAAGACCATGCTGCCCCAAGTGAAAGAGTTCCTGAAGCTGCGCCAGAAACTGGAGGACGATAGCATGCCCCTCGTCGACAAGTTCGTCGTTGGAGGGATCGTGGCAAAACTTCCTCCAGGATGGAGCAACATCTATGCAAGGATGCATAGGAAGAAGATGGAGATTAGCCTGGATAATCTCCTCAGCGAGATTCATGTTGAGGACGAGATGCGCTCTCAACAGAAGTTGGACACCCTGTCCAAGCAACTAGCAACGGCGAATCTGGTTCAAGCCACCAGAGAGAACAAAGGGAAGCAGGCGGCTTCTCACCACAAGAAGGACTTCTCGAATCTGAAAGTGAAGGGTCCAGGATTCAAGCAACAGAAGTCCAAGTCCCATGTGACTTGCTTCAACTGTGGCAAGAAGGGTCACTATAAAAGTGAATGCAAGTCCAAGCCCAAAGAGCAAGGTGAGCCTAACAAGGTTTCTTTGGTTACTAATCAGGTTGCCATGATAGCACAGGTTGCAACTGTGGGGGCAGACTTGGACTGGTGGATAGACACTGGCGCGACATGTCATGTCTGTTCAGACAAGGACTGGTTCGTCTCCTATGAGCCTACTTCCGAGAAAGTCATGATGGCGAACCAGGCACAAGCTGAAGTACTGGGGATCGGGACGGTGGAGCTGAAGCTTACATCGGGGAACATTCTGACGCTTTAAGGTGTGAAGCATGTTCCTGCAATCGTAAAGAACCTGATCTCTGGGAGCCTGCTCTGTAACGCAGGCTTGAGGATGGACATCAATGCTGGCCAAATGGTGATGTCCAAGAAGGGTACTTTCTTCGGGAAAGCTTTTCAGACTGAAGGAATGTACAAAATTCAGCTTGTTGTAACCCAGCATAATAATGTCAATGCTATTACTAGTTTGAATTACTCTCTTGAGTTGTGGCATAATAGACTAGGACATGTTCATTGTAAGCGAATAAACAAAATGTCTAGTCTAGGACTTATCTCCAAGTGTGGGGGTAAGGTAGAGAAATGTGAGATATGTGCTCAGACGAAGATCACTAGGAAACCCTTCCACAGGGTCCATCGAAGCACAGATCTTCTGGAGTTGGTTCACTCAGATATCTGTGACTTCAAACAATTCTCTACAAAGGCCGGGATGAAGTATTTCATTACTTTCATCGATGACTTCTCCAAGTATGCCTTCGTCTATTTACTCAAATCTAAAGACGAAGCATTCGAGAAGTTCAAGGAGTTCAGGGCCGAGGCTGAACGGCAAACTGGACAACAACTCAAGAGGCTGAGGAGTGATCGAGGTGGGGAATATAGGTCTCATGAATTCTCATCATTCTGCAAAGAACATGGAATCATCAACGAGACGACGGCTCCGTATTCTCCACAATCCAACGGAAGTAGCAGAAAGGAAGAACAGAACGTTGACAGAGATGATGAATTCTATGCTGTTGACTGCGGGTCTCCTAAAGTGCTATTGGGGAGAAGCTGCATTAACGGCCACTTTCATTCTGAACAGAGTGCCGTATGCAACTTCCGACATAACTCCTCATGAACTCTGGTTCAAAGTCAGACCCAACCTGAATGTCATTCGAGTGTGGGGGTGCCTGGCTTATGTGAAGCTCCCGGATCTAAAGATTCAGAAGCTGGGGACAAGGACTACTAAGGCGATCTTCCTGGGGTATGCCGAGAAGAGTGATGCTCGGAGATTCCTTGATATCGAGTCAAATCATATCATCGAATCTCGCGATGCTGAATATTTTGAAGAAAAGTTTGCAAGGCACAAGAACATTGTTCTCGCGGACATTCCGGAGAATAATGAGGGTGCGGAGCAGACAGAGATCTTTATCGAACCAGTAGTCCAAGATGGAGTTGTTGTCGAGGAGACACCAGCTGAACCAGAACTCGCTGAGCCGTCAACTAAGCGAGCGAGGAGGCCGAAAGACTTCGGAGATGACTTCGTCACCTATCATGTGGAAGCAGATCCGCTTACCTATGATGAGGCAATGAAGACCAGAGATGCTATATTCTGGAAGGAGGCGATTGACAACGAGATTGACTCAATCACCTCCAATAACACATGGGTATTGGTCGACCTACCAGAAGGAGCAAGACCCATCAGATGCAAATGGATCTTCAAGAAGAAGATGAAAGCAGATGGAACCATTGACAAGTTCAAGGCCAGGCTAGTGGCCAAGGGGTTTGCTCAGAAGCAGGGGATCGACTACTTTGACACTTATGCTCCAGTAGCTCGGATGACAACTATCAGATTGTTAATTGCTTTAGCAGCAATACACAAGCTGGTGATACATCAGATGGATGTGAAAACGACATTCCTTAATGGCGAGCTGACCGAAGAGATCTACATGCAACAACCAGAAGGTTTTGTCGTCAGAGGTCTGGAAGACAAAGTCTGCAAGTTGATGAAGTCTCTGTATGGTTTGAAGCAAGCTCCCAAAATGTGGCATGAGAAGTTTGACAAGGTGATAAGGTCAAATGGCTACAGGGTCAGTGAAACAGACAAGTGTGTCTATACGAAGTTTGCTGACGGAAGAGGAGTAATCGTTTGTCTATACGTGGACGACATGCTAATCCTAGGTACGGATTTAAGCTGCGTCACAGAGACAAAGAAATTCCTCTCGACCAAGTTCAGTATGAAGGACTTGGGGGATGCCGACGTAATCTTGGGGCTCAAGATCATCCGGACAGGCACTGGAATAGCGCTGTCACAGTCTCATTACATTGAGAAGATGCTCTCTCGCTACGGGTATCAAGATCTTCCTATTATTGATACACCGTACAGGAGTGATCTGAAACTGGAGCCAAATTCGAAGGAGAGCGTCAGGCAGTTGGAGTACGCTAGCGTCATCGGAAGTTTGATGTACGCTACTACTGCCACAAGGCCTGACATAGCCTTTGCAGTGGGAATGTTGAGTCGATTTACGAGCAATCCAGGCGTAAAGCATTGGAAAGCTGTGAAGCGTGTTATGAGATATCTCAAGAAGACTCAGACATATGCACTATACTACAGCGGAGATCCGTCAGTAGTGGAAGGCTTCAGTGATGCTAGCTGGTGTTCAGAGGTGGAGAGCGAATATTCCACAGGTGGATATGTGTTCGCCATGGGTGGAGCTGCTATATCGTGGAAGTCGAAAAAGCAGACTATGTTATCTCGCTCCTCCATGGAATCTGAATTCTTTGTATTGGACGCTGCAGCAGATGAAGCAGAGTGGCTTCGGGAGCTCATGTATGACCTTCCAATGGTTGGGGCTCAGATATCGTCGATTCCGATATACTGTGACAACCAGGCGGCAGCAGCAGTGGCATCAAATGAACTCTTCAACGGGAAGAAAAGGACTGTGCGGTTGAAGCACAGAGCAGTGAACGATCTCATAAAAAGGGGCGTCATTGCAGTGATCGATGTTCGGAGTCAGAAAAACCTGGCGGATCCGTTCACGAAGGGTCTCAAGCGTCAGCTGGTCGAGGACACAGCAAGGAAGATGGGCTTGAAGGCATTCTAATATTGTGTCATTATAATCCTATCAATAAATTTTATGTTATTGGTTCAAAGAGAAATCTACCAGATATCTAATTTTTTGATTCAAGGGAGGACTATTGAGTGGAAAAATATTAGTTAACAGTGGGCACTTGTTCTGCGGAATATGTAAGGGTTTCGGACTCAGAACCACTGTTGTCTACTATGAATTTTCTACGGAAAATTGATCCTGTGAGAAGGATGGCATAATGCCTTAATGAGTTCTCAGACTGAGTGAAGGTCTGTTATGCTTTACAGGAAGCATGGTGGCGCAACAACCACAAAGGAGTGTTACAACTCCATGCTACAGTGGGGTGACTCCACCATGAGGTCCCCAGGTAGGGGTAATGCCTCGGCTTTGTTAGCCAAGTTACAGGCGGCATAGCACCGCATATAGGCAGGTAGCCTAATGTTGCATAATCGTAATAAAGAGATGTAGGCAGCACTACAAAGAGGCCGGTGTCCTCATGTTACAGTGGCATGACACCACGATGAGGTACCCAGGTAGGGGTAAAGCCTCGGCTTTGCAAGCCATGTCATAGTGGCGTAACACCACAAGGGAGCGCAAGGCTTCATGCTGGGTAGTTTGGCACTACAAAGAGGCTTGAGACCTCATGCTACAGTAGTATGACACTACGATGAGGTTCCCAGGTAGGGGTAATGCCTTGGCTTTGTCAGCCATGTCATAGCGGCGTAGCACCGCAAAGAAGCGCAATGCTTCATGCCAATGACTCTTTATATAGAACTCACCTATAGTGTATGGACAGAGATATCAGGCCGTCTCTTGAGGGTAAACTTGTAGACGCCCAAAAATTATACACTGAAACCAGGCTGGCACAAGGCCTTCAATGTGCATCCAGAAGCACAGTTGATGTCACTATGTGAGTAGGAAGAATTGCAGCTATGGTGCAGAATTCAAGGCTTAGTCCATTCTTGTATCATGCTGTTATTTAAACTATGCGGGAAGATTCAAGTCGTAGCGACATCTCTCCTAATGCATGATGGACAATCACTGTGGGGAACGCTCAACCCATATATTGAGATATGTGGGGGATTGTTGGTGTTTTTGCCTTTGGACTAGAAAAGATAGTCCCACATCGGCTACACCAAATGGTGAGTATCTCAATATAATGCATTGCTTGTGTTGAGGTGTGCACATGAGGTGTAGTGGGGCACAAGTTTGTGCCATGTGGAAGTATTTCTCTAGAAGGAAAAAGGATTAAGTCCAACAAGGATGAAAGTTAATTTTTGTTGTGCGGACTCGGACTCGGACACGGACTCCAGGATGTCTCGTGCATGCACGGGAGTATTCGGGGGGTAGGCGTGGACTAGCACACTTCTATGCTGATTGTGGGATGATCTAAAATATTAAACTCTATTTTTGAGTATTGGTATTTTAGTCCCACATCGGATAGGAGAAGAGGTGAAGTCTCAACTCCACTCTATAAATAGAGCCCCTTGGCCTCCTTTGAAAGATGCACCAAGAAGAGAGTTGAGGGAGTCTGTTAAGTCCAGGAAGCCCGTTCAAGTCTCAAATATTGACTTACGAGCGTTCCAGAAGTTCTCCTGAACTTGCTGGTTCCTGGGAGCTTATCCGTACTGCGGGTATAGCTTTGAGCGCCGGTGTTCAACACCCCAGCGAGATCCGCTCTTCTTCTTCCTTCCTCTTTCTGTTGCCTTCGAGAATCTGAGACTCAACTGTTGTTGATCATCTCTTGTTGCCTTCGAGAAACCGCTATTGCAAACGCGATTCAATTTTTTTTTTAATCGTTTAGGCTACGCAATCAGCATTATTTGCATCTCTTTTTTAGGGATTGCAACTGCATTATTTGCATCTCTTTTTTTTTAGGGATTGCAACTGCATTCTTTGCATCTCTTCTTAGGGATTGCAACTGAGTTTTTCCATCGATTGTTTGCAAATAGACTAACAATACCAAGATATAATAAACCAAGGATACTGAATAAACAACCTACAAGAGTTGCCAACCTCAAGAAACCAAATGCAATCATCAGGGGATGAATTAGAATAAAATGTTGCACTCGGAGAGGGGACACTTGCACACTGGTAGCACTACAGGGGTACGACATCCATGATCGAATTTGTTCGAGAAACAGAGAGTTAGGGGTAAAGGCGAGTGGAAATGTTGGAGATGTCGACGAGAACGGGGTTGCTACTAACGCACGGGAGGACTAAGATGACATGAGGGAGAAGGAGTGGGAGAGGGATCGAGAGAAGCAAGCCATAGAGGACAACAATCACCGATGAAGTCGAGGCCATCAAGAACAGAGGAGGGCCCAAATGTGTGCGAGGTCCAGGAAGACGTATTCAGGAGGAGTTATGAGCAGCTCCTCGCCGAAGCCACCATCCATAATGGCTGGAAGAATGCTCGACTGGATGGCCAGAGCTCCGCTGAAGGCCAGGAGGTTGGGGTATCCGTGGTCCTCATCGCGTTGGTAGAGGAAGTGGTACGGAAGATCTGGTCGAGGCTAGTGAATTGGAGGAAGAAGAGGATCGAGGTCCTATTAGAAGGAGAAGGAAGAGGTGGTAGAATGGGAGGGACGGTCCAAAAATTAGGGTTTGGGTTTAGTTCTATGGGAGAAAGAGAAGCATTTTAGGAAGGTGTTTACTTCCTAAAAAAATGGAAAGGAGGTTCACAAATTGTGCGATGCTTTATTACTTAACAAAGAAGATAATTTTTCATTTATTTAATTGTTATTTTGTTAATTTCGTCTTTTATTACAAAAAATAAAATTGTAACTTTGTCTAACAATTTTATGTGACATAAATATTTTTTGTAACTGAAATGAAGTAATTGGCGTTATATAAGTTACAGTTCTTTAAATAAAAGTCACATAATACATATTAACTGACAAGTATTTTATTGTTTAAACTAAATATGAATCTTAATAGAGTATTTCATTGTTTAAACTAAATATGACCCTTAATAAAGTAATTCATTGTTTAAACTGAACATGACTCTTAATAACGTAGTGTCATTATTAGTTCCACATATTTTTTTTTCACACAAAAGATGACACCCAAAGTGGTTTTCATGACCCTTATCTTTTTAGCCGTCATCTTATAGTACATATCATGACATTAGTTTTTTTTAATGTCATTAATAAAGTTATTAATGACGATCATCTAATGAGACGGCATTAAATATAACATTAATGACATTTTGGGATGAGTGTCATCTATAATGTGTCATTGTTAACGATTTTTGTAGTAGTGGTTGGTTATATTAGGTTTACGTTAATCCTTGCCTTGTGCAGGGACGAACCGTCGGCTATGGTAAGAATCACTGAAAAAGTGATATATGTGTTGCTTACGTTATGATCATGATTTGTATCAAATAATAATCTATTGCCAAGAATTGTTATGTCCCGTTAAAAGAAAAGATATAATATCGTGCTTGTAATTGTCCCTAAGAGTTGCTCGAACAAAAGAAATGATTGTGGCTCATGAAACACGCTATGCACTACAAATGAATGAATAGTCCCTTGAATGCTTGAATTGAAATTAACCATGGCTTTTCAAAAGTGTTTTCAAAAGGTGTAATCTGATTGTGAATATGCATAAAATGAGCATAGGTAAAAGTAGCAAGATCACATCACAAGAAATATTTTTTTACTAATTGAATTAGTGATCGTTACAGACGATGTAGCCTTTGTTCACCTCACCAGTATATTGATACAATAACCCACCATCAGTATGCACGCAGGTGCAAGATTCATCGAGATGGATAGTCCCGAAGCGATAGCCCGAGCCTCAACCTCAGGAGCCAGAAATCAGAAGAGATCCAAAGAGATGATCATTTGTTCTAAAGAGTTGGTTTTTTATATAACGAGATGTAATGTATGGAACATAATCTTTATTCTGCATGTTTCATGAGAGATTGTAAGCCAAATATGGCATGTATCAGATAAACAATGAGAGCTTTGTAATATGCTCAAAGAATATCAACAAAAGAGAATTGTTTCTGCTACCTTGTGTTCAATTATGTTCTGCAATGTGTTCGCTGCTAACTTCAAATATCTGCTTTATGTTCCGCTGCGTTATTATCAATCTTGTATATTTTATCATTGTACATGTCTTGGCCTTGTGCAAGTGCAACTTAGGCTTGCATGGCATCACATCCAAGTGAGGACGAACGGTTCCACAGAGTCCGAAGCGAGGACGAAAGGACTTTAGGGGATCGGGCATGACAACAAACATACAAGAAAAATATGCATAAATGAACTGCTGGAAAAGAAAACAGGTAACAAATGCCATGTTCTTAGGTGAACACATGGCAAGATGTCAAGCGAATAACCAAACCCTTGCCCCTGCGTAGACTTTCAGGTTTGAACAACAACCAACCTTCGCCCCAAGTGTGGACTCTCAAGTTCGCTCAAACGATCAACCATCGCCCCTGCATGGACTCTCAGGTTATGAATAAACAAAAATATGAATAAAAATTCTGTTATGATGCAATCGACCTTCCATAATACGGTACGACTGAGATATGGTACATGTGAGAACAAATCCAGCATGAACAACAATGTCAAACCATGAACAATGACGATATATGAACGAGACCACTAAACTAGTATGCATAATATGAGAAAACATATATCAACAATCAACGAAAGAAAATATGACAATGACATGTAACGTTGGAAAATAAATATAAGCTTGTAAATAAATTGTATAAAAAGGCACTATATATTTGCCTATCATGGTTTGTTGGAGTCGACGTGTGTGACTTGATCGTAGCAGCATAGAATAGATACGAATGTCATACTTATAATAAATGATAGCAATTTATGGCATAAACATTTCCATTGAGTCCGGAACAGTCCAATTAGCTAGGATCGATATACAGAAGTCCAGATTCGCACAAAAATTTAAAAAAATATTGGATTAGTCATGATTGAAACAATATAATCTAAGAGAATTTGATTTAGGAGAAAGAAAAATTTTAATATAGAAAAATATATCTATTTAGGAAAAAAAGTACCTATAAACCATTTAGAATTATTATTGTATTTATAAAAATTATTAGAAATATGATATATTGAAAGCCCAAATCTATATTAATTGTCATGCCCAAGTCCCAAAACTCATTGGACTAGCACGTGATATGGCCAGCTGGTATACATTTAATGGCAACACTAAATCTATGTAACCTTCAAGAATGCACTTAAGCTGTCTAACTATGTCCACATAATCCGGAGCTATCAAGGCAATCTATATCTCATCCACAGAAGTGCAAAGATACAACTAAATCAAATGAGTAACGAATGACTATTGATCTAAATAATGAAGAATAATATAAACTGAAATATAAAGACAGGAAATAAAATAACTAAGTCCAAGTTATGTTAATCATCTATAACATCGTCAGTTGTAGTGGTACCATGGTCGGGTGCCGATCCATAAACTTGCTCGTCTGTACCTAGATAAACCTCGACTATACCTGGAGAGACCACTAGGTTCTCAGGGGACTAGAAAGATACATAAAATATGCCAATTATATATATATGACAGAAAACAATATGCATAGAAAGATAGAAATAGTGCAAGAAATAAAGACTAGACAAAATACAGTACACGAATAAAAATATGAAAGAAATGGCATGCTGTCGAGAATCGTGCTAATAAACGTGACTACAAGTAATTCTAGGTAACTACAACTCAATAGGATCTCACACTCCTATAGTAAGTAGGCCAATGGGGACTTCCTAACTATAATAAGTCTCCTTCACAACCCAATGGGAGCTTACGAACGTGGTGCTCGGGTATAGTCAACATCAAATAATAGTCGTCTAGGAACTAAGAAAATAAGTCAAGTCTATCTCATGTCAAGTCAAGTCCAAGTAACAGGATCTAGCCAAGTCGAGTGTACAAAAATATGAGAATTCTAGACAAATCTAGTATAGCATAGATCAAGTACGTGACAAGAAGAACAACAAGTAACATATATGGAAACAAGTAAAGAAGACATCAAGAAGCAAGTACAAGAATCATGTGATAGTAAAATAAAGAAATAAATATGAACAAGAATGACTAAAAATATACATACATAACACTGTAAAAGTTGGCAAGGTATACTTGTCTGGTGTTAGTGCATAGACTCAACAATATCCAATCAATCAATGAGCCACAAAAGCCAAACTCCTAGAAATGTCTTCGGATGCTGAAACAGACATCACCAACATTTTCGACATAAAAATTGACTATCTATAAGTCCAGTTCTGGACATATAGGCAAAATAGTAATTTTGGGTCAAAACAATTTTTACTGTTGGACCCCCTTTGTACTAAAAAGTGTGCCAGAACCTATGTTCTCTAAAGTCGACAAGTTATATACTTACGAGTCTAGTTTTTCGACACGAATCCAACGGTATGTCCAATTTTGGATTTCGATGAGCTGTACACAAAATCATCCGTTGAATCAGATGGTAGTCCCGCCAAAACGGTGATTCGGTCAAATATCTCAGAATCGGACAAAACTTGGGTCACATGACTAAAAAATGATACGATTACAGTAGAGCAAGTTTCATCACAGTATGACGAATGTGCACGACAGATACGCCTCGAATTCGTCTCGTACACTCAACCAATTCGAGTACTGTCAAAGGCCACAAATCTATAATATCTGTATGCACCTTCTGATGCACTTTGGTAGCGACAAAGTCATCCAGTTTGTCGGGACGGACCCAATATTAATAGATTTTCAAAATTTTAAACAATTTTTGCCAAGTTTATTCTCGATTTTCAATCCAGATTTACATGCAAATCATAATAGAATAAAACAAAGTAATTTAAGGGTTTAATCCTAGTTATGTTGTCTTTAAACTATAAAAGGATCCTTAAATCCTTTGTGGATTGATAGATATCTGCCTTCCAAACAGGGTGTGTGATGTTCGATTTGAACAATTTTTTGCCATGCTTGCATCGATTTATCGGACAACCTAGGGCATCTAAATTTAAACTACTTCAAGGGATTCGAAGCCTTTTAGGTTGTGCTCATACTGAAGTGGTAGATCGATAAATAATCAACCATGCATTGAGAAAACTCACAGTGAAGTCGGCCAAAATCCTGCTTGATATTGTTGTTGTTGCTGTGCTGCTTCAGTTGTCCGGCGCTGCTACGACGGCTCCGGCGATCCCACGACGTGTGCAGGCATGTCGGGGCGGTCGTCCAAGATTGGGGAAGGGTTCTGGGTGATCATGAGGTCATGTGGTTAAGGGTTTCTTTAATTTTTCTCTCTCGATCTCTCTTTTATATCCTTTTTTTTCTAATTTCAATTTGATTTCTACATAAATTTAAATCCGTTTAAACTGGATTTTGGATGATCTGGAGGAGAACTTGAACAAGGATTTAAAGAAGAAAATTTGAATCAGAACAATCAAGATTGATCGATTACTGTAATAGAATTCTTTTAGAATTCATATACAGGCGCTTGGTGTGGGGGGAGAACTTGATCTCGTGAGTTTTCCTATATATATATATATATATATATATATATATATATATATATATATATATATATATATATATATATAAAATTTTGGATCAACCTTTTGAAATATATTTCTCCTCTAAAATTTGATACACCTTCAAATAGGATCAAATACTATACTATTCAAACACAAGGCAGAAAGCTTCAGCAATTGAAGACTTTTATTCAGCCCGCAGAGCTTCGCCACCTCTTACCCAGAATAAAAATTTTCCTGACAAGAACAAATTTGTTTGATTTGCTTCCCCGGAAGCAATATCAATGAAAAGGCTGCAGAGGGAGCACAAACTATGGATGCATGTCGCAGAAGATAACGTAATGGCAAAATTTTGACATTTAATTCCTATACAGTTGCCCCATTTGATGCCTCGTCTATTGGCTCAGCTTCAGCAACCTCTCCTTTTTTTACCCTTCTTCTTCTTCTTCCCACCACCTTTCTTCTTGGTCTTTGTTCCCAAAGCTAACCATGCCTTGATTTCAGGATCATCATCAACAAACTTGGTGGGCTGCAACTGTTGCAAAGTGTGAGATATAATCCTGTCCGATCCATTTGGCATCAAGAGTACAGTGAATTTGATGTGAGCAACAAGATTACTAGGTTTCTCATGGAGAACAAGATATGGTTGCAAGAGATCATGGTTCACACATTCAACCAGTCCAAGCCGAGCCCGTTTCTCCTCCAAAGCTCTTGCAGTGAAAGGCATGATTGGAAACTTGTGGCTTATCTCACTAAAAATGAACCTTGATGACTTCATTTTTAGGTGATAATTTTTGTCCACGGCACTTTTGTATATTGTTGTTTGCCTCTCGTCTAACAACTTTGGCTTGCCTTCACCGGTACTAGTGACAATATCTACAGCATATACTTCATTTTCCTCAAACTCAGCATCATCAACTCTGGTATCAGGATTTGCTACGCTAAGTATGACCTTGTTTCCATCAATGACAAACTGCTTAAGCTGATGACTGAGAACCCCTTCCACAATCTTGCAATCATATGCAGCAGCCACCTTCTGAAGAGCTTCCGTAACATCCTTGTTCTTCTTCCCAGGCCTTACTAGCCTCAATGCAACCTCTGCTGCAGTATTGGCAGCAGCAATAACATCAGCTGCTCTTCCAGTAACTGGCCCTTCTTGAAGTACATGAGTATGCGCCACAACTGCAATAAACCCATCTATGTGACACCCCATATCAATCTTCACGATATCATTCTCTTCCAGAAAGATCTCTCCACCCCCAAGTGGCGAGTAGTGGCACAATATATTGTTAACGAAAACACACGTCGGAAAGGCAACACCCCTCTCGATCTTCTTCTTCACATTTTTGTACATGTTTCTAGCATGCTCTCTGATAAAGGCATCGCCTTTCTCGCATACATTTATATACACATAAGAATATGTATAGCCTAGAAATCCTCAGATATTTAAAGAAAATTGTTATCATTTCCAAAATAAAATATAAATTTATAACATATATATTATATTTAACCAAAATTTATTCACTAGACCATTAAAATAAAATACCAATATATTTTATATATATATATATATATATATATATATATATATATTTTATATATATATATATATATATATATATATATATATATATATTTTATATATATATATATATATATATATATATATATATATATATATATATATATATAAATATATATATATATATATATATATATATATATATATATATATATATATATATTTTATATATATATATATATATATATATATTTTATATATATTTATATATATATATATATATATATATATATATATATATAAATATATATAAAATATATATATATATATATATATATATATATATATATATATATATATATATATATATATATATATATATATATATACATTGGCGTCTTTGGTCCCACTATATGTCTACATGGCCTGGGTTTGGTTTGGGTTAAGTCAGTACTAGACTGGTACAAACGGGTCTCCTAAAAAGTCAAAAGTCGTAATAATTAATTAATTAACCACGATTAAGCCATGACTTAACTTGTTTCCAAACAAGGGACAAAATATGGTTCAGCCATGCTCACCATGGCTAATATGCTAGTCAAAGCACATGACTACACTAGTCATGCCAAAAAATTTAGTCGTCCTACACCTCAAAACTTAACCATGACTAAGGCCATATATAATAATAAATATTTGACAAAGTATTAAAAAATATAAAAATCACTATTTAAGTCAAATAAATAATAATAAAATATTTTAAAATTTTTGGGGAATTACATTAATATATCCCATAATATTTACCATATACAAAAATAGTTTACATTAGTTTTAAAGCCCACAATTAATAAATCAAACTATTACATATTTACTTATTTATATGTTTTTAGAAAATATTTATATATTTAAAGCCCTTAATATTATTCCCAAAGCGAATTAAAAAGACCAATCTAAATTGTTATATAAGATAGAAGCCCAAATAAGAATATATTCAAACATAAAACAACTTATGAATAAATATTTACGAGCCCATGACCCAGCCCAATTAATTTATAATACAATAAAATCTAAAATTAATAATATTAATATATATATACATATATGGGCCTATTCCAAATCTAAAAAGATAAAGAAGTTTAAAATAATTAGCTCAATAGGCCCAGCCCATAATAGGCAGCCATCGCTGCTATTCTTCTTCCTAAGAGGAAAAAAAATCATAAGAGAATAAAAAATAAAACTAAAAAAGAGAAAATAGTCAGAGAAGAGTGTTTGAAGAGAGTAGGAGAGAGCGTAGAGAATGAGAGGGAGAGAAGGAGGAGGGAATAGGCTCACCGGTATCCTCGATCGATGGATGGCGAGGTGGTGACAACGTCGTGGTGCCGGTCGTTGGGTCTTGGAATTTTAAACTTAAGATGACAAAACAACTCCTTTTTTTTACAAAAGAATAATAGTCCTTGCGTGTTCTGGATACTACAATTCTCAAGCTACGGCCATAATAAATATGCCACAATGTCTATGAAATGCACGCACTTAAACTGTTGTGATGCCCATACTAACATACTATCATTGACAATGATCTGTATTAGCAAGAAACCTCTGGTAAGATCCATAACATCCATCTCTTAATTACTAGTATGTACAACAACACCAGACAACAAGATTAATGACAATTGAAAATTTTCTTCTTAAAACAGTATAGGCCAAAATATATACGTTTCTGCCATTTTAAACGGAATTGGAGGGTTCGAAACTCTGAACCGACTGATTCAAAACAACTGAAACGCCACAAAACTGCCAAATCCCCATACTCATAAGAACTGTCCAAAACCAATACCGAAATGAGCTTTTGAACCTTGCTTAAAACCTAACATCAACTACACAAACGGGACATGCTCAATTTTCCTCCCTATTTCACCACCAAGGGCATCTACTTCATGCACCAGCAGAGACTTTGTGTTGGAAACGAAGCACGGAAATCGTTTCCCCAAACCAGAAAGTCCTTCGAGAGAACCGAACAAAAGCACACAAACCAAAAAATGCTAAACACAATTGCAGACACAAAGATTTTTGACGTGGAAAACCCTTACGAAAAAAACCACGAGAAAAACTAAGTGGGAATATGGTACCTGGACTGTCGCTGCTGCCTTTGCAGTGCTGCGTGCATGCGTGGATTGGCCGTCCCTGGGCGGCATTGTGGCCGTCCACGGCGGCGTTTAGGCTGTCAGGGTGGCGCCCAAGACTAGGGGGATGTTGGCGACTTCTTAGGTTTAGGGTTTCTCTCTTTTCTATCTTGGTGTCGAGAGTTTTACTCTCGGCTATATATGTGTACAGCAGAGCTAAAGGGCTCGGGCTGTGTTGGAGGCCTACTTTTGTGTGTGGGTTGGAGGGAAAAAGTTTGGTTGGGCTTGTTTATTTCTTTTTCTTTTTATATATATATTATATCGAAATATATTTCCATACACATATATCTATCATAATAATTCCAAATCTAAAAATGATATGATATTTCAAAATAAATAGTAATTTAGTAGAAAAAATAAAAATTATATCTTAAGTGAAAGTTAATTATAGAATTATTTATTAGTCCATATAATTTAGTAAAAACTTACTAAGTACATACATATGTGACTTATGTAAATATATATGTACTAGCCTTTATAAATAATAATAAATCATATACGCAATACTTAAATGGGCACACATACAAATATATATACATGTATATAGTCTAATACCCCAAAATGTACAAGGATACCTAAGAAAATTATATGTTATATTTTTCAAGGAAATTAGAAATTAAACTAGCAATTAGTGCATATATTATAATTAATATACCATTCATATAAACTACTCACGAGACTACAAAATGAACTATCAATATATATACACATATATATTTCCACAAGGATGTCGTTGGTTGCACTACATGTCTACTAGAGCTTGGGCTCGGTTCGGGTCTAGTCCGGACTGGTTTGGTATAACCGGATTTCCTAAAAGTCAATAATCTTAATAATAAATAATTTAATTATTTATAGGGGTTCAATCGCAACTTGGCCTGGTTTTCCTAGTTGGGACACACTTATGGCTGGACCTTCCTTAGCATAGCTAAAACACTAGTCAAGGCATGCCACTGTACTATCCGTGCCATGATTTCTAGTCATCTTGCACTCTAAAACTTAACCATGACTAAGGCCGCCTATAATAATAACTATTTAATTAAAATATCTATAAAATTCCAAAAAATCCCATTTAATTCAAATAAATAATAAATAAAATATATTTTAAAATTTTGAGAAAAGGGGTTACAGGTTAGGATTAGGGTTAAGGTCTGTATTGTATCCAGTAGACACAAGAAAAGTAGGACACAGGAATTTAGGGTTGTACTATATTCGATGTGTCGAACATGGCAAGAAAAATGTAAATATAATAATAAAAATAGCAAAATTACACTCAGGTCGTACCCGAGGCCGGCTGACACGGATAAGATTGATAATGATGGACATGGACACATAGCTATGGTGATTAAATAATGGTTGTGGCTTGTGATGGCTAAAATTATTTGGGGTTTGGGAAAACTAGGAAAAGCCACTCCTTAAATAGGCGATCATGCTTACTGCTTGTCTACAAGTACATATTAAATGAACAAAGCAGTATCATAGTATGATAATAAGATAACATTGTAGGATCGATGACACCTCTAGAGAGCGGTGAATAGAGTGCAACGAAAAATATTTACCAATTTAAAAACTAAGCAGATGAAGCACATATATAATAAACTTAAATGCAATGAAGTAAAGCAATAAGTGGAGGCAAGAAAGCAATACTCAAACACCAAAGTTTATACTTGTTTCCCTCTGAGAGGACTAGTCCAGTTCGCGAGAACTCTTGCTCGCTGTAATCCACTATTTTGAATAGAGATTACACTGCGTGTATTGCTCCGAAGAACACGCCAACTTTAACATCGTCGTATTTTTATCCGAAGCCCACGAACAAACTTCAAACACCTTTCTGTAGAAAGCTTTTATATGCCAAGCTTGTACAACTCGAATACTCATAATCGAAAACCACCGACACTTAGAAGAATAGGAGTTGTCTTGGATATTTGTAGATCAAAGCTCTTTATGTAGATAGGAAGATTTAGAATAGATAGAGAAGATGAAAAATGAAATGACGGAATAGAAATAAGAAATTCTTCTCTTTTTATAGGATTTTCTGGGACAAAGGTCGGGCAGAACTCGGTAGGCTAACGTTCATAATTTTGAACGTTGCAGATCCAAAAGAATAGAAAAATGCAGGTGACCAAGAGTGGTCCAAGAGGACCGAGTTCGGTCCGAGTTCGGGCAGACCTCGGTCCGATTTCGATTGCTAGGGTTTCAGGGTCATTTGATTTGGTTGGACTTTTGGATATTAGTTTGGCTTGGGACCAAGAATGGATTAGTTTGTTTTTGGTTCATGATAGAACTTCTAAATGCTAGTGATCCCAACTCACAATATAATCTAGACTCAAGAAAGGAAAAATACAGAATAAATTGGAAAAACCAATAGTCCTTTGATGATGTCTTTGAGCAGACATGAAGATGCCATTTTTCTTTGACGACAGATGTCCAAAGATAAACAGATCTGAAAATCTAAATACCTTTCTGGAGCTTCACCCCCAAACCCTCATGGGTGGCACTGCACCCTCAACCCCTGTCCGCTGACCGGACAGTGGAATCCCCGAGTGCGAGGCCCCGGATAGGTCGTTGGGCGGTTAAGAGAAATCTTTTGATTTAACGTCGTCTTTAGCCTGTCATCAATTCTTTATTACATTTGTCCTGGTTTGATCATGCTTACTGCTTATCTACAAGTACATGTTAGACGAACAAAGCAGTATCATAATATGATAATATGATAACTTTAATTGTGCAGAAGGACAATGCTAAGTTTAAGTAGCAATATGATAGTAAATATATGAATATTAGTGACATCATTATGTTAAATTTAACTGATTAGCCATATTAAAAAATATGATATAATCATTGGGCAAACAATCTCCCCCTTTTTGATTATGGTAAATCGGTTAAGTTTAAGACAAATACGATAGATGCATGTATCATTAATAAACACATATTATTAGAAGATTGTGTGCTAACTTAAACTTATTTCTTCCCTGTTGACATGATAAAAAATAAGCTCCCCCGTAACAAGATATAAAATAAAATCAATCATAACAGAAGGAATGCATAAATAATCATGAATAACGATCAAGGTCCAAACCAAAATCTAAAAAATATAGCTATAGTTTGAAAGAGACCAATAAATATTTTAATAAAAAGTTGATACAAATATAGTAAAAATCAATCATTGGTCATAAATAATGCCTAAATATAGATAATCATGAACTTTGAGATAAAACAAGGAAAGCCAAGAGAAATAATAGCTCAATATTATCAAGATAAGAAAATCAAGATAATATAAGAGAATTCTTTATTAACCTATGAAAATGACTGAACCAAGAAGAAATAATATAATATATATTCTCTTATAAATCCAATATAAATCCAGATATCATGAACACAATCAATAAAAAAATTAAGTAATCGAATGTAGGTCCATGATTGAACTAGGTATATCACATATTAAATGTTGGCCCATTAGTCATGGTCGAACCTGATTTTAACAATTAATCAAACTCTGTCTCGATATAATGGCTACTTGGACATTTGTTGAGAACTTCTACCACTCTGTTCAAGACTGAAGGTGTGTTGCCGTATGAGTCTGTATTTCAATATTCAATATAATTTCATATTTATTGAGTCTAGGCATACTATGTACACCGAGTCATAAGAAAAAAATAGGCTACCCTAAAATGTTTTAAACTTTTCAAAAAGCCAAAAACTCAAAATTTGATTTATAAAACTTTACAAAAATCAAACTCTGACACCAACAGAGTTCGGCCCGAGTTCGGACCGAACTCGCCCCGAGTTCGTTTGGTGCCGTTGGATTTTTGAACTTGGTCATCCTGCAGTTACGGATGCAACGGCTATTTGCCGAGATTATCTCAAAGAATTATGTCCGAATTATGACTTTGGAAAACCTATAAATAGAGAAGAATTTTACTCATTTCAATACACCTCTCTTCTCTCTTCTCTCTAAGCTTAAACGTCTTCCAAAGTGTTCTAAAAGCTTTCATTTTCAGATCCCAAGCTAGTTACAATCCTCTAGTCAATTTGCCAATGCGGTACGGTCTAGAAGTTTCAGAGTGATTGTAATCAGAGGTTTGATTGAAGAAAGATACTTCACAATTGAAGTTGGTCGAGTACTTCATATATCTAAGCTCGCGTTGTGGAAGTTCCAAGGACTTCATATGAAAACTTGTGGTATTTTCTAATAGTGGATTCAACTGGAAGCTAGAGTTCTTCCGACTGGAATAGTCCTCACAAGAGAGAAACCAGTATACATCAACGTATTTATGTTTGCTTTCTGATCTCTACCTTTCATTACTTAATTGTGATACATTATATGTGATCTTGTTGCTAACATTTTTAACTAGCTAAATTCCACTGCCTACTCTATTCACCCCCCTCTAGAGTATTGTGCTTTACAATTCGTTCCTACATTAAGGGTATAAATAAATAAAAATCGTTAATTTGCTTCCCTTTAAAATATGTGTATCTTAGTTTAAAAAACATTTATATGCATAAATAGATAAAACAAATAGTTATAGGATCTAAGGGATATCTGAGATATGTATCTTTCTTTCCTTTGATCAATGCATATAAAGTTCCAAATTTAAAATAAAATATCATCTTTAGGCAAGTAAAAGAAATATTCAATAAATAAACGCTTAAAGATGAACAAACAAAATATATCTCCAATTAAAAAAATTAATAATAAAAAAGATTTCAAGACAGTAAAGAATTTTTGAAAACTGTCTTAATAATAGCATTTGAGTAGCAGACATATTCAAAATATCAAAGGAAACCAAAATACTTTTGAAATACGAAATTTTATTATGAAAAGTTGTCTTAATACAATGGTTCGAATGCGTCCGTTTAGTCCTCAGATTGACAACTGACGATTAGAATTTGTATCATAGAAACAACTTTAATAAAAGAATCCTTATATCATAAATAGCCCATCTTGAACGCATAAAATCGGACTAGAAAACTGCCCAAATAAATGTTATTCTAGATATATGGCATGTCAAGAGAATAATTAATTTGAAACAATTAAATGCTCCTCCTTTGCATGGTTGTATCCAAAATTAATAGTATTAGCATATTTAAATTGTAGAGAAAATATATTCAAAAGTAGGAAACTAATTCATCAAAATATTAGGTCTCCTTATCAAAGTTCATTTCTTCCCTTTTAAAACTGTAACATAGTGTCCATCTGATAACCGTAGGGTTAAAAAAAATAAATGCTTTGAGAAAGAGAAAATCAATTTGCCTGACTTTTCTCCCGTAAAGAAGTACTGCTATAGGTAGCTAGTAACTCTAAATAAGAATAGAATAATAAAATCTTAATAAAACGAGTATCATGAATACAGAAACAATCATCTTTAGACAAAATAGATAATATGCATTAAATAAACACTTATAATGAAACAATCAAATTTTAATTTATTATATATAAAAATAAAATATGATAAATAATCATATAAGTCAAAAGATGACATAAATTGATCTATATAATAGTATCTCACAATAGGTAACATAGATCAACATATGTAACATTTTGTGAAATTATTAAAAAATAATATTGTCCACAAAATGAAAGTCAATATCTAAAGACAAAATCTATATCTCATTGTATAAAATTGAGATCAATCTAGGATTATAGATCGATTTAGGGAATACAAAATATTATGACGATATAAGTGTATCTACTAGAAATGAAAGATCTCAAACAACAACAAAAATTCAAATCATTTGTATCTATAAGCATAAGATGTATTAATTACATGTATCCTTATATATGCTACAAAATCATTGGGTAACAATAAAATATAAAGTATTTATAAATCAAAATATAGGGGCTAGATATGCTGATGTATTCTAGAACCTAGAGAACCGGATTCAGCGCCTTAGATTCAGAACTAGACAATAGTTGCAAGTAGACCTTAATAAATCTTAAGTCTATAAAGTATTGATCACTTTGGGTTAGCTGTAGGGGCCAATTTCCAGCTAGCGGTAGTCCGAAGACTAGTACACCGTGTCGCTTCAGGTCATTTACACCTGTATGACAGCAGGACCCTTTAGGCTTGTGCTCAAATTGATCTATACTTTTAGGAACTTAGATTTAAAGGAGTATATGTAGTATCATCAAACAAAATCGAAATCTAGAATCCCTAAATATAAGAGAAATAAAAGCCAAAGAATGAGTAAAAAATGATCATCAAGGTCAAGATGCTAAAAAAAACTATTTTTCTTATGAAGCTTTCATAGTGCACTTTAGAGGTAAATATATAAAAGATATATACTACACATGTGCACTAATAAAACACAAGATCATATGGACTAAAATGATAAGCATAAAAGACAAAAGATATGCATGAAAAAAATTCAGACAAATAGAAAGGCTACTTAGTATGATATAACATTTGAGATAGTAACTAGTCATGCAACTGTATTTCAAAAATATTAACCTGAGCATGCTAGAAACATGTATTAGACTAGTTTATATAAGATAAAAAAAGTAGTTCTAGAGAAAAATAGTAAAAAATTCATTAAAGACATGCAAGATTTTATAGTTATAGCCATTTAGGAAGAATCGTTTAGCATGTTACCAAAGTTGTTATAGTGACTATACTTGTGTTGGTGCAATTACTTGGAAGATGACCTTTGTAGCTTTACATTCACTAACATGTTCCATGGTTCTATTTGATAGTAGCTTCACCTGTACTAAGAGGCGAAGACTTTGGTATCCAAAAATTGGATCCACATTGGTTAGCTTTAGGAATCTATTTGCACCAGTTCATATCAACAAGTTTTTTAGTCTGACATTAACTAGAAATGTGTTCTTTTATACCACAATAATGAAAAAAGTATAAATATTAGTGCTCTGTGCAGCAGTATGAGAACATGATCTGATATGATATGTCTTGCGTGATTGACTATAATAAAAAAAGCATGGTTATGTTTAACCTTAGCTGTGCCAGATCCCTTTTGAATCTTGGATTGTGTCACATGCCTTGTGTATGACTGTGTCTTGGGTTGAACAACTTGTTTACCCAACTGTATCTCTAATTTTTTAGAGCATGCAATCAAATCATCTTGTTTAGCAGTAAGTTCATCAATTCTACATGAAGCAATATAATACTTCTTCTTTTCTGATTCTAATTCCTCCTTAGGTTTAGCATTTTCTTGGGTAGTGCCTCATGCAATCTAAACTCAAGTGTGAAAATCTCAGTAGAATTATCAGAAGTAGAAGTGTTTCAAGCATCATTCAATAAACAAGTAAGCTTTTCATTCTCACGCTTATAGGATAGAATATCCTTTCTAGCTTGCTTATACTTATCTAATACTTTCTTGTGTTCTTTCAATAGATTACTGAAAGCATCAGATAACTCATCATAAAAAAATTCACTCTCTTAATAAGAAGGATTATTTTATACCTCGTTAGATAATGACATTGCATATATATTTGAAGCTAGCCGAGGTCTCTTTTCTTCTTCGAAATTGTTTTCTACACTTTCACACCATATACTCGTGGTAGCGTACTTGTGCGATGACGATCTTCCTTCATTTGATCGTTCGTAGCGATTCTCTTCTTTAGTAGTAGCAGGGCAATATTCCATGATGTGGCCTGATCTTCTGCAGTTGTGGCATACAATCTGTTCTTCATATAAGGGATTATGTTGTACCTTAAATCCTGATGCTATCATGTACACATTTGCATCATTTTGAGGACTATCCTCCTTTCTGGAGTTGCTACTTTTGCTTTCGGCACTCATAAGTAGCTTCAAGAAATTTCCAAATTGTATAAGATGTTGTGCAAGTAGTAATAAGATTGAATACATCAAAGTCTACAGCATAATAGAAAGCATGCATTGCTTTTGCATCAAGACTAGCTAACTTCTTCTCTTTTTCTGTGTAACTATAATAAGGCTTGTTAATAATAGAGAAAGTAAGAATAGAGGTGATAATAGGCTTTTTATAGCCATTGTAAATAATTGACCATAAGTCTAGAGACTTCAGGTAGAAGCTCATCCGTATCTTCCAAGAAGTATAGTTCATTCCATCAAAATGAAGAGGTCTATTTGTAGACTACCCTTCACCTGTGAATATTGATTTTACGGCTGCCATATGCAAACTCTTTAGAGTGTTATATAAGAATATAACCAGCTCTGATAACAATTGTAGGATCGATGGCACCTCTAGAGGGGGTGAATAAAGTGCATGAAAAAATATTTACCAATTTAAAAACTAAGCAGGTGAAGCAAATATATAAATAAACTTAAATGCATAAAGTAAAGCAATAAGTAAGTGGAGGCAAGAAAGTAATATGCAAACAACAAGGTTTATACTGGTTTGTCCAGTTCGCGAGAACTCTTGCTCGCTATAATCCACTATTTTGAACAGAGATTACACCGCATGCTTTGCTTCGAAGAACACGCCAACTTCAACACCGTCATATTTTTATCCGAAGCCCATGAACAAACTTCAAATACCTTTCTGTAGAAAGCTTTTATACGCCAAGCTTGTAAAACTCGAATACTCCTAATCGAAAACCACCGGCACTTAGAAGAATAGGAGTTGTCTTGGAGATTTGAAGATCGAAGCTCTTTAAGTAGATATGAAGCTTTGGAATAGATAAAGAAGATAAATAATGAAATGAGTGAATATAAATGGGAAATTCTTTCCTTTTTATAGGATTTTCTAAGACAGTTCGGACAGACCTCGGCCCAATTTCGGTTGCTAGGGTTTCAGGGTCATTTAATTTGGTTAGACTTTGGATATTGGTTTGGCTTGGGATCAAAGAATGGATTGGTTTATTTTTGGTTCATGATAGAACTTCTAAATGCTAGTGATCCCAACTCATAATATAATCCAGACCCAAGAAAGAAAAAATACAGAATAAATTAGAAAAACTAATAGCCTTTAATGACGTCTTTGAGCAGACTTGTAGATGCCATATTTTCTTGACGGCAGATGTCCACAGATAAACAGATCTGAAAATTTGAATACCTTTCAGGAGATTCGCCCCCAAACCCCTATGGGAGGCGCTGTCCCCTCGACCTTTGTCCACTGACTGGACATCAGAACCCCCGAGTGCGAGGCCCCGGATAGGTCGTTGGACGGTTCAGAGAAATCTGCTGATTTAACGTCGCCTTTGGTCCGTCATCAATTCTTTATTGCATTTGTCCTGGTTTGATTATGCTTGATAATGCTTACTGCTTGTCTTCAAGTACATGTTAGACGAATAAAGTAGTATCATAATATGATAATAAGATATTATTTAGTGAGCAGTAGGACATTGCTAAGTTTAAGTAGCAACATGATGGTGAATATATGGATATTAGTGACATCATTATGTTAAACATAACTGATTAGCCATATTCAAAAACATGATATAATTATTGGACTAATAGAGGCGATTCCAAGTTAGAGAAGGATAGGAATCCTATAAACCCTTTAGAAAAATCTCACCATTTATTTAAATCAAATAATATCTAAATCAATGTAATCTAAATTAAATATTGATTACAATAATGGTTTAAATTATTATTTAATATTATCAAAATAGTCCAACCGATAATTGATACTTTTTAAAAAATTTAAATCGATAAATTTAAAACTAGATAAATCTAATCTCAATCCTATAATTGATCATTACAATAATAGTTTAAAATAATATTTAATATCTTCCAATTAATTTAAATTTGACTCTATCCAAATAAATTAAATTATATTTACATAAATCCAAATGTCATTTAATAAATTTAATTTAGCAAATATTTTCATTGCTCATAAAAATTTGTGACTTTTTAATTTAAAGTTTAAAAGAAATTTGTTTCCTGGCAAAATATTTAAAATAAAGAAAAAATTTAAAAAGTTGAAAAATACCCAAAATATTAATTAAAATTTTTGGGGGTTTACAAAACCATTGTAGCATAAGATATATCGATCACATGTATCTATAAATGCTACAAAAATTATTAGGTAACAATAAATATAAGATAGTAAATATCCAAAAAAATATCAAGATCAATACCAAAAACCTTTTTTTAAAGTGTTTTCATAGTACACTACAGGGATAAATATATAATATAAGTGTGCACTAATAAGTATGGTGGTAACAAGAACAAATGAATATATCTAGTCATATACAATAAACATCTTATCTCAAGATCACAACTAAAGACAAATCAATTAAAGAATATCAAATAAGAGTTAGATATTCATTATAACATGCTAGATATTAAAAGCTATTTAGGAAGCTTGTTATCGAAGTGGTTCCAGTGACCAAACTTATGTTGGTATAATTTTTTGAAAGATGACCATTGTAGCTTTGCAATTACCAACATATTCAATGGTTCTACTTGATATAAGAAGTCCCACCTGCACCAAGAGGCAAAGACTTTGGTATCCAAAACTTGGAGCCACATTTGTAAGTCTTTGGTATCCATGTATAGACATTCATGTCTACTAGTTTTCTAACTCTGTAATACTGTAAGACGTGTTCGTGTTTATCACAATAATTGCAGATAGCAGAGGTGTTGGTGCTAGGTGTCATTGTGTAGACATGTGACTTTTGTGTTTTCTATGGATACTTGTAGAAGAAAGCATGGTGATGTGTAGCATTTGGTTTGCTTGCTTTCTTTGATTGTGTCCTATTATGTGTGTGATGTGTCATAGGACAAATCCTCGATTGGGTAGTAGGTATTACCTATTTTCCCAACCTAATCTCTAACTTTTTAGAGATTGCACATGCCTCAACATATTTAGCAGTAAGAGAATCAATTCTACATGAAGCAATAGAATACTTCTTCTTTTCTGATTCTAATCCATCCTTAAGTTTAGTATTTTCTTGAGTATTTTTCTCAATGCAATCAAGTACCTCATGCAATCTAAACTCAAGTGTGAAAATCTCAGTAGAATTATTAAAAATAGAAGTGTTTTTTGCATCATTCAATAAGCAAGTAAGCTTTTCATTCTCACGCTTATATGATAGAATATCTTTTATAACTTGCTAATACTTATCAAGAACCTTCAAGTAATCAGTAAATAAATCATGGAAAGCATCAGATAATTTATTATAAGAAAATTAATTCTCTTCAAATAGAGGATTATTTTGTACCTCGTTAGATGATGTCATTAAGTATAAATTTGTAGCTTGACGAGGGCTCTCTTCTTTTTCAAAGTCGCTTGCCTCGCTTTCATACCATATGCTTGTGTTAACAAACTTGCGAGACGACGATATTTCTTTGTTTGATCATTTGTAACTTTTCTTCTTTTCAATAGCATGGGAATCTTTCATCATGTGGCCTGACCTTCTGCAGCTATAGCACAGATGACCTTCTTCGTATAATTGATTGTGCTGTAGCTCAAATCCTAATGCCATCATGCACACATTTGCAGCATCTCGAGAAATTTCTTCTTCTTTGGAGTTGGTAGCTTCACTTTCGTGCTTGTTCCCATGAGTAGCTTCAAGCAATTTCCAAATTTCATAAGATTTTATGCAAGTAGTAATATGATTGAATACATTTATGTCTAGAGCACAATAAAGAGCATTTATTGTTTTGTATCAAGGCTAGCTAACTTTTTTTCTTCCTCCGTGCAACTATATTAAGACATGTTAATAATAGAGGAAGTGAGAATAGAGGTGATAGTAGGCTTTTTATAGCCATTGACAACATATGACCATAAGTCAAAGTTTAGGAACTTCAGGTAGAAGGTCATTCGTGTCTTCCAATAAGTGTAGTTCATTCCATCAGGTTGTGGAGGTCTATTGGGGGATTGTCCTTCACCTGTGAATATTGATTTTATGGTTGCTATGTATATATGCTATAGAGTGTTATATTTGGATATAACTTTCTCTTTTTTTATCCAATTGTAGGAAATTAGAATCAGAGTATAACAATTAATAATAAGGATCTACTCTAAGAATGTTAACCAAATTATGGAGTCCTTTCTCTAATACCAATTGTAGGACCGATGAGCACCTCTAGAGTATGGCTGAATAGAGTGCGCATGTGCAGCGGAATAAAAATTATCACTAAATTTTTTTATGGAAGTAATCAAACTAATATAAAACATGCAGAAAATAAGTAAATACGTAAAGTAAGGATTTCAAAAAGAGTAAATTCAAACACAGAGATTTAAACTAATTTCCCTCTGAGAGGACTAGTCCAGTCTCGAGTACTCTAGCTCGATGTTGAATCCACTATGCAGTTGCAAACCCGTAAATTTTCAATATAGATTTTAAGTTTATTTATTTTGCTATTGTTTTTAGTTTATTTTCTTTTTATTCTCCTTGCTCGTCGAGTGCGAATATGTGCGAGGTACATATTTTCAGAAAACATTTTATTTATAGATTTTATTTTATGAGAAGTATAGTTTCAAAATAATATAGGATAAATATTTTTTCCTAAGTGGTCAAAAGTACCGCATCGAGATTTTTTTTTCTTCAAAATATTATATAGTAGTAAATTAAGAAAACGATGATTCGTAAATATCTGCATGCGAGATTCATGAATATATTTTAATTTCTAATTTTCAAAATTATTATTATATTAATATTTACATGTTATGAAAAATATTTCTAAATTAGATTAATGTTATTTAAATCAAAATTTGATTTTTGGATAATTTTAAATAGTTTTGAAATAAAAATAAGATTACATAAGTTGATAATTGCGTAGATATTATTGAATTGAATTTTTAAATTATTTAAGCTAAAGAGAGGAATTATCCATATACGATTTGGAATGGATTGCATTGGGTGTTAGATCGACTCAAATTCAATTATAAATTATCTATGGAAAATTAAGCAATTCTAGCCCTTATCCTAATAGGAGTCCTCAACCCGATATAAAGGGGAGCTATGCCATTGTTCTCCACAAAATTGCACAATTAATTCCTCCATCAAAATATTGTGCATCGTGTCTATGTCTCCTTCACATCTACTAAAATTTCTGTTACAAATACATATTTCCCGTGTCTGACAATCCCGGACACCACCATCCTCCGTACCCCGACTTCTCTGCCACCAACGCCATAACCACCAGCACCTCCTCGCCTCCGACTCTTCCCCGCAACCCCGGCCATCACCCTCGCAGCACCTTCCCCAACTCCGGACACCGCTACGGCCACCGCACATCCATCTCCCCGCCATCACCATTACTGCCGTCACTGCCGTGCCCAAAACAACCTCCACACCACCAGCCCGACAACCACCTTCATCACTACCGCCACATTAACAAACCCAAACTCACCACCATCCTTCACCATCACATCCCCACCACGGCCATCCCCGGCTGCGTCCGCCCATAAACCAACATAACCACCACCAACAAAAAATCCATCGTCACCACCGACATCACCCAGGAAGAAATCAACAAGTAAAGAATGGAAAACCCTCACCTTCTCGTCGAGTCGCGGCACCCACCGCCACATCCCCGATGCGAGCTCGACGTCGCAACAGAATTCCTCGTGCGTTCCCCGCCACGGCGTGCTCACTGCGGCCTCCACGCTTCCTCTTTGCAGCAGCGTCGGCTGTGCCAACGTGAGAGCCACGGGATCTTTCTTCTGCCAACAGGCACCGACCATCGCCACTCTCTCCATCGTCCGCCACATCGATCTCCAGCCTGCCACCACTCCGGCAGGGCCCAATGCAGGCGCGCGCATCACCAGCGCCGCACAACTACGACGGATCTTCGCCGCTCAGCGCATCCGCACCGTCGAGCACAGAAATTTCAAGGTGAGTCCGCCTTCCTCTTCCCCCTTTTTACTGAACCGCTCCCTTCTCCTTCCTTTTCTCTCCGCTCGTCTCTCTCTCCCCTTTTCTTTTACTCACCAACCCATCCCCTCTTTAATGTCCTTCTCTCTCTATTTTAATGTTATTTATTAGTTTACTAAGACCATCTCCAATGGTGATTTCTAAAATTGAGTTCTTATCCTACTTGGCATTGTACTTTAAGGAGATTTCTATCCTAGTTGGAAGAGTTTCTACATAGAAATTATAGACATACAAAAATGCTCTCCAATGGTTCTCCATTTCTATCCTATGTGTCACATAGTAAAAGGACCAATTCAATGGTGTGGGGCCCAATAATAATTGTCATGAAAGATAGGAGAATTTTTATAAGAGTTTCTACATGTAGAAACCCTCCTAGAAAGTTTCCATCCTACATCATTGCCACCTAGGATAGAAATGGTGATAGAAACTACCATTGGGAGAAGTTTTTTCTAAAGTGGATTTCTTCCATAGAAATAGGGAAGATAGAAACCCCCATTGGAGATGGTCTAAGAGGACATATGTTCTCTTAAGAGAACATGAATAGTTGTTCTATTATTTACTTTTTGTTTTATTAAAGTTTATGAGTATTATAGTTATTATTATTATTATTATCATTATTAATATTAACAAACCATATATATTACTATATATATATCCTAGTATATCTAGGTAATATATACATAAGATATATGTATATTATTTTCCTTTAGCTATAAACATTATTGCGATATACATGCCTCTAACTTGGTGAATAAAAATATTTTCAAATATTGTTTTGCTAGCAAACACAAATTTTTAGTGTCGATCATATGTGAAATTCCAAACTAAATTTTAAAGTCTAATAAATTATACTATCTTTGTGGTATTTTAAGATCCAAACTATTATCGTAGTATTTTACCTAAATTTAGTTTTGAAACGATTTTTCTAGTATATTTACCTACAAATATTTAGACTAAATAAAAATATAGTTTCCATTTAAAAAAAAATTATACTTTCACGATCATAGAGTTTAGCCTTCAAAACGAATCCTGCGATTTTCAACTATGTGGTTTCTAAAAAATATTTTTTGGTAATAAAATCTAGCTTTCATTAAATTCAAAAAAATAGCTTAAATACTTTTTTTTTGCAAATTCTCACTATCTGTCTATCCTAGTCATAACTGATCATATTCCTATTCTTCAGTAATTTTGAACCCGAATACATCGATCGGCTATTGGACCAAACATGACTTGTCGGAACATATCACCACACCAGGCGACACACCAGGCAAGACACCTTGCCATAATTTACTGTTTATAATTAGTCTGTATTTTATTTTAGTTATTTCACATTCCTGTCTTTATTTCCAGTTTCCTAGTTATATCTTTGTGATAGATCATGATTTACTTGCTTTCAGCTTATGCTTTCCATCGTATCTTACAGTCGCATGTGGGCCTAGAGTTAAGAGACACCCACTAGTTTAGTACATTACATAAACTTTAATACTGATGAACCACGAGATGTGTGAGTTGAGAGTAGCATATAGCCTCAGGACTTGCGTGTTGGCTGATCACTGATGCGTATGGGACGTGTGTTAGGTCAAACTGTCAAAAGATGTATGTTAGAAGACTTGACGGCTAGTAGTGTTACATGGTCATGGATGCGACTTGGATAGGTGCATCGGGTGGGAAGAAAATTTCCTTGTCGTATGGGCTTCTATTACACATTCCCTTGTAACCCAGAAGCTCCGTTGGAGGTACGGGTATGCTTACCCCCTCAGGTTGGCCACTGACATTTTTGAACGTTATGCGCTTGGTCACTGGTGCCTAAGAGGGGACTATACCGGATCCCATTATTATCCAGGGCTCATGCAACTAAAGGTTTGTTCTTAACTGCATGGACACAATAAAATGGTTACGTGACCTCAGTCGATGTCATGTCACCCTCATTTCAATAGTAGCATGGAGCAATATCACATCACAGATTTGTGTGCTACCCTTTGTCCTTATTTGGTTGTAGGGGTAGTCTACTGTTTCGATAATGAGATATTGGGCCTTGTTATGATTAGGATTATTTTACTTTACTTGTGACTTGTGACTATTATATATATTCAGTTTATTATGGCATGTTCTTCCTGTATCTTGTTATGTCCCTCTGAGGACCTGGTGATCTCTCCAGGTATGTGCTTTTTACGATGCTTCAAAGGTGCTCTAGCCAAGATCGTGGTCTTCCCTTCTATATCGAGGATGATTGCTCTTGTATCTTCCATTACTATTTTTATCCATCATTTCCTTATATTTTTCTTCTCATTTAAATAGTTGGTAGTGGATCTGTCTCCACCCAAGTTTTGTATTAATAAAAAATTTAGTGTTAATTTTTATTATATATTTATTCTTTTATTGTGGTTGAGATTTAGTTGTCATGGTTTACTGTATTTCACAGCTTATGTGTACATGCGAGGTTTCCATATATTAGAGTATACTTCGTATGTATGCAGCTGGCATGTCTACGTACTTAGTCCTAAGTATTGTAGTACTGGAGCATTACATGTTTTTGTGGTGGCCCATGCAGATCGAGTTTATCACTTCGGTTACATTACGGTACCGATGTGAGCCTGCATATAGGATTAGAATCT
Source organism: Iris pallida (assembly GCA_029216955.1). Classification (NCBI taxonomy): domain Eukaryota; kingdom Viridiplantae; phylum Streptophyta; class Magnoliopsida; order Asparagales; family Iridaceae; genus Iris; species Iris pallida. The sequence continues at coordinate 1,088,234 of JANAVB010042015.1, forward strand.
AGGATCTCATCCACATATTTGATCCCCTCCATTGAATTCCATTTTCGAACTCTCGCTTGACAGCTTTGACTTGCCTCTTATTTGATCCCTTTCTACCGTAATTCGTATCTTTCCTTCCGTGCTTGATAAAGGTTAGGAAGATGACTCATACTAGGTATATGTGTTGTAAGGCTCAATCCCTACTAGTTGAACCCTTATAAGTTGGGTAGTATGCCTCATAACCTATTACTCTATATGTCCTTGCAATCCATTAAATAGAATACTCAGAAGATTACCTAAACTATAGAGCTTAAAGATCCATACCACATTAGTTCGACCAAGACCGTAGACAAGAATGCAATATGATGACTGTATTAGCATGAACCCCGGATAAGGATTTGATTCTTAAGGAACTCAAATTATTTATAACTTCTTTCATCAGTATATCACGTACTTATATTTTGGACTATCTCGACTAACACTGCTATTAAAGCCTAGTTTTTGTAAGCTTATTCTTTATCGAGCTTGTTAAGGACGTGTGTTATTGGGGACGCCCACTAACATATTGTCTACTTAGAATCGGTGTATTATGGTCTGATCAACCTTAGTGCACTTGGTTCGCTCTTCATATGATTATCCCACGTCGATTGAGATATGTGTCTCTATGAACTCATCTACAACTGACTTGACAACTCTGTTTGAATTATTCAATCGCCCTTGGAACCCCGTATTCACATTGATTCCCTCTTCCTTGAACTCTTTATTGTTTTTTTCGCGTTTAATTATTGCAAAAAAATAAATGCTCATATTTGAGGGAAGATATACCCAGAATGTCCCCCCTATTTTGCCATACCACCTATGGCCATGAAAGCTATATATACACAATCATTCCATCAATTCGAAATCGGAAAACCATATTCCAATTGATTCATATCTACCATATCACGTTATCTATCACATTGTGTAGTATTCCTTTATACTCAAAGCCCAAGCACGATATCACAAATTTGAATTTTCTAACGTCATTATTCCTAAAACCATGTCCCAGTTCCTAGAGTGAATAGATTGTAAGCCTTTTTCCATTTTGGGATCCACTAAGCTTACGATTGAATAAAGTAAATTAGTTCTCACTAGAATGATAAATTAGTGACTCGTGAACTCTCACTTTCTATTTAGATCTCTTGATGTCCCCTACCGTGACTTTGATATTCGGAGTGTAATACTAGCTGTTACCTTCCAACATATTTTACTTGCAAGACCTAGACGAGCTCACCTTCATGTAGGCATATCCGGTCCTACTCAAACACGTTCCCTTGTACTCTATATTTGTGATACGACTTTTCGGCTAAAAAGGACTAGCTATAACCCTTACCATAATATTGATGTACTTCTCCGACCCCAATTAGGGGTCCAACCTTGACTGAAATCTTTCGACCCAATATATGATCGTGATCTACTTAATTCCTTAAATGCTTAATTTTATGCTTTATTTTTGATTGCTTAACCCTTGTCCTTTTATTTTCGTACCTTATCTTGGTTCACTTAGACCTATACCATCTTTTACTCTTCATGCAATATTAGCGACCCTTACGTTTCTTTATTCCAATTATATTGCTTCTCCCATATTTCACTATGATTCCTCCGTAGTTTATGCAAACTTGTTCCTTATATGATTCCTTGTTCAAAGAATAGAAATTGAATCATGACACCATTCGGTTATACATGGCTAGATTAGAAAATTCATAGAGAAGATTAATGGTATAATTGATCATGATGGTTATCGGGTTACAAGGTTTATATCAAAGTGGTCATAAATTGAAACATGGGGACAACCCTACTAGATGAATGGAGGAATGTTATATGAATCAAAGGTAAATAGACTTCACGGTATTAATCAAACTTTGAGTGCAAATTTCTTTTATTCTGATATACACTTCTAATATGAATTTGAGATGAGTTTCATTTCTACCATCGTAAATTAGTGATTATTGAATTCAAATTTTCGAGAGAGAAAATTTTCATTTATGATGATAGGAGATTTAGTTATGAGGATATACTTTTAGTTTTCGAGACTTATCGAACATTGAAGACGGACTGTTATTTTGGTACCTATGGATATACCGTACATTGATAAATAAGTACAAATTTGTAGTAAAAAGATTTTGACTTTTACATGGACAAAATCAATTGAAGGTTTGGAATTTTAATTTTCGAGATTATGGCTTGAGGAGATATATGTGTGTTAGGGATTATGGAATTCAAAGTTTCGGACTAGCTAAAATTTCTATGATGAGATATCGAAAGTAGAGGGCATTTTAAGATCAAATTTTATTTTTCGGGGGGACGTAAAACGAAAAGCGTTGTAAAGAACGATTTATGGAATATAAGTTTTATAGATAAAATGAATTATGATGATATCAAAGGTTGAAGAGGTCATTACCTATTTATGAGGTTGCCCTTTTATAAGGTTAATGTTAGGGTTGATCGAGCTTAGTCATTGATCGGTTGTCATACACATGATCGTATTCTAAACTAAAACCATCGAATTTTTCTTTCTAGTCATTCAAATGACATATTGCCATTGAAATGTCTTTCGCCTTCTCGTCGAATATTTTGTTTGCGTTCTCGTCCAAAGAAGATCTCGTACTTCTATTCGAATAAACTCTTGCTACCTTTCCTACCCTAATTATTCCTAAATTTCGAGGACAAAATTCTTATAAGTTGGGTAGGATGTAAATCCCATAAATTTTCACTATAGATTTTAAATTTATTTATTTTGCTATTTTTTTTTGTTCTTGCTCGTCGAGTGTGAATATGTGCGAGGTACATATTTTCAGAAAACATTTTATTTATAGATTTTATTTTATGAGAAGTATAGTTTCAAAATAATATGGGAAAACAATTTTTTACTAAGTTGTCAAAAGTATTACATCGAGATTTTTTTCAAAATATTATATAGTAGTAAATTTAGAAAACGATGATTCGTAAATATTTGCATGAGAGATTCATGAATTTAATTCATGAATATATTTTAATTTCTAATTTTTGAAATTATTATTATATTATTTTTTTATAAGTTATAAAAAGATATTTCTAAACTAGATTATTGTTATTTAAATCAAAATTTGATTTTTGGATAATTTTAAATAGTTTTGAAATAAAAATAAGATTACATAAGTTGATAATTGCATAGATATTATTGAATTGAATTTTTAAATTATTTAATTTAAAGAGAGGAATTATCCATATACGATTTGGAATGGATTGCATTGGGTTTTAGATCGACTCAAATTCAATTATAAATTATCTATGGAAAACTAAGCAATTCTAGCCCTTATCCTAATAGGTGTCCTCAACCCTATATAAAGGGGAGCTATGTCATTATTCTCCACAAAATTCCACTATCAATTCCTCCATTAAATATTGTGCATCGTGTCTATGTCTCTTTCCCATCCACAAAATTTTTTGTTACAAATACATATTTCCCGTGTCCGACAATCCCGGACACCACCATCCTCCGTACCCCAACTTCCCTGCCACCAACGCCATAACCACCAGCACCTCCCCGCCTCCGACTCGCCCCGGCAACCCTGGCCATCACCCTCGCAGCACCTTCCCCAACTCCGAATACCGCTACGGCCACCGCACATCCATCTCCCCGCCATCACCATTACTGCCGTCATTGCCGTGCCCAAAACATCCTTCACACCACCAGCCCGACAACCACCTTCACCACTGTAGAAGCATGGAAAAGGATGAGATTTGCTATGCGGCCCGAAAATCAATATGAAGCTTCATGCGGCTCAAAACTCAGGGAGCTTCATGCGCCTCAACAAAACTCAGGGAGGTTCATGCGGCTCAACAAAACCCAGAAAGCTTCATGCGGCTCAGAAACCTTCATGCGGCCCAAAAGCAGCAGCGGGCCTTATGCGGTTCGAAATCAGCCTAAGCAATAAGTGTCTCTCTATGTAGCTGGCCATAATTACTCTGACACAAAAGTGACAGCTCTGACAAAAATGACAGCTCTGACAAGAAGACGAGACGTGACATGCTCCTAAAAATATAAGAAAATCATCATGATATCCGACACAGTGTACAGTTCCAAAGAAGATCGCCTATGAGACACTCTTTATGCGGCTCAGTCATGAGACAACTCTCATGCGGCTCGGACGTAAAGCATCTCTCATGCGGCTCGGTTATGAGACGACCTTCATGCGGCTAAGTCATGAGACATTCCTCATGCGGCTCGGCTATGAGACGTCCTTCATGCGGCTCGGTCAGGAGACATTCTTCATGCGGCTCGGCTATGGGACGTCCTTTATACGGCTCGGTCATGAGACATTTTTTATGCGGCTCGGTCATGAGACAGTCCCTCATGCGGCTCAGCCAGGATACATCCTTCATGCGGCCTAGAGTAGCAGTCGAGACACGTTGCAAAAATTGACCAAGTCTCGACAGCTCAGATTTTGTGCCACAAACAAATCATGATCAATCTCAACCAATCCCCAGCTGACTACTATAAGCCGAGTCTCGAGGCACAGTTACAAGGATGTGGCCCAAAATTAGCCACGTGGCTGTACACCCATTCCTCATAAATTCCTATAAATAGTAAGGTGCTATTCCCTTGCACACACAGACAGAGACACATACATACAGAGAGCATTTCTTTACCGGAGCCGTGGTTGCGTTCGATCGTCCAAGGAGTAAGACAGAGTTAATAGCACTTTTCCGAGCCTCTACCGTCACCCCCCCGGAATCTAAACTAAACAATTGTACTTAGATTGCTTTTCCTAGGTTTTATTCCTAGGCTCTCTTTTGTACAAGCGAGTTTGTAATTGTGAGTCAAAGTTCAGTCCTCCTATAAAATTGTTCTGTTATACGACAATCAATGGCAAACACGATGGCGACTCTGCTGGGGACTAACTTCTCCACTGCTGATAAGTTGGTGACGCAATCGGACGCAGCCAAACTCGGCTCCACGCAACAAATGCTGGTTGTTCGCTTCGACCAGCAGCATTTGAAGAGATGCTCTCCGAAGGGAGCGCTAGCCCGATCCAGAAGCGAGCCGACAAAAAGAAGGCTCGCAGGGCGTGGAGGCCCAAAACTGTTGCCCCTACCCAAGCTCTGGAACAAGTTTTCTCTGCTGCTCAAGACGACGAAGAAGACTCGTATGCGGCCCCACCTCAGGCAGCAGAGGACCCTGCTGTCCCCAAGTCCGGCAAAGGAAAATACTACGATGCTGGACTTGTAGGGGCAAAGGGGAACTCTATGTGGTCCAAGAAGAAGCCTCATAAGGGTGTGGGCTGCAGGAAGAATGCATATGCGGCCACCAGTCCCAGCCGCATGGAGAATGCATATGCGGCCACTAATCTCAGCCGCAGGGAGAACGCTTATGCGGCCAACAATCCCAGCCGCAGGAAAATGGCCTATGCGGCACCCAATCTCAGCCGCCGACCATCCGCCATATGCGGCTCGGGTTCAGTCTTCGACCGCCTCTCATACGGGAGGCCTGACCTCAGGAGCTCCAATGAGAATGTGCTAGAATCTATGCGGCACAGCTTGGAATCTTCCTACTACGCACCCTCGGGTGCTAGAGCGAAGAAGTCTAGGACAGCGCAGGCTCATCGAGCTCAGTCAGCTGTCCCAACCTCTGACCATCAGAGAGTCCCGCTAACTGTTTTACGGGCCTCTGATAGAAAGTTGTACAGAACCGCCCATGTCCATCCCCCGACGGTAAACGGACAGGGTAGTTCTCAAAAGTCTCCCAACATTGATCAAGGGCAAGTGCTTTTACTAGCCCCGCATCAGGGAGCAAATATGATACCTACGCATTCATGTGCTCGGGATTCCCGGGCTCATAAAATGAGTGCAAAGATGGATCGAGATATTCTTGACTTGCGAGATGTGATCCTTCACAAGCGCAAGGAAAGAGAAGAAACCTTGGCGTACAAAGAGTCCTTCCAGGGATGTCACTGCACTCAAGTTATTGTCAATTGCTGCTGCAAGCAGACAGCAGTGCAAGAGGGCCGGCAGTCCGTCTTTCAACGACTGCAACAGCCAGGACCGGTCCTAGAACAAAGCTCGGGGGACGAGGCACTTCCTTTTGCCTCCTGTAACTCTGCCCGGAAGGCCCTTCCGGCAAGGGAAGGAAGAAAATAAATATGTCCAGCCTGACAATCTCAACCAGCATGGCCAAGAAACTCTCATCCAGGGGGGTGTCCATAGCAGTCACAAGAGGGGTTTATCAAGGTACCCGCTCAAAGTCGAAATCTTTAACACTTGGGGATTTGTCGTCCACTTCCATGGGGGCAGCTGGAGCTGGGGATAGCACTCCTCGGAACATCCACAATAATCCGACGTTTCAGAAAGATGAACCAGGGGAAACAATCCCCCTAACAAATACAACAAACTCAGACGTCCCTGAAAACGTCCACAAGTGCCAAGACGAGGCAACCTCCTATGCAGGGGGTAGCACCTCCTCTGAGTCCGAACCAGAGGAGAATGTTTCCACATACCCCGACGACTTCTCTTTGCGAGGATATGACTCGGAGGGCACGTCTTCTACAGTTCCTTCCACTTCTCCTCATGTGAGGACGGTATTCATGACTGAGAACGACAAAGACGGTCCCAGTGATCGACAGCACCTCGACACTCTTGAGGCCATACTCCAAACCATGGTTAAGTCAGTAGACGAGATCAAGGCTGCCCTACCGGCTCTACAAGCAAGGACACCTGGTCAAACAAGCTTGGGTCCTGCCGTCAATGCGGACTTAAACACGATCGCGCCAACCCCGGGCAATGATCCACCAGGAGTATCGGCTCCCACTGCTACAGAAGAGGCTAGGGATGCGAGAAAAGAAGTCTAGGAGCTCCGTGCAATGTTTTACGCCCGAGAATCCTCTCAGGACCTCAGGATACGACAGCCGTATCCCGTTGCATGGAGAGATGTCTCCTTCCCTCCACGATACAAACCATTCAATATCAATCCATATGACGGGAATACCTCTGCGAGCCGGTACATAACCTACTTCGAAGTCACAACAGACCATCTGTCGCATGACGATGCCATCCTCACGCGGTTGTTCATCGGGGCATTAGAGGGGGTCGCGTTCGATTGGTACCACAACCTGCCGGATAACTACATCCATTCCTTTGCCGACTTCAAACATATGTTCTTGGAAAGGTTCTATGAGGTAGGACATGATGTGACAATGTCATCCCTCATGGACGTTGTTCAAGGAAAAAAAGAGCTGACAAGGAATTACATCGAGCGGTTTCGCCAAACTGTGACAAAATTACCCTCTGGTAACTTGGATTCTTCTTTAATTGAGATTTGCCAAAATAGGCTGCTCCCCACAATCAGTCTCTGGATGGGTGAAAGTTAATTTAAAGACTGGAAGGCCTTCATCATCAGCGCCACTAGCACAGAAGCAAAATTGAAGAAGGCTCGACAACTGGGGTTGTATATTTCGGATGGAGAGGATAAGAGCAAACGCCCTAATACCAACAACAATAACGGTGGTAGTTCCTCTAACAACCGAGACACCAAAGGCAAACAGGCTATGGTGGCCGATACAGCCCAGAAGCCTGAACCAAAGCAGGTAGAGAAGCAGTGGCCTCAGGTGACCTACTCCTTCGAGGATAGTCATGTCAAGCCCATCTTTGACATGCTCTTGCAAGGAGACAGAATTCAGCTCCCTCCACTGAGACGTGAACCTCGACCTGTAGAGATGGAGAACCCGAAGTACTGTCACTTCCATCCCTATGTCCACCATGCTACTCAAGACTGCTTCCAATTAAAGCGGTACATCCAGAACCTCATCGATTCCAAGGCTCTGGCCATTGATTTTGAGGAGGTGACCGTGGCTGCCAATATGGTATCGGTCCAATTCAGCAGCTTCCCTCCAACGAGGACTCAAGATGGCGTAATACCCATCCCCCGAGCAACAATGGAGGTCACTAATCTTTCACCTCCCCGAGACCAGACGACTGGGTTGGTGCCCCTCACCACGTCACGAGGGGAGGTCATATTGGTCTACCCGTACTTGGTGCCTGAAGTAACTCAGTTAGCATCATCCTCTACCGGCAAGAGGAAGGTCGGGAAGGCTAAATCTTGCCACACAATCTCAGCCGAGACCGAAGAAGCAACAACTGTCGTTACCCGGTTCGGTGCACAATCTCAACCCATACCGGGTAACTTGGCTGAAGATCGTCAGCCGGCAACTGCTGATGCCCCAGGACCTTCTCAGCCTCCGCCGGCCGGCAAGCCTAAGCCAAAGGAGACCCGCTTCGACAAGCCGCTCCGTAAAAACGTACCTCAGGGGCTGGAGAGGCCTTACAATTTTGACATTCTGGCACAATTGGCCAACACACTAGCAAAATTGTCATTATACGAGCTCTTGAGACTCTCCAAGGATGTTTGCGTCGTACTTAGCGAAGCTCTCCAGAATGCTGACGCTTATCTGGCTCAGGTCAAGCTTACGGGAGAGAGCTCGCCAGCAGATTTCCAGGACAGTGCTTGTACAGGTGCAATGCCCAATATCGTGTTCACACCGCAGGACATGCTCATCAAGACCAACCTGTACGATCACCCTCTATATTACACTGGATACATCGGCGACATCAAAGTAGATTGGATGCACATTGATCCCGGTTCTTCAATAAGCATCATTCTGAAGAGCTTACTTCACCTCCTAGGCATCCCTATGCATCGGCTGACACCTACCAGCACCACCATCAGTGGTTTCAATTCAGGAAGAAGCTATCCTATTGGGAAGATTCGCCTGAAATGCCAAATTGGCGACCTCCAGTCGGAAGTAACTTGCTACGTCATAGACGTAGATACGTCCTACAACATTCTCCTGGGGCGTCCTTGGATACACGATTATATGATCGTGCCCTCCATATTGCACCAGTGCTTCAAATATGTCGACAAGCATGGCTTCGTGAGAACGGAATTCGTCGACATCGTTCCCTTCAAAGGGGTTGAATCCTACTATTCGGATGCCTGCTTGTATGAGAAATCAAAAAAGCAACCTGTCAAAGAGGATGCTTAAGAACAAACAGAGGCTACAATAGGATCAGAAGAACCTTTGAGGATCCACCCCCAGGCCCACAAGCCAGGCAGAACTGCACCTCTTGTAGCCACTCTGCACAAAGAAGTAACCAGTCTACCGGTGCTCACTGTACAAAAGGAGCAAATGGTTATCCGACTCCCAAGGTCTAGCCCGGGGCCGAGACCCACTGTGGAGCCAATGACAATCAGCCTGCCAAGAGCCAGCCAACAATAGTCAGAAGAGATCAATCCTTCTGTTAAGCCGATGGCCATTCGTCTCCCCAGGACAAATCGACAGCCAAGTGCTAAGCCAGGGACCGCTAGTGAGCCGTCGACCCCACGTCCAGCATTACCAGCAAAACCCTCGATGATCAAGCTGCCTAGTGAGCCAACGACCCCACAGCCAGCATCACCAGTGGAACCCTTGATGATCAAGCTGCCCAGGTCATCCTCCCAATCTTCGATAATACAGGGGGGTGGCTGCAGAGGAGTTAGAGCTTGCCAAATATGTGGCTGCATATACTGATGTTCCCTCTGCCGATGATGTAATACCGCCAGAGAAGATACCTTATTTTATTAATAAAGGGTTATCTTTGAACTAACTCGAGCTTAACAAGCTCCGTATAATGTATGCTATGGAATACGGTATGGGCATCAACTTACACACACAAGTGACAAATGTCTATAACACGAACCAACTTACTCCCGTGGAAGGCGCTTGCTTCATAGTCCTGGAAGAGGATCATCCAATCATCTTCGGCCGAAAGAATGGTCAACAGTCCTTCAGGCCAGAGGAAGTCGATCTTGAACCCGACACCGGAAGACTGCCCCTTTATCTGTATAGCTCCCGATCTAAGTAGCTCATGCAAAACAGGGGTATGGTATGGAGACCACACCAGGATTGAACTACGGCATCGGCCGACGATTACCTTTGCAATTGCCAGTCCCGGCTGGAAAACCATGAGATTATTACAGTAAGACCAGGCATGGTCTAGGCTATGTTACAGCTGCAACAACTCCTGAGAGCTCGGATGAGGAATACGAATGGCATTCACATTCAATCGGATCACCCACTTTCGATTCAGATGTCAGCATCGGAGACGTACTCAGGCAAGCTTGGTCTGTCAATATGGCATTTGCTGATGCATACGAAGAAGACGAAGACACACCCGAACTCCTTGAGTTAGAGCCTTGGGTCCAATAACTAGATGCGCATTGGAAGAAGCATTTCGAACGAAAAGATCCCCCTACCGAAGATGAAGTCATGCAAGTTGACCTTGGCGATGAATCCTCTTCAAAGCCAATCTTCATCAGCAAAAGTCTGACGGACGAAGAGCGGGAATTGCTATTGCAACTCGTTAGAGAGTATATCGACGTATTCACTGGAGCTATGAAGACATGCCTGGGCTAAACCCCGAGATTGCACTCCATAAGCTCAACATTCATCCGGACGCAAAGCTAGTCAAGCAACAGCAACGACGGTTCCGTCCAGACATCATAAATTCTATTGAAGCTGAGGTCAACAAACTAATAGCCAGCAGCTTTATCCGTGAGGAATGACACCCAGACTGGGTAGCCAACATAGTACCGGTCCTCAAGAAGAATAAAAAAATCCGAATTTGTATCGACTTCCAGAATTTGAACGAAGCATGTCCTAAAGATGAGTTTCCTCTTCCTATTACGGACATAATGATTGACAACACATGTGGCTTTGAGTGCATGTCATTCATGGATGGCTTCTCAGGATACAACCAAATTAAGATGTTTTCTGACGATGAAAAGCATACATCATTTCGAATGCCGATTGGCGTGTACTGTTACACAGTCATGCCCTTTGGTTTAAAGAATGCCGATACCATATATCAACGAGCTATGAGTATCATCTTCAGAGATCACCTGCGTAAGACAGTGGAATGCTACGTCGACGATATCACCGTCAAAAGCCGCTCTAAGGCGGATCATCTGGACGATCTGAGGACAGTATTTGACTTGATGCGAGCACACAATTTGAAGATGAATCCCACCAAATCCTTCTTGGGCGCATCCTGCGGGAAATTCTTGGGTTTTATCATTACCGCCCAGGGTATCCATATAGACCCTGAAAAAATAAAGGCAATTATGGAGATGGGTCCCCCGAGAAATCTCTGTGAACTCAGAGGCCTTCAAGGGAGGCTAGCTTACATTAGGAGGTTCATCTCTAACCTATCCGTACGATGTCAACCATTCACACACCTCATGAAGAAAGGCATTTCCTTTGTATGGGATGAGGAGTGCCAACGTGCCTTTGACAACATTAAAGAATATCTGTCGAACCCTCCAGTCCTGGTGGCCCTGGTTGCTGGAAAACCATTTTTTCTTTATGTACGAGCGATGGAACATTTCCTCGACGCTCTACTAGCACAAAATAATGATGCGGGGCATGAACAAGCTATCTATTACCTCAGCCGAATGATGATAGGGCCGGAGCATAGATACACCGCAGTAGAGAAGGAGTGTCTCGCTTTGGTGTTCGCCATTCAGAAGATGCGACACTATGTTACAGGACAGACTATCCATGTTATATCACGAGTTAACCCCCTCAGGGTCCTCATGACTAAACCAGGTGCACTCAGCTCTCGCCTCGCTACCTGGGCAATATTATTGTCCCCTTACGACGTGATCTTCGTCCCAGAGAAGACTGTTAAAGGTCAAGCTTTGGCAGACTTTTTAGCTGCCCATCCAGGTTCGGAGACAACCAGAGTATATGAAGAGATTCCAGACGAGGTCGCCAATTCAAATATGGCTTCCCATGATACCGTCTGGCGAATGTTCTTCGACGGTGCTTCAAGAACCGGGCCCAAGGGCAATATCGTCGTTGGGGTCAGAGTGGTACTAATTTCTCCCTCTAGATTGGTGATCAATCGGGCATACTCCATCACGAAACCTTGTTCAAACAACGTGGCCGAGTACAATGCCTTGGTTATCGGCCTCCGACATGCAATGGAACTGGGGGTAGAGTACCTGAAAGCATATGGCGATTCACAGTTAATCGTTAATCAGATCCGGGGTTCTTATGAAGTTCGCCATGAAAATATGATTCCTTATCATCAAATAACAATCGCCATCATTACGTCCCTGAAAGGATTCTTCATAGAACATGTTCCCAGACTCCAGAATATTGAAGCCGATGCCCTAGCAGGTCTTGCCGCTTCCCTGGCAGTTCCAAATCATACTCATCATTTGGTTGACGTAATAGGCCATGAATTGGTTTGTCCTAAGAACAACGTACAATTTGCTGTGAGTTACTCTGCCCTAGCGGTCAACGAAACACAGGACTGGAGGCTTCCATTTATTGACTTCGTAATCTATGGTATCTTACCAGAAAATCCGAAAGAGGCCACCTCTATCAGAAGACGTGCTCTCAGATTCTTCTACGATACAGAGACAAAAATGCTGTATCGGCGATCCTATGATGGATTACTGCTCCGGTGTTTGTCAGATACGGAAGCCAAAGAAGCCGTACGTGAAGCTCACGATAGCGTCTGCGGGGCCCATCAACCTGGCCCAAAATTACAAGAGCGCCTTCGCCGGATGGGCTATTACTGGCCTACGATGGTAGCAGATGTGATAGACTATGCAAGAAAATATAAAGCTTATCAGGTCCACGCGGATTTCATACACCAACCATCCGAATTCCTACATCCGACGGTGGCATCCTGGCCATTTGAGGCATGGGAGATGGATATCATTGGTTCAATCACCCCGCCTTCGTCCAGAGGACACCGCTTTATACTCGTAATTACGGACTACCTTTCCAAATGGGCGGAAGCTGTTCCGCTTGCAGAAGTGAAGACATCAAATATGATCAACTTCGTCAAGCATCACGTTATTTATCGCTTTGGACTACCTCGAAGGATCATCCAGGATAATGGTCCGTAGCTCGCAAGCCATACCTTCTATCGATTCTGCGACAAACATCAAATTCAGAATGTTGCTTCAACACCATACAACCCGGCGACTAATGGTCTAGCTGAAGCTTTCAACAAAACCATAATCAAGCTTCTCAAGATGTTCATGTCCTCAAACAAATACGACTGTAATGAAAAGCTTGGCGAATGCTTATGGGCGTACCGTACAACAGTCCGGACAGCCACTGGGAACACACCATTCTCTTTGGTGTATGGAAGTGAAGCAGTCATTCCATTGGAAACTCAAATCTCCTCGCTCCGCGTCGCCCTCACTTGCCGACTAACTTCGAATGATAATTACCGTCGTCGGCTACAAGAATTGGAGGCCTTAGATGATAAGCGTCTGCTAGCTCAACAACGAATCGAGCTTTATCAAGCACGCATTTTTGGAGCCTTCAACAAAAAAGTCAAACTGAGAACATTCCAAGTAGGCGATCTCGTCTTGGCAGTTCGGTGGCCGATGGTTATGACTCATAAAATTGCCGGCAAGTTTCAGCCAAAGTGGGAAGGCCCATTTATTATCGAGGCTATATTCTCCAATGGTGCTTACCGTCTTGCAAAGCAAAACGGAGAATTGCTTATGATGCCCATCAACGACAAGTTCCTGAAGAAATATTATGTCTAAACGACACCCTCCGAATTAACCAGATTGTTGAGTTATGTACCCTTCGGTACCGCTGAACTTACACTCCGGATACCCCAAATAAATTCATATCGCATCTTCCTGGTAGCAAGTCATGTATGATCATACCCCTGAACTTTCTCCCTAGAAAAACATTTTCCTCAGAAACTGTTACCCGCGCTTTCAAGTGCATAAAAAAGGGTAGCAGGTCCACAAAATTCCTGAAACAACCACGTCCACATTACCTCTGAGTTGTTTCTCTTCCATCACAAACAAATAACCCCTTACATAGAACTTCCACGTCCATATTACCTCTGAGTTGTTCTATGTATCCTTTGTTGAGTCCACTCCTGCAACGTCCTTATTACCTCTGAGTAGGAAGGCTCCGTTGTAAAAACCCCCATATTTACCACGTCCTCATTACCTCTGAGTAAGTATGTTGGTTTTCTCTCGACTTATTATCCGTACCCAAAACCAGGGTACACCAAGGGTAATAGGCCCACAAATGTCCACAGTTGACCACAAATGTCCACAGTTGACCATAAATGTCCGCAGCTGACCACAAATGCTGTACTAGGTCCTCAAGTACATGCACATCTTTTCTCACCATCACATGCCTCTGGAGCCTAGTTGTTCCATGGCATTCCTTCGCCCAATACCAAGAATTTCCGTGTCCACCTTACCACGGAGTTGTTCTATCATCAAACCTCATGTTTACCACGTTCAAGTAAATATGCTGGGTTTCTCTATCAAACTTATTATCTATACCTAAAACCAAGGTATGCCAAGGGTAATAGGTCCACAGAAGGTCCCCTAGTGGGGCAAGTACCATAACACCAAAAATATTATACGAACACAACAGATACCACAAAGAAATGATGAGGTAAACATACTCATTTATTTTAAAATCAAAAGTGCTACATTGTCTTTGGACCACGTCCCCGTTTATAAAAATGGAGAGACATAATAATAAAAGTGAGAAAAATCTGATTATGGTTCGGCGACACACAATTCTCTGAGCCGGTCCTTCAGCTTGGTTGTCGACCGCTCAATCCTCAGTGCGGCCCGACGCTCAGCTTCTTCAGTCAACTTCTTTGCATCCTCTAGATGCGCATGAGCCTGCAAACGGTCTTCAAGTTTCTTCAGCGCGCACTCCAGGGCATCAGAGGTTCGGGTGACTTGGTCGGTCTCCCGACAAATTAAATCTTTATCTCTACGGGAGGCCTGGAGCTCAGATTCTAAGGAAGCCAACTTTATCTGGAGTTGGAGGATCTGTTCGTTGGTATCGGCTATCCTACGAGAGGCAGCCTCCTCCCGAGCCAAATAGTCCTCTCCTCTCCGGCTCAGTTGATCATACTTCAGAGACAGATCTTGAAGGTCATTCACCAGAGCAGGCTTGGACGTATTCAACACTGTCTTTACCTTCTTCATGACTGTTATAAGGAAGGCCCGCTCCTGATCTATGGCCAAAGATATATCAACTTGCCGTAACCCTTGAAGCTGAGCCACGAGCTTATCAGCTTCTACCAGTTTGGGCTCTAAGAGGTCGATTATCCCTGCCCCGCCTGGGAGTATTCTGAGTAGTTCAATTTGGCCGCGGGCACGCTGGCGAGCCAGTACAAAAGATGTCCGTCTTTCCAGGGCAGCGTCGACCCCTCGCTTCAAATGGCGGTAGAAACTATCAATCACGTCCTTCGATGATTCGTTCAGAACTTTCGAAGAGGACGGTGTCAAAGGAAGAGTGGCAGGGAGAGTTGAAGACGGTTGTAAAGAAGAGGTACCAGAACTTGATGCCCCTATCACTAGGGATGCAAGTTCCGAGCGATAAGACGCTTGAACAGCAGTCATCTCCTCTTTCGTAGCCCGAAGGATTCGAAGACTTGGCAATGCAGAAAGGTCGACCTCCGGTGTTGAAGCCACATTAAACGAGGAGGGTACAGGGACCATTTCTTCCCACCCCGGCAGTCCACCTACGTGTCCTCCTGAACTCGACCCGGCAAGAGGGTCCTCGGTCCGAGCTGGAGGAGGAAGAGGCATACTTTCCTCCACTAAATCTACCCTGGTAGCTTCTCCCCCGATGGTGTCCGTTGTCGACAGTGAAGGAGCAGGACCTGTATGTCCAGAACAACCATCGATCAACTTAACCCGAAGGATATGAAGATAGAGCAAATGAACCTCCTCACTAGTCAAGACATGACATAGCTTACCAGGGGAGGGTCGCTGAGGCTGAGGCTCACTCACAGCCACCGTATCCTCCTCAACGGCGACACCTGAGCCACTTGCAGCCGCCTTCTCTGCCCTAGCCGCCCCGAAGGTGGATACAACCGGGTCGGTATCAACCGACTGAGGTTCAGCAACCTCGGGGACTGGTTCATTAGAGCCCACATTGTAACGCCCCAGTCCCAAAAAACTTGGGACTAGATACGTATCATGCCAGCTACATACATACGAAGTCTACTCCAATATATGGAAACTTG
The DNA here is from genome assembly GCA_029216955.1 of Iris pallida. Taxonomy (NCBI): domain Eukaryota; kingdom Viridiplantae; phylum Streptophyta; class Magnoliopsida; order Asparagales; family Iridaceae; genus Iris; species Iris pallida. Next base: position 1,104,314 of record JANAVB010042015.1, read on the forward strand.
TATGTATACATAAGCTGTAAAATGCAATAATCCATAATACTAATCTCATCCACAATAAATGAATCAATACAAAATAGGAATCAACACCGAATTGTAATTTGTACAAAAGTTGGGCAGAGACAAAGTCCACTACCAACAATCTCAAATAAAATGTACAAGAAGTGATCGGTAAAATAACGAGACGAACCAAGCGCAATCGTCTTCGAAAGAATGGAGAAGATCACGGCCTCGACTAGAACACCTACAATATCACAGAAGCACACACACCTGGAGAGATAACCAGGTCCTCAGAAGGACGTAACAAGATACAGGAAGAACATGTCATATGAACTGAATATAAACGCACCATAAAATAAAGATAAAGTAAAAGTGTCCAAACCATAACACGGCTCAATATCCCATCATCGAAACAGTAGGCTACCCCTACAACCAAACAAGGACAAGGGCTAACTTACTATTCCGCGATGTGACATTTTTCCATGCCATGATTGGAACATAAAATTTGCTAAGGTCTCCTAACCTTTCTAGTAGGCAATTTAGAAGACATCTCGATGTATGGGCAGGTGAAGGCTGACTCCCCCAGGACAAGGTAACAACTCACAACATGCACACGTCAAGTACCAATACTATCAGCCGGCATAATTCGAGGCTAGCGGCCCACGTGACCAATCAGTCCTCATAGCTCGAGGCTAGTGACCCTCGCGACTCGACTACCGTAGTACGCAGTTACTACAGCTTTTGGATTGGGGTAGCCCATACATTTAACTGTTTTCTCCCTCCCAAGGTCACTAACAGAAGGTAGATCGCTAACACTAGGTCCATATGCATACAGAAAGGCAAGAAGGAAAAATAACTGAAAGCAAAATAAAGTGAACTAAAAATAGCAAATAATGGATCCAACTAAAAATAGATAATAAATATATAGTAATAAATAAATAAAGATGCATCTAATTATAAACAGTAAATAAGGCAAGATATCTTGCCTGCGGGTGGTGCGAGAAACAGCAAAATCCAACAATCAGAATCGTCAACACGAAAGTCAAAATCCACAAGAAGCTCCGGATGCTGAAACAAAAATCACGAACGAGTTTGGAATAAAAGATATGCCTAAGAAACGCCTGTCCAAAAGTTAAATTCTGGAACAGGGGCAAAATCGTAATTTCGGGTCAAAACGATGTCCGCCGTTGGACCCGCTTTGCACCGAAATGTGTGCCAATATTTACGGTCTCTAAAGTCGTCAAACTACATGTCTACAGATTTGTTTTGATGAGAAGAACCCAACGGTATGTCCAATTTTGGATTCCGATTGGCTGTGCACAAAATCGCCCATTGAGTGGGATTGTGGACCCGCCAAAATAGCGTCCCGATCAACGGTCTCAGAATCGGACCAAACTTGGCTCACAGGACCAGAAAAATATTTCGAGTCCAATGGCGCAAGTTTCGTCGCGATTTGATGAGTGTGCACAAAGTAATTGGAAAATTTTCGAAAAGCCCGATACGGGAAAATTTGACGGATACGGGTCAAATTCGTCGCGCACACGCAATCAATTTGAATTCCGTCAAAGCCCGCACATCCGCAAAGTCGATACCTTTCGGTACTCTCGATTTGCGACGGGGTCGCCCGGTTTGTCGGGACGTACCTCATACGGGGTTTTTAAGGTTTAAAAAAAAACTAATTTTTCGAGATTTTTAATTTAATTAAAACTGAAATTTATTACAAAATAAATAAATCTATTTGAAGGGGATGATAGAGGCTCATGGGGGCTTTCTACACGAATTTACGGATCTAAAAACGGATTTAAAATGAGGGAGATATAGATCGGGAGAGTGGGATACCTTAAAGTGGGAAAATTGTTGTTGTTGTTGTTGTCGCGACGACCGGGAGACGGGACTGCTGTTGTTCCGGTGAGGTTGGGCACGCACGCCGAGGAGAGGGAGGAGGATGGAGGAAGGAGGAAAGAGGAGGAAGGAAGAGGAGATTAGGGTTTAGGTTTTAGGTTTACATATATACATAAGTATATACGTATACTAAGGGGAAAGGGTCGGCTGCTACTTATGCTTAAGGGTTCGGCCAAGTTTTAAGGGGTCGCATGCTTGCTGTGCCCTTTTTTTTTTGTTTGGTTGAGGTGCGCTTCAGCATGCTTGCTATTGGTGGTCGGGTGGGGCCGACCACCCTTTAATGATTTCCTTCTTTTTTTTTCAAATTTTTTTTTTACTTTCTATATATAACTTATTATATATATATATATATATATATATATATATATATATATATATATATATATATATATATATATATATATATATATATATATATATATATACTCCTCTAACATTATCACAAATTCAAAAGAAAAAATCTAAATCTTATTTATCCATATATAAAATTAATTTAAAACATAAGTACATATATATTTAATTTTATTTGACAATAAATCAACTAAATAATAAAATAATGCCTAATAGAATAAACATGTTTATTAATCACCATAGAATAGTTTTTAAATAAAATAATAAAAATAGTCCAATGGGAGAACTTTACTACACACCCTTATTTGGGTCCAGAAAAACTGTATCATTTTGTAAGATATTATTTAATAATAAAATATCAATAATTGTACACATAATTAAATAATTAGAATTTGTACATGAAATTCTAAAATAATTTTGGAAATATTTTTACATACATAAAATATGTCTACACGGCCATATTTGGTCACACTACCTGCTTACATGGGCTTAAATTTTGTTCGGGCCCTGTTAGGGCTGAATTGGCCATACCGGGTCATCAAAAAAATAAATAAAACCATAAATTGTATAAACTCATTTTTAAGTCTAATAAAATAATAAAAATAATTAAAAAAATAGGGGTTTTACATCCTACCCAACTTACAAGAATTTCGTCCTCGAAATTAAAAATAAGTAGGGATTGAAAAGGTCACATGGGTATATCGATGAGGAATCATCAAATCACAACGTTCAACAAAACATGAATTAGAAAATCGTGATTTAGATAGATACAAAAATAACCATGGATATGGCTAATTAATGCAATAATAAAAATGATCAAAGGTTTTAAGTAGTTCAAGATAAAACACGAGTTTAAAGAATAGAAAAAATCGAGTAGATTAAGGGGAAAAAAATAATTTAGAGACTTAAGAGAGATGGTTCCTTGAGAATAGTTGTATATTGGTCGTCCAGGTTGAGGGCATGATTAAGAGAACGATTTGAATCATCCTCAAGTATCAAGAATGATTAGAAGGTCGCGATAGTAGATATGGAATCGACGAGTAGTTCAAAGCGAGGATATAGTCACCTTGGTTGGTCCATGGCTAACTATCTTGGCAATAGATGGTGGGACAACTAAAGGCGATACTTTGAGTCTATCTATCAAGTACAGTGTCTGGTCTTTCTAAAGTAAGTAAAGCCCACAACAAAAGAGTTCAAAGACGATGCTATTTAGTACGAAATGCGAGGTTCATAGGCGACAGGAATAATTCAAATGAGTGTTGTCAATGCTGTCGCGGATGAGACTCTTAGGCAAGTTTACTATGTCTTCATCCACGTAGAATAATATGTGATAAGCGAACCAAAGTGCAATAGGTTGATCAGACCATCATGTACCGGTTCTGATTAGACAATATGTTAGTGGGTGCACTCAATAAAATATGTCATGATCAAGCTTGGTAAAGAAATAAGCTTGTAAAACTGAAGCTACATTAGCAGCATGAGATAGTCGAAATATGAGCAAGGGAGGTACTGCTGAAGGAAATTTTAAATAGTCCAAGATCTTTAAAAATCGAGTCTTGCCCGAAGTGTGGGCCTATACAGTTGTCCTAGTTTTCTTTACTTACGGTTTGGTTGTCTAGATGAGTTAAGGTCCTCTGAATTTATAGTCTAAGTGAACTTACCAATGTGGTTCACAAGGAAAAATGTTTGTTAGATGGTGAGGTATTCTACCCAACTTACAAGAGTTAAAATAGTAGTGTGATGGGACAACGGGTCAAGCAATCAAGATAAAGCACAATTTTAAGCATTTAAGGAATTAAGTAGAACAAAATCACATATCGGGTCGAAAGAATTTAGTCGAGGTTAAATCCCTATCTGTGGTCGAAAATATATCGGTATCATGGTAAAGGTTATAGTTAACCCATTTTGATCAGAAGGTCATATTATGAAAATAATGTACCAGGAGACGTGTTCTAGTGGGACATGATATATCTACATGAAGGTGGGCTTGTTTAGGTCTTATACATGAAATTTGTTGGAAGGAAAAGTCTAGTGTTGTGCGCCAAATATCCAAGTCACGGTAAGGGACACCAAAAGATCTAAATAGAAAGTGGGAGTTCACGAGGTGATAATTAATGCACAAAAATAAAGAAGATCAAGTTAAAGCATGAATTAAAATTAATTAAAGAATCTAGTAAAATAATTATTTAGGGGCACAGTTCTAGTGAGAAGATAGTCTTCTAGATGAATACAATCAAGGAACCATTAAATCATTATTCAAATTGCAAATGGGTTAGAAGGTCGCAATTAAAAGATCTAGAATTGAAGGAAGGTCGAGTAAGCCGAGGTGGAAATACAGTCACATAGCTGGGTAGATGACTAACAGCACTTGTGTATATACTACTATCCTGGTCATGGGTGACATGGCAATTAGTGTGGAATACTTAGTAGGGTTATCTTGGGGCCTACCATTAAAATTTAACTCAAATTTCCTCCAAAAGTTTCAAAATTAAACCTTCAAAAGTAACCACCAAAATTTATATTCCCTCCAAGCCGTTCAAATTTATCATAAAAATTTAAATCACTCTCATAAATCTCAAAGCAAAATTTTATCACGTTACTACTAACCTTTTCCAAAATTAACGTTTAAATTCAACTATTTAACTCAAGAGTTCATAATTTACGAATCCAAAAAAAAAAATTCCACAATCAATCAAAAATTTAACACTCTAAAATTTCCAAATAACTCATAATAAAACTCTTAGCATATTAAAAGCAATCTCAAAAATTAAGCTCAATGCTCTCATCAATTTTAACTTCTATTCATGCTAAGTTACTCCAATAAAATCACAACATTTAAATGGTAACTTCCTTTAATCAATCAAAATAACTTTCCATCACATCCTTCGAAATTCTCCCAAAAATTTTAATATTAGCAATCCCGCATTAAACTAAATTTTTAAATAATCTTATCAGTCAAAATCTTTTTTTTAACCAAAAATCTAAATAGATTTGTAAATCCTCAATCATAGGACACAATTTAAATAAAGAAAAATTTTCAAAAATTGTTTTCATAACTTTCAAATATTTAAAACCAAAATTCACCATCATTACTTTCACTTAAAATTCAAATTTTACCAAACACGAAAATCGTAAGTTGTACAACTCAAATTTAAACAATTCCTACGGCCATTTTTTTTTAAAAGCTCAGATCATTTCCAAATCAATTTGTAACTGTTCAAAGGTGTATAACTATAATCCAATAAATTATAAACGTCAAAACTCGAAAATCAAATAAATTTATATTTGTTCAAAGATGTATATCTATCATCCAAAAATATCGCAACTTGAAAGCAAATCAATTTTATACTTGTTCAAAGAGGTATAGCTATAGCCCAATAAATCATAAATATCAAATCTCAAAAAGCTAATCAATTTATTAAATCAATGGTATAAAGATTCTAGCTATATATATATATATATATATATATATATATATATATATATATATATATATATATATATTTTGTTGCAGTATCACCTAAAATTCTATTAATCCTCTAGAAATCTCAAAATAAAAACTTTCCTTGATAATATCCTACTTTACAAATTACTAATCATTAAATCACACAAAAAACCTTTTTAACTTAATTAGAGTCTTGAATGTATTCCAATTGCCAATATAACCATTCTAGCCATGTATTTGACCTATGAGCATATACTAGTGTAGTCATCTTCCGAGTTGACACTAAGCACGAAAATAAGAATCAACGGTAGAAAGGAATCAAGCAAGATGCAATTCAAGGAAGTCGAACGAGAGTTCAAAATTTGAAGCCAAGGGAAGAGGTCAAGTTGTATGGATGAGATTCCTATAATTCTAATCCTATGTTGCAGGTTCACATCGGTACAGTAACGTAACCGAAGTGACAAACTTGACCTGCATGGGCCACCACAAAAACATGTAACGCTCCAGTCCCAAAATACTTGGGACTAGATACGTATCATGCCAGCTGCATACATACGAAGTCTACTCCAATATATGAAAACTTGTATGTATACAAAAGCTGTAAAATGCAGTAATCCATAATACTAATCTCATCCACAATAAAAGAATCAATACAAAATAGGAATCAACACTGAATTGTAATTTGTACAAAAGTTGGGCGGAGACAAAGTCCACTACTAACTATCTCAAATAAAATGTACAAGAAGTGATCGGTAAAATAACGAGACGAACCAAGCGCAATCGTCTTCGAAAGAATGGAGAAGATTACGGCCTCGAGTAGAACACTTGTAATATCACAGAAGCACACACACCTGGAGAGATAACCAGGTCCTCAGAGGGACGTAACAAGATACAGGAAGAACATGCCATATGAACTGAATATAAATGTACCATAAAATAAAGATAAAGTAAAAGTGTCCAAACCATAACACGACTCAATATCCCATCATCGAAACAGTAGGCTACCCCTACAACCAAACAAGGACAAGGGGTAACTTACTATTCCGCGATGTGACATTTTTCCATGCCATGATTGGAACATGAAATTTGCTAAGGTCTCCTAACCTTTCTAGTAGGCAATTTAGAAGACATCTCGATGTATGGGCAGGTGAAGGCTGACTCCCCCAGGATAAGGTAACAACTCACAACATGCACACGTCAAGTACCAATACTATCAGCCGACATAACTCGAGGCTAGTGGCCCACGTGACCCATCAGTCCACATAGCTCGAGGCTAGTGACCCTCGCGACTCGACTACCATAGTACGCAGTTACTACAGCTTTTGGATTGGGGTAGCCCATACATTTAACTGTTTTCTCCCTCCCAAGGTCACTAACAGAAGGTAGATCGCTAAGACTAGGTCCATATGCATACAGAAAGGCAAGAAGGAAAAATAACTGAAAGCAAAATAAAGTGAACTAAAAATAGCAAATAATGGATCCAACTAAAAACAGATAATAAATATGCAGTAATAAATAAATAAAGATGCATCTAATTATAAACAGTAAATAAGGCAAGGTATCTTGCCTGCGGGTGGTGCGAGCAACAGCAAAATTCAACAATCAGAATCGTCAACACGAAAGTCAAAATCCACAAGAAGCTCCGGATGCTGAAACAAATATCACGAATGAGTTTGGAATAAAAGATATGCCTAGGAAATGCCTCTCCAAAAGTTAAATTCTGGAACAGGGGCAAAATCATAATTTCGGGTCAAAACGATGTCCGCCGTTGGACCCGCTTTGCACCGAAATGCATGCCAATATTTACGGTCTCTAAAGTCGTCAAACTACATGTCTACAGATTTATTTTGATGAGACGAACCCAACGGTATGTCCAATTTTGGATTCCGGTGGGCTGTGCACAAAATAGCCCATTGAGTGGGATTGTGGGCCCGCCAAAATAGCGTCCCGATCAACGGTCTCAGAATCGGACCAAACTTGGCTCACAGGACCAGAAAAATATTTTGAGTCCAATGGCTCAAGTTTCGTCACAATTTGATGAGTGTGCACAAAGTAATTGGGAAATTTCCGAAAAGCCCGATACGGAAAAATTTGACGGATACGGGTCAAATTCGTCGCGCACACGCAACCAATTTGAATTCCGTCAAAGACCGCACGTCCGCAAAGTCGATACGGACCTTTCGGTACTCTCGGTTTATGACGGGGTCGCCCGATTTGTCGGGACGTACCTCGTACGGGGTTTTTAAGGTTTAAAAAAATTAATTTTTCGAGATTTTTAATTTAATTAAAACTGAAATTTATTACAAAATAAATAAATCTATTTGAAGGGGATGATAGAGGGTCATGGGGGCTTTCTACACGAATTTACAGATCTAAAAATGGATTTAAAATGAGGGAGATATAGATCGGGAAAGTGGGATACCTTAAAGTGGAAAAACTGTTGTTGTTGTTGTTGTTATCGCGACGACCGGGAGACGGGACTGCTGTTGCTCCGGCGAGGTTGGGCACGCACACCGAGAAGAGGGAGGAGGATGGAGGAAGGAGTAAAGAGGACGAAGGAAAAGGAGATTAGGGTTTAGGTTTTAGGTTTACATATATACATAAGTATATACGTATACTAAGGGGAAAGGGTCGGCTGCTACTTATGCTTAAGGGTTCAGCCAAGTTTTAAGGGGCGCATGCTTGCTGTGCCTTTTTTTTTGTTTGGTTGAGGTGCGCTTCAGCATGCTTGCTATGGGTGGTCGGGTGGGGCCGACCACCCTTTAATGATTTTCTTCTTCTTTTTTTTTCAATTTTTTTTTACTTTCTATATATAACTTATTATATATATATATATATATATATATATATATATATATATATATATATATATATATATATATATATATATATATATGCATATATCTAAATATACTCCTCTAACATTATCACAAATTCAAAAGAAAAAATCTAAATCTTATTTATCCATATATAAAATTAATTTGAAACATAAGTAAAAAAAAAAAGAAAAAAAGTCACCCCTTAAAGGGGCGGGCCCACCCTCTCCATGCTTGCTGCGTACAGCAGCAAGCCTCTCCAACTTTTTTTTTCGTGAGTGGGCCATGGTTAAGAGCCCTAATCCCCCATGGTTCAGTAGAGCCCACATCCCCCCTGGTTGAGATGTCAGCAGCAGAAGGGATCTCAGCCGTCGTCGGGATGACCGTGGTGGAAGTAAGCTCGACAGTCATAGCACTGATTAAGGTGGCTATAGCAGGGTCAACCTCAGAGGCGGTAGCCGGCTCCGGGGAGTTCACTTCTTCTGACGCCTACAAAGAAAAGAAAAAGACGATCAGATTATATTTCAGAAAAGAAGAACTAAAATGGGTGGTCGCAACTCGATTCACCTCTGAAACGGTTTCGACGTCATCACTTTTCTTTCTAGTGTTCGGCCCGCGAGGCTTGATCGCAGCCCTTTTTCGCGAGTAAGTTATGCCGCCGACAGAGGACTTACGTCTACTCTGCTTACGTGAAGGACTAGGCACAGCAGGGGGCTGATCTACCACCAAATTATCTGTAGGAGGAAGCAAGTTATCAGGATTATCCTCCTCCTCCACATTAATAGACTCCGAGTCAGACAATTCAACTGTCTTCCCCCTCCTAGACTCTTTTGGCTTCTCCTCCAAACCAGTACCGATAATGAAGCTGGTACTTGGGTTTAAATCTCTAGGGGGCTTGTTCACCATAAAATGGTACAGGGCCGCCATGTATAAAATATGTCCTGACTCTCTAGCATCGGGTACGGAGAAGCTGGCACGGGTATGAACCGCGCTATAATAATGCCAAGTCCGGATGCCATCCAGAACGCTACCTTCGAAACCCAGACAGGGGCTGGGGTTGTCCAAAAACATTTGACTATACCCAAATTGCCGAGAGAATCGACTGGGTAAGTAAGGCTCCAAAAAGACGGAGTTGCGATTACGATACACCAGATGTGCAGGGCAGATGTTCTGCAACCAAAGGAGCATCTTCTCGGGCAAGAAATGGGGAGGCGCAGCACCATTAAGATGTACGTCTCTTACTTCTTCGTCAGGAAAAAGAGGAATAGACACGAAAAAGGAGTATCTGCACTACACCAAATTTGGGCTTTTTATGGCCTCTCATTTACGGCGTGCGTTGGATGCAGGCCGTAAATGATATAATATTACGGCACGCAATAAATGCGAGCCGTAAATTCTTCTTTTTCGCTTTTTAATACGACATTCATTTTTAGGGCCGTTAAATGTTATCATTTATGACCTGTATTTATGCAAGCCGTAAATATATATGGTTCTCACATCATTTTGTGGCTTGCAATACAGGCCGTAAATTAGATGGACTTGCACGGCCTGCCAATCTTGCAATAAATCACATCCCACCTATAGTTATTAATAATTAATTAATTGCTCCAAATAAAAGACTTTAGTGTTTTGAAAATCTAAAACCGCGAAAGGGAAAAGTTTTCCTCCTCAATTTTCATCCGCCAAACCCAAAAGAGTAGAAAAGGGTTTGTCAAAAGTAAATAAATAAAGGCTAGACTCTTCCGAAGCCAAAACCCTATTCTAGAAGAAACTTGGCGGCTTCAAATCCTTGGCGGTGGACGATCGCAAGCGAACGCTTCCTTTTCCGGTAAGGAGTCTTCATCGACTAGTCTTCCTCTTTCTCGACGAGTCTTCATCGATGAAGATCGTCTTTCTCGACGAGTCTTCATCGGCGAAGATCATCCTTCTCGACGAGTCTCTTTATCTACGACCCTTGATTCCTTCTCTGGGAAGATCGTCTTTGTCGACGAGTCTTCATCGGCGAGTTTCGGTTCGATCTAAAACCTTCATTGATTTTCTTGATTCAAACCTAATTAGTAGGTGTTCGATGCAATTCCTCATAGAAGCCATCGGCTTTGGTCCTCGATCTAGAAGCTAAGCTCTATTCCTTCTCAATGAGAGGTAGAAAGGAATCAAAAGCCCTAGTTGTTCTGTGAGCTAACCCGAACTAGACCTAACAGGACACATCAACTTTCATGAGACACAATCTTCTTGTTGTTTGATTTAAGATTCTACTATTCCTTTCTAGTCTTTGACTACAAGTCTCTGAACGTTGAGGTAGAAGGAGAGAAGCCTTCAAAGAAGTCACATTAAAGAAATAAATAGGAAATAAAACTGCAAGATTATTGCTTTGTTGTAACTCAAAAACTTGTATACTTTCTTGTGCATGATTCTATAGAAGATGTCCTTACAAGAGTCTATACCTGTTGTGCACTCTTTTCTCTTAGCTAGTTTATGTTCCTTGTCAAGCTCACCTATAGTTTGTCTTGGTCTAAGAAGCACCTGGACGATTCGTGATACGACATGATGCGGGATAAGTAATACGCAAATTTTTGAAAATTTTAGGATGAGGATACGTATATATATTTGTTTGATAATTATGTCTATGACTCTATGTAATATATAGAAAGGGTGTGTACCAGATTTCTCTAGATCACATGATTTTGGAAATATCATGTCTACAGGAATAGATGTTTTCTAGAATCAAGTTGATTGTTTCTCTAATCCAGCAGTACCACTCTATTTAAATTATTTTTGGTGATTATGGTTTAAGATGTGTAATTTGTTATTGACAGTTTAATATTATTTACATGATCTATACTTTAAGCTAATGCCAGAGTTTAAATCTAGTACTTCAGATTATATTGCACTTTATAGATGTCGATAGTTCACTTTATTGATATAATGCTTTATCTCCTGTAATCTTCTGTGTCGCTTAGGTCCAATTTTTTGCATTTATGTTGATAATTTTTTTGGATGATTTTCGGTAATTTTTGGCTCTGTCACATGTTTTGCATGAATCTTAACATTTTAAAAAAAAAAGATTTCTTAATTTCGATGGTTTTGGGAGAAACTCAAGTTATTGGAGTCTTCACTTTGTAATTTATGTGTATTGGCTTTTCGGAGTTTATATTTCATGTAGATCCAATTTTATGTTCTTTCTTCTCCAATGTCGTGAATATGCACGTCCCATTTTTGCTATTATGCTTGAAATGTTTTTGGGACTGTGATTATGCTCAATTTTTTGCTTAGAAATTGGAATAATGAAATTGCTAATGTGGCATTATTGTGAGATTTGGACAACTGATGGGAACTAGATCTAATGGTGGCATTTTTCTAGTAAATATGGTTGTGTTTTGCATAATCTTATTCTAACTATGTTTTTTCCTTACATGTTAGATGAATTTCACAAATTTAGATGAGAGATATTTTGTATTTTGCAATGATGAGAACCTAGATGTTGTCAAATTTTCATATAAATTTGTCAACTCAAGCAAGTAGTCTTTTTTGCCTTTAGAGAAAAAAATGAAGTGAAGAAAGTTGGTATTAAATCGGTTAATCCTCTAACCCTATAAGGTTTACATAACACTCAACAGTTGTAAAAGTTAATAGTACATTTAAAGATATACCATTATAGTAACTCAGATTTATCCAATCTTGAATATAATTTTGATTAAACCAATAGTTGTGAAATGCATTCCTAACGAGGAGCGAGGCCTATCCCTTAACGCTCAATATAGGTGTAGTGATGCTCTTTTTCTTTATGCTCATGCTTTATGGCGCCTTTCAGCAAGGCTCAAGCCAATTTGATGTGTGCCGACATATTCTACTTTCGTGACTGTTATAAGTACTTAAATTTTATCTGCCTTTTAATTTCTTGTATGAGAAAAGGAAAATAAGGAACCTAATGGAGAGGTAACTTGCACCTCACCACATGCTGAGATACTACTCTTTCCCTGCATTTTCCTATATATACGCAAGAATAAATAAGTTCCTAAATATTTTGAAGAGGAAGATGAGAAACCTAATGAAGAAGTAAATCATACCTCATATGCAAAACTACTTTCTCTGTTCCTTTCCCCTTATTTGTTGGAACTCCATTCTCGAATAATGGTACTGCTTCTGCTTGGGTTTAAGTTCCATGTGTAAACCTTTCTATAACATAAAAATCTTCATCACAACAATGCCAATGCCTTTATCCAAATTTCTTCCTTCAACTATTTATTTTCTTGGTTCTCTCTAAATATCAGGTCAATAAGACTACATGTAAAGTGCATTATTCAAGAGCATAGAATGTGTTCATGGGTGGTGCTTCCTATAATATTGTTTTTTAATTTAGATTACTTACTATTAGCCTGCTACTTTGAGCTTTGTATATTCTTAGTCTTACTAGCAAATTTTATTGTTGTAATACCACTCCAAACTGGTTCAATCATTGTTTTCTTGACACAAATCCAACCCAGTTACAAATTATTAACATTTTGCTTATGTGCAAACCGTACACATGCTTCTCAATTTCTCGTTTTCATCTTGTTCTTGTGTGTATTATCTTTATTTGTAGTGTTTCTTTTAATATAAATATCAATTTGAGGTTGCAAAATCTGAGGACGAAGGATGGAGCTTTTGTTGTTAGGGAAATGCCACTCCTTTGTACTCCATTAACTGCTGCTGCATGCCTCTTTAAGATTTTGTGGCATTAGATTGCATATGCATCGATATAGGCTTCTCCCACAATGCATTTTTTGGGTGTGGTTGGTTCTTTGGTTTCATCCATATCAACTTATGGTCATAGTGTATTTTTTGGGTGCCTCTTGTTCTTTCTCAACAACATATATTACATTTGATTAGAACTTAGGTAATCCGAGATAGTGCATTAAAGATCGTGTGGGTTTGGATATCTTGCAGTAACAATAATTCTTTGTTAGCCTCTGAGCCACCCAATTTTTGGTAACTATAACAAGTGTGTGTGGATTTTTTCTATATGTTTTGGACTTTTCTTATGAGTTATTCATTTTCTACACGGGTTGCTGGATTCAACTTTTGGATTTGCTTAGTTTTATGCAAGTTTTGCTCAGTTTGCAGCTCTATCCTCGATTTGCCTTTTACTACTGTCATACTCAAGTTTGCTATTGTCATACTCATGTTACTCTTCTTAATAGGAGATTTAGAAGTCACAATGATGATTTATAGTATCCCTGTGGCTTAAAGGTATTTACATATCTGCTCGTTATGTGTCAATTGGCAATAACATGCATCACTAGATTCATTGGAGACTTTACTCATATTACAGATCCTTATGAAATGGTGGCAAGAATATTTGATTGTGTTGTTAGTTCTCTTGCTTTGCTAATTAAATATATGTACTCTTTGATGTTAGTTTATGCTTGTTTCTATAGTTTTATTGGACTAGTTTTGATTGGGTAGCTCCATGAGTTGAGTTTTTTTGACATTGATTTTAAATGTTACTTTCTTTTTTACTTGGTGTTAATCTGAAATTGTTTTGTCTTACGTCCATAATTTCACAGTATTGTCATTGTAAGACGACCATTCATTATGGATAAAGAATGGACTTATATGCCAAGGTGAATTCCAAAGCCCTACACTATACAAATTTTAATATCCCATACATTTTTAGTTTCTAATTAGTGTAAACTTGCCAACTTGCCAAATTGCCAACTACTTCATGCTTCACCTTAAATGTGTATAATGCCAAATTGCCAGCTATACAATTAAAATGGATTTGCTTCACCTTAAATGATTCCTCGTGTTAAAGTAGTAAAATATAGCATGGTAATATTTATTGTTTGATTTTTTGTCAATGTCTAATTTGTTACAGACATGAGGTATTTGTCACAGAATTAAGGTATTTGTCCACTCACCAAATCTAGAGACGAGATGCTACTATAAGTGTACTTCTGAACATATAGATGTAGTTAACATGATAATTTGTCTTGCTGAGTTTTTGTGTGGATACAAATGAACTTAGCATATAGGATTCTTCTCTTATAACCTCTTTAGGTTAAGGAATATTTCCTATATTACCATCAGGGGAATGGTTGATTCTTCCATGTGTTTGATTTTTCTTCCTTTGCCACATATTGTTCTAATACCACTCCAAAATGGAAAGTTCCTGCAAGCTTCGTAATAAATTATTCCATTTGCATTATAACCCTTATGAGCTAATAGTGATTGCGACTGAGTTTGATACATCTCAAATATCTGAACTTTAATCTCCGAATAACTTGTATCAGTGTTGAAGTTTCCAAGTTGGGGAATGGTCATTAGATATCATGTTCCCAATTTTGTACCATATGTGGATCCCTTACCAGTAAGAACCTGGAGATCCGATCTCATTAATATCACTAGATTGACAGGAAACTATGGATTCCTCGTGTCAAAGTAGTAAAATATAGCATGGTAAAAGTTCATGTTTGAATTTTCGTCAACGTCTGATTTATTACAGATATGAGGTATTTGTCATAGACTGGGCAAGTATATTGGTCTGGTTTAAAGGGTGGTTGCCTGAAAATGAGTATGTGCATCTATAAAGCAACTGTGGACAGGCTCTTAATAGAGATAGACTGGTTCAATTTGATCCACAAAATAGATATCATATTTGTCTTTTGGTAAAGTAGCTCTTGAGAGTAGGAATCATCCGTTTTTCAATTGTACATACTAATTATCCGTTCTTCAATTGTACATACTCAACCTATGTGTGGAATATGTCTCCATTATCTTGTCTATGTCTACATACTCAGCCTGTATTATGAAATATAATCCTGGACACATGCATAAAAGTTTAAATTACATAACTTGTGAGTTATATCTGTCAATTTTAATATGTGTTTGCTATGTTGTCATGGTTGTACCTGAGTTTACTTGCTCTATTGTACTACAGCAACAGGTCAAAAAATACAAAGCATAAGAAAATGGTTCTTCTTTTAGAGATGATGCTGTTGCAAAGGTACTCGGTCCGGATCCACGAGGACGAGTAAGAGGGCTTGGATATGGAGCAGCTCCGTCAAAGTTGGAGGGACAAACACAAATGAGGGACAAAGTTAATAAATTAGAAAATGAACTTGTGTCTCTTTTGTATTTATATATTAAGGAGGAAGTAATTCGGTAAGTACCTCAATAGATTTGCCTTTTAAATATTGTGTCTCTTTTGTATTTATATATTAAGCTTAACATGTACTAATTACAGCAGAAAGATAATGCAAGTGTTCAACATTCTATCGATAGCATGACGCGAAGCAAAAGGAAAGAAACAAGTCCAATTCTGAATTCTGTTAATGAGACAACACACAACAAGAAGAAAGAACATGTAATTGTTCTCAATTCCAATCAGGAGAACTCAAGATGCAAATTGCTAAGTTGGTTAGACAAAAATACAGTTGTTGCCACCGGTGAAATTCTATCAAGGGATCCTAAATCACTAGTACATCATGTGCCGCCTGGTGATCAATGTTGGAAAGTTTCTGTGCGACATGTAGTAGAGGGTAATGAGGGAGTGACTCTCTTTCGACCAACGCGTGAAGCTTTTCTTTTGAATGAAGCACTGGGAAGCATAATTGCATGGCCGATCAATTACATCATAACTTGTTATAAAATGGAAGGTAATTTCTATATAAATAGTCTTTTTTGCTTATTTTGAATTTACATAAAATTACTGTACAACATTTTGCCTATAAATCCCTTTCACATACCTCAGGAAGCATATTATTTATTTTATATGACTTGGATTTGACTGTACAACACTAAGCAAGGAATCAGACATTCATCACAATCGTTACCAGATTATGTATTATGTAAATTTGGGGTATCCAGAAAATGCATATATCAAGATTTAACTTCTTTATATCTTATTTTCTTTCATTTTATCTATTGTACAAAATTTTAAGTAGTAATCCATAGTTTTTATATTTAAGTATCGACTATGTTTCTTTTCGTGCAAACACTTGGGTTGTCACACACCATAACAAATGAGTGCACATCAACAGGAAGCCAATGTCAATTGGCATAAACCCAACAACAAACAAGACTTGTGATTTGTTCTTGGTTAATAAGAATCACCAGATAAGTAAAGGGCAGAAGAACCACGTTACAGAACACACCCATAGTTAAAACAAACACAAAGGAAGGTCATGGAAGATTAGAAACCATTGACAAAACATAAAAGAAACTTAGAAATAAAAGATCAAGGAAAAAGAAAGAAAAAACATGAAAGAGAAACAAATGAGAAATCTAGAATGTTACCCGAATATTAACCGAGAATGTTACCCAAATATTTGAGCTCTGATGACTCATTGAGAATATAAGATTTCACTCACAAATGAGAAATCTACAGTTGCTCAATGTCTGCAACTGCCTACTCTCATTACAGAATCAGCCTTGCAGTCATGCAGATTGCAATCCTCTTCTGCTATCTACATCTTGTTGTGCAATTACACACCTGCAGATACACCCTACATCTTGCCCAATCCTACAGGCAATACATGTACTACTAATTGCATATATTATAGTCACTGCACTGTAGTTACACACTAATACAACTTGCAGTTATTTGCTGCCGTTCACATACATACGACCAAAAGCCATACTCAGCCTGGTCCATGAATGGGAAAGTGACCTGAAATCCGACAGCCTGAAACAATACCAACCTGAACTCTGGATCCTTCTATAGCAGACAAAGAAACAAAAATAAATTCATTTCTTGGTTATCCATATGTATATTAGGACCATTATTAGGACAAGAGGATAAGGACCCAGACTAAACAAGGATTAGGCCCCTCACAATTCTACATAGCCAAAAAAATATAGGGTACAACTAACAAGTCAATCTCATATCTGTCATTTGTTCAGACATAAGGTTCCAGGTAGCCCTTTATCCATAAATTTACCACTTATTCAACGTATACCTAAATGATGGATGGAACAGTTCCTTGAGGGGTACCATATTGTAGAATGTTGCCAAGGCACTAGTTCATTTCTGCAGGAATTAGACTCATAGCACACATATTGCAAAAGAAGAACTCTAAGCTTACTGCTTAGAGGGGGTACCATATCTCTTGTAGCATGTTATTTCTGCAGGAATTTCTGAAGAATTTTTGTATGTGAACATATAGAGTCATTTCTGAAGAAGAACTCTAAGCAAACTAGTTCATTTCTGAAGAATTTCTGCAGGAATTAGACTCTAAGCTTCCTTGAGGGTACCATATCTCTTGTAGCATGTTAAGTTATCTGTGTATGTGAACATATATAGTCATTTCTATCAAGAGTTTTTGTTTATACACTGCATTTGCAGTTTCTATTGAGAGCTTGTGTGGGCTATTCCTTGTGTTTACTCATTACTGTAGAATCAAGAGTTTTTTTAAACTTTGGAACCATAGCTGACTCATTTTTATCATTATAGTTTGTGTTAATATTGTCTTTATTTTTATTCAGGTAGAGCTTAAAGAAGAGGGGAAGAATGCATCTAGAATATGAGTTTGTGAGCTTAAAGACTTGGAAATCTTTGAAGCTTTTGAAGTGTCCAACTGCAGTAAAAAAGTGCTTTTGTTTTTGTAGTGAGAAATTGAGTTTTGCTTTTGTAGTAAGACAATTTTTTTTGATTTGAGCTTAAAGCTTTGAGTCTTGTAGTAAGAAATTGACTTTGATATTACAAATCTTGTTTGGACACTTTTTCTTTGTGTTAAGATTCTATCATGTTGTGTCAACTTATCAATGTTTATGGATTTAGTTGAAATACTCTTGTGTAATTAGTTTGATTTCTGTTGGATATACTATGAGGACAAAATTATAGTCCTATTTGACTTTGGTTGATTAATTTATATTTGTACCTATTCGTCAACCCTTTAACAGCCCTAATTTTGAGTCATAAACACATAGCATTTATGACCTGCATTTTTGGGCCATAAATGTGAGATTGTATGTTTTTGTTTTAAGCATTCACGGCTTGCTATGTATGCCATAAATTGAAGAAAATGAATACTTTAACGGCCATCACTTCTAGTCGTAAAAGATTAGTATTTACGGCCTGCATTATGGGCCGTAAATAAGATCCAAAGTTTCCTACCAACTTCATTTACGATGTGCATTTATCTAAGTTATGGCGTATTTTTGCACGCCATAAATAGTCGTACCCTTTTACGGCTGGAGCTTTTACGACACGACCCTGTGAGCCGTAAAATTAGTTTTACGGCACAAATTGCGGGCCGTAAAAGACCTTATTTGGTGTAGTGCTGTCCACTCGCGCCAGCGCCATCCGACAGGCTGGCATGGTAGTATACTCCTAGGGCATACGGCGGTACTGGTAGATGAAGGCATCATCAGCAGTCACATCGTCCTCTGGGCCAGGCCTCATCAAAGATGGACAATGCATTAA
Source organism: Iris pallida (assembly GCA_029216955.1). Taxonomy (NCBI): domain Eukaryota; kingdom Viridiplantae; phylum Streptophyta; class Magnoliopsida; order Asparagales; family Iridaceae; genus Iris; species Iris pallida. Next base: position 1,123,230 of record JANAVB010042015.1, read on the forward strand.
CAGCCACCCCATCAGATAATGGTAGCTCAGCTCGATTCGTTCAAAGTCCTTCACCGTATCACGAGCAATGACTTTGGACGAAAAAGTACGGAGGCCACGATAAATACTGTATACCATGGCGGGGAGTAGAGCTAGCATGCCTCCAAAGACTAGCTTCACCGCGGGAAGTATCAGGTTACGGCTGATTCTCTCAATAGCACCAGCCCCTCCTGAAACTACACAAATCCGCAGCCACAACATCAGAAATCCCGCCAGGAGAGCCTTATCAGACATTTTCTGGGTATCTTGATAAAAATAATTAAAGGTGTCAGATTGGCTCTCGAATCTATCACCCGTAGTTTTAACCCTCTTGGCGTTAAACACCTGGTTTTGCACCTCCTTCCGGGTTCGAGGACTTCGAGGGGCAACCCGGCCTGAGGCACCTAGCTCAAACAGGTAGCTGAGCCAGGTCTTGGTGTGAGGAAGATTTCCTTCTGAGCTATCGTTCTTCTTCTTTGACATCTGTTAGCACGTGCTATAGTGACATAGCAATTCCTGGTAAACAGCCACAAAACCTGGGAACCGCCGCTCCAACTCTTTAAATTCTTCATTCGTAGGGGTATACGCCTCAAAACTTTATCTCTCCAGGGCAGCTAGGAGACTTCACGTATCTTATGGAGAGCGAGTCCCATTTCCCCCAGGTGTAAAGAAGGCCCCTAGTTGTACATCTCAAGAAGAGCCATGAACAGCTTCTTATTTAGGACAGACCATAACAAGTGCCCCGTATGGCATGATAAAGACCAATCTCGAGCAGGAGTTCCTTATACGTCCGCATGATCCACAGGTTCAGATCGATCCATGAAGGAGTGGGGTTCATCCAGTTCAGCAGTGACAGCCGACCAGTGGGGTAAGACCCCTTTTGAGCAATCTGGTTCATAAAAGTATCAGCTTGTGAGAACCGAAAGTTGGGACCCTGCTGTTTGCCATGAAATATAAAAGAGCAGAACAATTATCGGAGGACTGGACTTTTACTTCAAGTTACAAACTCGCTTGTACAAAGAAAGCCTAGGGACGAAAGCCTAGGTACAGCAGACTAAGTACAATTGTTTATTTTAGATTCTTGGGGGTGACGATAGAGGCTCGGGAAGGCGACGGCAGCCCTGTCTTACTCCTTGGACGATCGGTATGCAGCCTTGGCTCCAGAAGATTGCTCGCCGTTGAAGAAATACTCTCTTTGCTCTTTCTCTGCTCTTTTCTCCAAGTCTTTTAATGCTCTCTGATCTCGAGAAGGGGTCTCTCTGGTTGTGCTCTCTTTGTTGTATATATTTTTTTTATCAAGAATTGTATATCTTGCAAGGGAATGGCACCTTGCTATTTATAAGAATGGGGTGTGATCATTAGGGTTTGCAATGATTGCTTCCTGGAGATGGCGGCGGCCTGTGGATTGGTCAATCTAGGCCATTCATTTTGAGTGTGATGAATCTGGGCCGTTAAGTGTAGATTACACCAAATCTCATCAGTAATTAATGCTGATTGGAATAAATCTTCCTCGTGATGATCTGCTGATGTCCATGAATAAATTTGATTTATTCCCCTGCCACGTGTTCCAGATTATTAGGATTTGACCCAATCTCTGATTACAATAAATCTGGGAGAATGATCGACTTAGGACACGTGTCCTAGGAACCGCTGTGGGAGATCTGAACTGCATGAATATTGAGCCGCATAAGGTTTGGGCCGCATAAGGTTTGGGCCACGTGTCAGGGCTGCTCGGGTAGTGCCCCCCCTTCGAACCTTTGAACCGCATGGAGATGATCATTGCGAGCCGCATAAGGATGCATCTGCCTGAGCCGCATGGAAAGGGTCCTCTTGAGCCGCATAGGAGAGGCCTCAGCTTGAGCCGTATGAGACTGTTTCATCCTGAGCCGTATAGGACGGCTTCATTCTGAACCGAATGGGATGTCGTCGCTCGAGCCGCATATGAACGCCCACGTGGCAAAGCCACGTGGCACTTTTATGGATCTCGAGGGATTGTGTCAGAGATCTCTTTCTCTTCCCTAGGGGTTGGTCATTATGACAGAGTCATAATTACCTCTCTTGTGTCAGGGCTGTCACTTTTTTCAGAGTTGTCAGCCGTCAAAATAATTAATGCAAGAGGGCGAAGGAGAGGACTGTCCCGCCGCGTGTCTTTTGAGCCGCATAGGATGCCTGGGGCCGCATAGCCCCTTATGTCGCATGACCCTCTGCGCCGCATGGGCTTTCTGAGCCGCATGGTGTTTCCTGGCCGCATAGATCATTTTCTATGCTTCTACAAGACCCCCTTCAAAGTTTTCAATTTGCAAAATTGAAATACTTTGAATAAGAAGCATGGCTGGATATTCTTCTGGCCTCATATAAAGTCCTGACCGTATGGATATCTTGGCCGCATGGAAAGTTCTGCCGCAGGGGCGTCTCAGCCGCATGGATGGCACAGCCGCATCGAAATTTCTGCCTCATGACCATCTGAGTCGCATAGTTGCTTTCAGCCGTATGGTCATTTGAACCGCATAGGCTCTTTGCCACATCATTATGCCATGCGTGTAGATCTTTTTGGGACAGGATCCCAAGAGCTCATTCTTTAAATGGCTGGTTTGGCTCGATAGCCGAAGAGTCGATCGCGTTTGTACGAGGCGTCGGTCCATAGTTCTCTGTCTATAAATAGAAGGGCATTTGGACGGTCTTCTATCTTAGACTCTTCTTGACTCAGATTCTTGTCGTGTTTTCTTCCTCTGATCATCAGACAACAATGGCACCCAGGGCTTCTAAGGCTGTGAAGAAGGCTGTGGCGAGGAGTAAGAAATCGGCTTCGCCCTCGACTCTCGCACCCCCCGTTCGTCTTGACGTTCATATTGCCATTGAAGGTAAGGATTAGGTAGTCGATTTGAAACCCTAGCAGAGCCTGCTTTACTGCATGCTTCATGTATAAGACTTTGACGTAAACTCCTAAAACTACATGGTCCGCATACATGTCCCATGATTGAGCCGCATGAGGATATACCCCATGTCTGAGCCGCATGAGACTTGTCTAAAATGAGCCGCATGAACATTTCTGACCATTTTTATTTTCTTCGTCTTTGGTTCTCGCAGTTTCTCCACCGAATGCTGAGACTGCGACGTCAGAGGAGCCGCAGCCTCCTGTCATCAGCCAGGGGTCTCCCTCTGTTAAGAAGGAAGTGAAGAAAGAGGAACCTGCACCTGAGGTGGACAGCACCCCTCCAAATACCGAGACTGCTGAGGGTGGCAGCACTGGACACTCTGTTTCTCCTATTCTGGACGAGGATGCTCTTCACTTGCATCCTTCATATGTGAGATGGTTGAGGGAATGGTATATGCGCTCCTGTAACTAGGGTGTAGGGGCTTCTCGTGGATGTCTGTCTGTAGTCTTTGTTTTGTTTCGCCTTTCTTCTTGTCTTCATGAAGAACTCTTTTGACTTGCTTGTAATCGTGTGGATGTAACCGATTTCTGAATGAATGGAATATATATTTGCTTCACTCTTTTGCTTTGTAATAATCCTCTTATTGGGACATTTTACGTGGACCTATTGTCCCCAACGTACCCTGGTTTTGGATACGGACAACAAGTTTAAAAGAAAGGAACCACTCATACTGACTCAGAGGTACTGAGGACATGGTGAGCATGAGGGTTTCTTTGACGGGGGGTACATAGAATAACTCAGAGGTACTGAGGACATGGAAATTCTATGTAGAGGGGTGATTTATTTTTGGCGGAATTGAAACGACTCAGAGGTAGCATCGACATGGTCGTTTTGGAAGTTTGTGGACCCGTTACCCTTTTTTGTGCACTGGGAGTGCGGGTAATGGATCATGAGGGAGGATCTCTTTCAGGAAGAAAGTTCAGTGGTACAGTTATACATGACTTTCTTTTAAAAGAGTGACCGGGATGTAAGTTCAGGGGTACCAGCAGGTACATGACTTGGCAATCCATGAATGTTGGAATCAAAGTGTAAGTTCAGAGGTACTAGTAGGTACATGACTTGGTAGTTTGGGATACTTTTGTGGAAGAAGAACATGAGTTCAGCGGTACAAGAGGGTACGTGACTCGAAAATCTGGAATATTATGGATGTGAGTTCAGCTGTACCAGCGGGTACGTGACTCAAAAATTTGGAAAATGTGAAGATGAGTTCAGAGGTACCAGCGGATACATGACGCAATAATCTGGAGAGAATGTGGATGTGAGTTCAGTGGTACCAGCGGGTACATGACCCGATAATCTGGAATGTGGATGTGAGTTCAGCGGTACCAGCGCGTATATGACTCGATGATCTGGAATGTGGATGTGAGTTCAGCGGTACCAGCGGGTACATAACTCGATGATCTGGAATATCGTTTAGACATAATATTTCTTCAGGAACTTACCATTGACAGGCAGCATGAGCAAATCCCTATTTTGCTTTGCGAGGCGATAAGCGCCGTTGGAGAACACAGCCTCAATGATGAATGGACCTTTCCATTTTGGCTGGAACTTGCCGGCGGTCTTGTGAGTCATGACCATCCGCCTTCGGACTGCCAGAACGAGATCGCCCACTTGGAATGTTCTGATTTTGACCTTCTTGTTGAAGGCTCCAGAGACGCGTGCTTGGTATAGCTCGATTCGTTGCTGAGCCAAGATGCGCTTTTCATCCAAGGCCTCCAACTCTTGTAGCCGACGACGGTAGTTATCATCTGTCATCAATTGATAAGTGAGGGCAACGCGGAGTGAGGGTATTTCAGTCTCCAATGGGAGGACTGCTTCACTCCCGTACACCAAGGAAAATGGCGTGTTCCCAGTGGCTGTTCGGACTGTGGTACGGTACGCCCACAAGCATTCTCCAAGCTTCTCGTTTCAGTCGCGTTTGTTGGAAGAGACAAACTTCTTGAGCAGCTTGATGATTGTTTTGTTGAATGCCTCTGCCAACCCGTTTGCTGCTGGATTGTATGGCGTTGAAGCAATATTTTGGATGTGGTGCTTGTCACAGAACCGATAGAAGGCATGGCTAGCAAACTGCGGACCATTATCGTGGATGATCCTTCGGGGTAGTCCAAAGCGATATATGACGTGATGCTTGAGGAAGCTGGTCACGTTTGACGTCTTTACTTCCGCAAGTGGGACAGCTTCCGCCCATTTAGAGAAATAATCTGTAATGGCAAGTATGAATCGATGTCCTCGGAAGGAAGGTGGAGCAATTGGACCGATGATATCCATTCCCCATGCTTCAAATGGCCAGGATGCCACTGTCGGAAGTAGAAACTCGGATGGTTGGTGAATGAAGTCCGCGTGCACTTGGCAGGCTTTGCATTTTCTGGCATAATCTATCGCATCTGTAACCATCGTGGGCCAGTAGTAGCCCATTCGGCAAAGACGGTCTTGCAATTTTGGGTCCGACTGATGGGCCCCACAGACACCGTCATGAGCTTCGCGTACGGCTTCTTTGGCTTCTGCGTTTGACAGACACCGAAGCAGTAATCCATCGTAGGATTGGCGGTACAGCATTTTTGTCTCTGTATCGTAGAAGAATCTGAGAGAACGCCGTCTGATGGAGGTGGCTTCCTTTGGATTCTCTGGGAGGATGTCGTAGACGACGAAGTCGATGAATGGCTGCCTCCAGTCTGGTGCTTCGTCGACCGCCTGGACAGAATAGCTCGCCACGAATTGAACGTTGTTCTTGGGGCTGACCAGTTCGTGGCCTATCACGTCAACCGAATGATGAGTGTGGTTCGGCACTGCTAAGGAAGCGGCAAGGCCCGCTAGGGCATCGGCTTCGATGTTTTGGAGTCTTGGAACATGCTCGATAAAGAATCCCTCAAATGACGAGATAATGTTGATCGCTATTTGGTGATAGGGGATCATGGCGGACTTCGTATGAACCCCGGATCTGATTAACGATTAATTGCGAATCGCCGTATGCTTCAAGATATTCTACCCCCAGCTCTCTCGCAAGTTGGAGATCGATGACCAAAGCGTTGTACTCGGCCACATTGTTAGAGCAGGGTTCCGTGAGGGAGTACGCGTGACTGATCACCAGCCCGGTAGGGGAAGTCAGCACCACCCCGACTCCAACGACGATGTTTCCCTTGGGTCCAGTTCTCGAAGCGCCGTCGAAGAACATCCGCCATATGCTATCGTGAGTGGTTGCATTCGAGTCGACGACCTCATCTGGGATTTCTTCGTATATTCTGAATGACTCCGAGCCTGGGTAGGCTGCCAAAAAGTCTGCCAAGGCTTGACCTTTGACCGCCTTCTGCGGGACGAAGATCATATGATAGGGGGATAGGAAACCAACCAAGTGCCAGCACGACTCAATGTATATATTTTCCTATGAAAGAAAGACAAAATACAGAATAAAATATAAGGACATGAGTGCTTGCCATTGATTGTAAAAGAACAGAACAATTATCAGAGGACTGAACTTAGACTCACAATACAAACTCGCTTGTACAAAGAAAGCCTAGGGACGAAAGCCTAGGTACAGCAATCTAAGTACAATTGTTTATTTTAGATTCTGGGGGGTGACGGTAGAGGCCCGGGAAAGCGACGGCAGCTCTGCCTTACTCCTTGGACGATCGGGTGCAGCCTTGGCTCTGTAGAAGAACTGCTCGGCGTTGATGAAGAAGTGCTCTCCTCTCTCTAGCTCTCTGGCTCTCTGTGTCTCTCTCTTTTTTATCTGAGATTCTCCTCTCTCTCTATATATGTATGTCTCTCTCTCTGTCTGTATGTATATATGTATGTTCGCAAGGGAATGGCACCTTGCTATTTATAAGAGTGGGGGCATCATTAGGGTTTGCAATCATTGCCCATTCTTAAAAGTCGGCAGCTAAGGATCACTGGATCTGGGCCGTTCATCTTGAATACACAAGATTTGAGCAATAAATGTGATTGTATCAAATCTTTTGTGGGTAATTAATGATGATTGACATAAATCTTTCTGATTTGTCAATCTCGGCTTTCCCGACACGTGTCATTAATTTACTTGATTACAAATGATCTGATTTGATCCCAATATTTTATTGGGATTTGCTGACGGATTTCGATCGATTTGATACCACGTGTCCCACTATCATGCCACGTGTCTGAACCGTGAGCTACTGCAGAAATCTGAGCCGCAGGAAGGTTGCTCCTCATTGAGCCGCATAAGGCTGGCCACGTGTCAAGGCTGCTTGAGAGTGGCCCCCTGAACATTTGGACCGCATGGTAATGATCTGAGCCGCATGAGTGTATGATGGGTGCCTTCTTCGTGAACCGCATGGAGACAGTCTTCGTGAGCCGCATGGGGCTAGTCTTCGTGAGCCGCATGAGGATAGTCTTTGTGAGCCGCATGGGGATAGTCTTCGTGAGCCGCATGGGGTGGTCTCTACTTGAGCCGCATGCAACTGTCCACGTGTCAAGGCCGTGCGGTAGTTTTTGGATCTTGGGGGATCGTGTCAGAGATTTCCTTCATTTTCCCTGGGAGTCTGCCATTATGACGGAGTCATAATTGTATTTTTGTGTCAGGACTGTCATGTGTCAGAGCTGTCAGCCGTCAGGGCTTTTAATACAGTAAAAGACAAAGGAAAGAGCTGTTCGCAGACCACGTGGCTCATCTCTGAGCCGCATGGAACTTGTTTGAGCCGTATAGACGCTTGAGCCGCATGGATCCTTGAACCGCATGAACTCTCTGAGCCGCATGGGGCTCTCTGGCCGCATGGATCTTTCTTTATTCTTTTCCATGCTTCTACAAGACCCCCTTCAAAGTTTTTAATTTGCAAAATTGAAATACTTTGAATAAGAAGCATGGCCATGTTATAAATTCTTCTGGCCGCATATGATGTCCTGGCCGCATGGATGTCTCGGCCGCATGGATGTCTCAGCCGTATTGAGTCAATCAACCGCAGGGACTTTCGGGCCGCATAGCTCTTCGTCACGTCATCCTGCCACGTAGGAAGATCTTTCGCATTAAATGCTGTTGACCTGCTGTCAGTTTTAAGGCCACTTTTCGGGGCAGGATCCCAGGAGTTTGGCCTTCATTTTAGACGGCTCGCCTCGATAACCGAAGAGCCGGTTTTTGTTTTACACGAGAATCAAAATGCCCTGCTTTTGTTTATAAATAGGGTCGAGTTCAGTCAGAGGGATTTCTTTACTTTCTCTTTCGTCCCTAACTCCTGCTGTCTTCACTGTCTTTCCTTATCTCCCTTCTCCGACCGTCGCAAATGGCCCCCAAGTCTTCCAAGGTCGCCTTTGTTGCTGCGAAGGGCAAGAAAGCGGCTTCCTCGTCGGCCGCCGTGCCCGCAGTATACCCTGATGCCCACCCTGCTTTCAAGGGTAAGGATTAGATTTGAATACTTTGAACCCTAAGGACCCATGGCTCTGTTGCATAACATATGCACAAGCCTTCACCCTTCGTCCACATTGAACCGCCTAAGCTCGACCATGATGGAGCCGCATATGTTGTATGGGTCGCATGACCCTCCCATATCCGAGCCGCATAGGGCTTGCCCTAGGTTTGAACCGCATGAGAAAGATTTGAGCCGCAAGAGTACTTCTGGATTTGAACCGCATGAAGCCTCCTTTGAACGGAGCCGCATATGTTCCTAACGTACTGGTCCGCATAAAACTTTTGCTAAGTCGTGCCGCATAAGCTCTTTTGCTAGATAGAACCGCATAAGTTCAATCGAACCGTATGAACTACCGAATCAGTGTCATATGGAACTCCCAACTGGATTGGGCCACATGGGGATGTGTTGATCCGAGCCGCATAAGCTCTATTGAAGCCGTGCCGCATGAAACCCAGCTGAATTGGGCCGCATAAGGCTTCGTTGATCCGAGCCGCATAGGCTCACAGGGACTTCTTTTTGAGACACTTTGAGTGGTTTCATTTTAACTATCTTTTGATCCTGTTTCTTTTGTCATTTTTCAGTAAACCTCCCAACCAATCCGGCAGGAGAGCTTTTGGTAGGTTCAGCACAACTTGCCGTGGATGTGCGGCTTGATGGCTTAATTCGACATGTGACGGATCAGCTTCCCACCAATGAGCCTTTGGAGAGGTTGGCTGCCATCAAAAACCAGCCTTTCCACTTTCTTTACACTATGATGAATTCGGGGAGACTGGACGGAGAATATTTGAAACCAGCTTTTCTCTTTGGAGATGCTTTATCCATAAAGAACTCCCGAGTGCTGGATGTTTTTGAGAACTGGGACTTTACTGTGGACGGGATGGAGATCCATATCCCTGAGATGGAACGGCATTTTTCCCTCTCATGGTTTAATATGGTACCGTTGGGCAGGAGAATGGTAGGCTCCCTAACTCCAACCCAATCATGGATGTTCGTGGGCAACATCCACTATAATATGAGTATTAGGTCAGCATGTGCGAGTAGGGAGTCTGTCAGTCGGAGTGTGATGGGGCTGATTCCTGGTACTTTTATAAACGTGTCTGGCCCCAACTTCACTTTTACTCGAGCTGATACCTTCTTGAATCAGCTCGCTTGCAAGGGGTCTTATCCTATGGACAGGTTGTCGCTACTGAATTGGATAAACCCCATTCCCACATGGGCCAATCTTACCTCATGGATCCTAAGGAACTACGAGGAATTCCTTCGGGAGATTGACCTTTACTACGCCATCCGAGGCACCTGTTATGGGTTGCCCATTAACAAGCCGTTGTTCATGGCCCTTCTGGAGATGTATAACCGGCGTACGGGGACTTTCTTCGCGCCCGGAGGGGAGTTGGGACTTGCTCTCCATGAAATGCATGCTGTTTCTAAGCTGCCGTGGGGGAGGGAGAGGCTTTTGAAGTATACACCCCGACGAACGAGGAGTTCGATGATCTGTGTCACCCTTATTTTCCCATATTTCCCGTATTTCGTATTTATATTCGTGTCTGGATTTTGGCATGTATTTTTTTCTCAACTTGTGGAATTTCGGTATTTCTCGTATTTTGGGTTTTGATAGTGGCCCGGTTTTAATTGGGATGGTTTGGTTTGGTTTGGTTTATTATGTATTGGAACACCATAACCTATGCTACACCCTCAACTCACCACATCCCACCCTCTTTATAACTCCACCAATATTTTCTCTCTTCATAACCACCATTTATTTCCTTCTTCTTCTTCTTCTCCTTCCTCTACACAACTCTCCCAACCCTAGGCAAGTGCATCTTGCCACTACATGAGAACCCTATTTTATTTGTCCATTTGCTAGATTAGGACATGGTGATCAACATTAGAACTTGGCTTTTTGTGATTTGGAGCCTCCATTGTTGTAGATCTAAGTTATTTCTATTTTTGGATTTTGCATGGTTTGAGCTACTTAAGTTGGATTTTATGGGTTTTTGATGTTTCCATGTGGATGAGAGTTCAATTTCACCCAAGATGGAACTTTAGAAATCTGGATTTGGAGTTCGGATGGCCAAGTTATGATGCTGTGTAGCTTTGGGTTCATCCATGGTGTTCTTGCTGTTTGGAGAAGACAGTGAGCAGTGTGCAGAGCTATTTAGCTTACGCACACTGAGCTGCACGTGCTCTTTAGCGCTGCGTACGCAGACTTGAGTACGCTTCCTGTTGGAAGCGTGCTCCTTGAGTGTGCGTGACTTTTCACGAACACTGCTCTCCTTGAGTGTGCGTGACTTTTCACGAACACTGCTCTCCTTGAGTGTGCGTGACTTTTCACGAATACTGCTCTCCTTGAGTGTGCGTGACTTTTCACGAATACTGCTCTCCTTGTGTGTGCATGACTTTTCACGAACACTGCTCTCCTTGAGTGTGCGTGACTTTTCACGAATATTGCTCTCCTTGAGTGTGCGTGACTTTTCACGAACACTGCTCTCCTTGAGTGTGCGTAACTTTTCACGAACACTGCTCTCCTTGAGTGTGCGTGACTTTTCACGTACACTGCTCCCCTTGAGCGTGCGTGACTTTTTACGTACACTGCTCCCTTGAGTGTGCGTGACTTTCACGTACGCAGCTCTCCAGCGTGCGTGACTTTCACGTACGCTGCCCTCCTGCGTGCGTATTTTATTGCGTATGCATTCCCCCTGCGTGCGTGCTTTTGTGCGTACGCATCCCCCTGACCCATATTTTGATATTTTATTAGATATTTTATGCCCATTTTATATCCTTACGCCTTTTGTCATAACTTGATTTTATTTAATATGTTTGGAATGACTATTGTACATGGCTTGGTATGACAAGGAACTCGTATAACCCGACAGTGACCCGTAGTGGTACACTCCTGACATGACCAATCTGACATGATAGTGGCCCGTGGCGGCGCACTCCTGACTTGACTTGACTTGTAACTTGTAACTTGACCTGCCTTGACACCGTAGGTGGTTCTTTCTTGCTTGCTTGTTAAATCCACTTGTCCAGTCTCGCATCATGTCTAGGATGGGACTCCTAAGTACCACGGTCAGGAGTACCTACTAAAATGGATTAAGGTTAACAACCAGAATAACACAGCAGTCATGAAGAGATGACACAGCTACAGGCAATCCCGTTACCTGGGCGCTCTTGGGATCTGTAGCCTGCCGTCGAGTAGGGCACATTTCCAGCGCACCGTCGAGTGTTGCACCCTCTAAGTCACCTAAGGGTACATTGTCTCCCGGGCGATGTACCCACCTGAATTCAACCCCTAATTTTCGACCTGGGTAACTTGGATGGTCTGCAGGGCTTGTGGCTGTGGAATCATCTCACTACTAAAATACCCCACTTTACCGACGGAAGTTTAGCGACGGACGGATTCCGTCGCTAATAGCGACCAGTTTCCGACATCTTAGCGACGGATTAGCGACAGACAACATAACATAATTTTTTCCAATTTTAAATGTAAAAATTTGTCGGGTTTCCGTCGCTAAGTCGACGAACGTTAGCGACGGATTCTTTTTCGTCGCTTATTCGTCGCAAATGTTGGCGGCAAAATCTTTAAAACATTGGCGGGAACTTTAGCGACTAACTGGCGACGGATATATCCGTCGGAAAACACCTTTTAATTGGCGACGGTGTAGCGACTAATTTATTCCGTCGCTATTCTGTCGCTAGGTTCTGTGCCCTAACTTAAATTGAACCGACGGGGGGGAATTTTTCATTCCCCCCAAAACTCTCTCTCTCTCTCGCGGCTCTCTCTCTCTCGCGCGCGGCTCTCTCTCTCTCTCTCTCGCGGCTCTCTCTCTCTCTCTACCAGGTATCTCTCTCTCTCTCTCTCTCTCTCTCTTTCTCTAATTTTGGGTTTTGGGGCCGGGGGGGGAGTGGGGGGGGGGTCGGCTTCGCGGGGGGTGGAGAGGGCGGGGGGGGGGGTGGTGAATGGGGTCAGGGGGTCGGAGGGGTGTTGGTAATGGGGGCAGGGGGTGGGGGGGTGGGGAATGAGGGTCGGGGGGTCGGGGGGGTGGGGAATGGGGGCAGGGGGGTCGGGGGGTGGGGGGTGGAGAGGGCATGGGGGTCGGGGGGGGTGTTGAATGGGGGCAGGGGGGTCGGGGGGCGGGGGGTGGGGGGTGGAGAGGGCAGGGGGGTCGGAGGGGTGGGGAATGGGGGCAGGGGGGTCGGGGGGGGTGGGTAATGGAGAGGGCAGGGGGGTCGGGGGGGGTGGGGAATGGGTTGCATTCCCCGATACGGATACGGTTTGGCATGTCCCGATCCTACGAAATAATACTATTTCATTTAATTTAATTTCATTTAATTTCAAAACTACTAAGAAATAATACTTAAAACACTTAAAATTATGCCTAAATGTATAAATTATATGTTTTAAATGTAAATAATTTATTAATAATTATTTGTTTTCCAATACCAAAAAAATCCGATACTTCGATCCGATACCGCCGATACTACCGATATCGCCGATACCAATACTAGATTGCTTAGACTTATATTGCAAGGTAACTAGATACAAGTTATGATACAATGTAAATGCAAGTATACATGTTAGCTAGATAGCTTAGACTTATATTGCAATCTCCTATTCACACGAGTATTGATATCGCCGATGCCAATACTCGTAGGAATATATAGTCCGATACCGATTCCGATACCGATACTTTGAACCTTGATTTAAATACATGTTAGTATAGTATCTTCACATATATGTTAAGAGTATATACATGATTAGCAAGGTAACTAGATACAAGTTATGATACAATGTAAATGCAAGTATACATGTTAGCTAGATAGCTTAGACTTATATTGCAATCTCCTATTCACACGAGTATTGATATCGCCGATGCCAATACTCGTAGGAATATATAGTCCGATACCGATTCTGATACCGATACTTTGAACCTTGATTTAAATACATGTTAGTATAGTGTCTTCACATATATGTTAAGAGTATATACATGATTAGCAAGGTAACTAGATACAAGTTATGATACAATGTAAATGCAAGTATACATGTTAGCTAGATAGCTTAGACTTATATTGCAATCTCCTATTCACACGAGTATTGATATCGCCGATGCCAATACTCGTAGGAATATATAGTCCGATACCGATTCCGATACCGATACTTTGAACCTTGATTTAAATACATGTTAGTATAGTGTCTTCACATATATGTTAAGAGTATATACATGATTAGCAAGGTAACTAGATACAAGTTATGATACAATGTAAATGCAAGTATACATGTTAGCTAGATAGCTTAGACTTATATTGCAATCTCCTATTCACACGAGTATTGATATCGCCGATACCAATACTCGTAGGAATAGTCCGATACCGATATACATTGTAGAGCTCTGTTTTGCTATTCTGGACATGTTGTGACCTGTGCTGTTCTAAATAGGAGCCAGACACACTCCTGAGACGGGGGAGTATGTATAGTGATGTGGATTCTTACTAACTTATCATGTGAACCCATTTATGGGCCCTTCATTGAACCTTCTCATGTGCAACTTTCAGTCCATTCACAGTTCCCTATATTGTACTCTACATCACCTAGTTCACTTATATCTAACATCCTAACCCTAATCCAAATTTATGACTATCGGTATCGGGCTATTCTTATGTTTAGTTTGTCTTACGATACAGATTTTCACATCCAAATTGAGGATGAGTCGTTATTTTGTTGATCGTACATAGATGTACAAACGGCAACACGAGAGTAGAATTGGTGTGAGTGACGATTTTCAGGCAGGCGTGGAAGTATTTCTTAATTATGCAATGAGCAAAGCTCAGTACATGGACGGTAACAAAATTAAGTGTCCATGTGTTAAATGTCACAATAGACGTTACGAAGAAGTGGTGACTGTGAGAGATCATTTGACCCGTAAGGGTTTCGTACGTAATTACGGCCTGTGGTCATCGCAAGGTGAACTATATTCGAAAAGACAGGCTGCGGAAGCTGCTACTTATGCTTTTGATGATAATGCTGCAACGGATGTCATCGAAGACCACGAATGCTCTGTTGATTATGGAGGTCTGCAGAACCTTGCACGAGATATGGTGTATGATGCGGCAGGGCCTAATTTTGATCCGGAGGATGCTAATCCCGAGGCGAAGGAGTTCTATGACATATTTCAGGACGCAGATACTTCTCTATATCCTGGTTGTGAGACTCATTCCGCACTGTCAGTGACGATGCGGTTGTTGAACATAAAGTCTGATTTTAACTTGCCACAAGCTTGCTATAATCGGATCACAGAAGTAATCAAGAAGGTGTTACCGAAGGAATCAAAAGAGCTACCAAAAAACTTCTACAAGTCAAAGATGATGGTCCGACAACTGGGACTGGGGTACGAGAAGATAGATTGTTGTCGCAACGGATGCATGTTGTACTACAAAGAGAATTGCGTATCAGAAAGTTGCAGCTTCTGTAATGCGGATCGTTACAAGCCAGTACAGGGAAAAGAAAAGTCGACTAGAAAACGACGTCCTTACAAGTATATGCATTACTTGTCGATCACGAAGCGCTTGCAGAGGATGTATATGTCTCTAAATACAACAGAACACATGACGTGGCACAGCGAAGAACGCATAAAGGACGAAGGAGAATTGTCACATCCTTCGGATGGAGAGGCGTGGAAACATTTTGATTTGTGTCATCCAGATTTTGCTGCAGAGCCTAGAAATGTACGCCTGGCGCTATGTGCTGATGGCTTCGCCCCTTTCGGACAGTCGGGATCTCAGTACTCAAGCTGGCCGGTCATTCTTACCCCTTACAATCTGCCACCATGGATGTGTATGAAGACTCCTTATATGTTTCTGACAGCTATCATACCCGGTCCTAAAAATCCGACGAAGAACATCGATATATATTTACAGCCGTTGGTGGATGAGCTGAAACAGCTGTGGGAGATCGGCGTCACGACCTATGATATTTCCAGGAAACAGAACTTTCAGATGAGAGCTTCACTCATGTGGACAATCAATGATTTTCCAGCATACGGTATGCTGTCGGGATGGAGTACGTACGGCAACATGTCTTGTCCGATATGCATGGAAAATAGTAAGGCGTTCCGCCTTAGGCATGGAGGAAAAACTTCTTTCTTTGACTGTCACCGTCAATTTCTGTCCGCGACCCATCCTTGGAGAAAGAATAAGGACGCGTTCAGATATAGAAAACAAGAATTTTCTCAACCTCCTGCCAGATTTTCGGGATACGATATTTGGGAAGCTATAAAGGAATTGCCCACCGCAATGGAAGATCCATCGAACCATCGTGTCGAGGGGTTCGGACAAAGCCATAACTGGACCAAACGGAGTATCTTCTGGGACTTGCCTTATTGGAAAGATAATCTTATAAGGCATAATCTTGATGTCATGCATATCGAAAAGAACGTGTTCGATAATGTCTTCAATACCGTCATGGATATTAAAGGAAAGACGAAGGACAATCCAAAAGCAAGACAAGACATAGCCGAGATATGCAAGCGTCCTCATCTGAACTTGATACAAAGGGGTGCTGGTGGACAATTAAGTAAGCCTATAGTGCCATACACATTGAGCAAGGAAGATAGATTAATAATCTGCAAGTGGATATCTAATTTAAGATTTCCCGACGGCTATGTTTCGAATTTGTCTAGATGCGTTGATCTCAATGAACGCAAGCTAACGGGAATGAAGAGTCACGACTGCCACGTGTTTATGGAAAGATTACTGCCCATTGCTTTGAGAGAGTTGTTGCCTTCTGCTGTATGGGTTCCGTTGGCCGAGCTGTCTACATTCTTCAGGGATATCTGTTCAACTAAGCTGACGGTGCAACATATGGTACAACTTGAGGAGAAGATTGTCTTAACAATCTGCAAGTTAGAGAAAAATATTTCCACCGGGCTTTTTCGACAGCATGGAGCATCTACCGATTCATCTAGCATACGAAGCCCGTGTCGGTGCATCTGTTCATTATCGATGGATGTACCCCTTTGAAAGGTAAATAAAAATCGATATAATTTAAGTGAAATTTAAGTGGATTTTACAATTCATTGTTAATTCTCAAGATAATTTGTCTCTTTAGGTACCTACACCATCTAAAGAAGAAAGTTGGCAACAAGGCTCATATAGAGGCTTCGATATGCGAATCATATCTTATCGAGGAGGTGTCAAATTTCTGCTCCATTTATTTCGATACTCATGTCGAGACAAATCGAAATAGACCTCAAAGGAATGAAGAAGACGTTGAGGATGGAGGTATATTCAATTTAAGGGGCAAGCCTATTGGGGCTAGTAAGAAACGGTGGTTGACCGACGATGAGTATGATACCGCTCACCGATATGTCTTGTTAAATTGTGACATACAAGAAGTGAGAGATTTGGAGAAGTAAGTGACTACGCCTCGTTATAATCTCTAATTTGGTGAATTAAAGTGACTACACTTATTTTTATTCTCTCTAACAGTGTATTTAGAGGTGAAGTCAAAATGAGGACACCATATATTACAGATGAGGGACTTCAAAGAGAGGTTGATTGTACCTTTCCGTCCTGGTTTCGTAAATACGTAAGTAACTGAGATAATATGTTATGCGGCTACCATTAAAATATATGCAGCTAAAATATTTAAATTATCAATACATGTTTACAGGTTTTATTGCCTGAAACAACACTCATAAATGAGAGCATTCGTTATTTGGCATTGGGACCGAAGAAGCATGCAAAGACTTTGTCAGGCTATGTCGTTAATGGCTTCAAGTTTAAGTCAACTCAGCATGCTATAAATGCCGAATTTCTCAATGACGGCTTCGATACCAAGAATTCTGGTGTTTGCATAAGAGGCACCATCTATGACGACGAGCCGGACTTTGACTATTATGGAGTGCTTCGGGAGATTGTAGATTTATAATATAGTGCCCCATATGATATGCATATTGTGATGTTCAAATGTGAGTGGTTCGATACGAGACCAAATATCGGTTGGAGAATCGATAAACAATTTAGATTCGTCGATATAAATCATCGCAGGAGGTATAGAGGGTCCGACACGTTTGCGATAGCAAGTCAGGCTGTTCAAGTCTACTATACAAGCTACCCAAGGCATCGTAGAGATCGATTTGACTGGTGGGCAGTATGCAAGATTAAATCTAGAAATACATTCAACGTTGGAGACCCAGCATACCAAGAGGACCAGATCGAGAAGCCCCAATACAAGGGACAACAGTCGGATACCATGGACGTGGAAGATGTCGATATACCTCATGCTGAGGAAAATAGAGGGGAAGAAGAGGTTGATATACAAGACTTAGCTGTCAACCAGGGAAGAAAGAGGCGTCTTGTCCCAAGTATTGAGCCTGAAGAAGAAGAAGAAGAAGAAGAAGAAGAAGAAGAAGAAGAGGATGAGGATGAGGATGAGGATGATGATACAGATGAAGTCGACGATGAGGATGATGATATAGATGAAGTCGACGATGAGAATGAGGATGAGAACGATGACGATGACGATGAGGACGAGGACGATAACGATGATTAGATTAAATATCGATATATATTAGAAGCACTTACAACTAACTTAGTGAATTCAGTTTAGACGGACACATTCTTATTTCAGTTTATGTTTTTGTCGTTCGATCATCTACTTATTGTATGATTTTCTTTTTACAGATGGCACTCTTAGTTCTCATTGTCTTGACGGCACTCGCCGCCCTGCTGCTGGTATATATATTTTAGTTCAGTTTTATATTCATTTATACTTCTATATTGTTAATTATATTTATGTGTTCTATTTACAGGTCATGGTCACTACCACTCGTGCTGCTGGCAGTGGCCGTGGACGTGATGGTAGTGGTGCTGGTGGTGGCGGTACTGGCCGTGGTGGGCGTGGTGGTAGCGGCACTGGCCGTGGACGTGATGGTAGCGGTCGTGGTGGTAGCGGCACTGGCCGTGGACGTGATGGTAGCGGTCGTGGTGGTAGCGGTCGTGGTCGCCTTCCACATTCCCCGGATATAGAGTCCTCCGATCCCGACCTGGAGAGCCCGGCCACAGACTCTTCCCGCCGTCGATCTATCTCTGCGCTACCTTCATCTTCATCGAGGCCTGAGACTCCATCCGCTAGCGGATCCGTTCCGCCCCCGGATGCACCAGCGGGTACACCATCAGTTACTGCAGGGTGGGCTCCGGAGTACCCCCGGATTCAGCTTCATCCTGCTACCGGTGAGTACATCCGCGGACCCGCGGATCCTCCGACGCCTCCAGAGAGGCCGATAGGCGAGAACCGACGAGAGCTATGGCCCGCGGGTGATACGTAAGTAAATTTAAGTTAATTTATTAAATTTGTTTCATTTATTCAAGTTAATAATCCAGTCTTTGCTTCTTTGTAGGTTTTTCCTGTATGATGCTGTCCGGATACTCGGGCAAATTATCCGAGAAAACTACCATGGCCCCTACCTCAATTTTTCTGAGGTGCCTCAGAACATACAGTACGTCTGGCTCGAGGAGATGAAGGTATATATATATCTTTTGGTTAATTATTAATTATTCTTTAATCCACTAATTTTTTAATTACGTGATAATTTAATTTGTATGTCAGACGACGTTCTGGTGGCCCCCCCATCGCGAGGAGTTGATTCGCAAGGCCTACAAAGCCGCCGCCGGGAAGAAGATACGGGATGCGGTGTACGACGTTCGTACGGCGCATTCGAGGAAGAAGTGGCTCCGGGAGGAGTACTACGAGCAGATGTTGGATAAGATGAATACTGCTCAGTACAGGGAGAAATCAGAGAAAGCGAAGGCGAGCAGACAGGCCGCTGGTCTGCATACGGGAGGTTCAAGGCCCCACGCAGCGACGCGTGTAGATTTGGTGAGATACCGCAAATTCATTTCACTATTAAATTCGGTACTATTAATATACGTAGTTAATTAAATTCGACGTATATTTCGTATACAGGCACAACGGGCGGTAAAGGAGGGGAGAGAGCCGGAGTCGGTCACCGCCTACGATGTATTCCTGCATACACACAAGAGGCGGGCAGACGGGAGCTTCGTCGACGCGAGGGCCCAGGCGACTGATGTAAGTAATTACGTTTATGAGATTTATATTAGAAATATAATTATTGTTAACTTAATTAGGTGAACGTAGGATTCAAATTATAACTTAGGGAAACATAGGATTTAGATTATAACTTAGGAAAACTTATAGTATAAACACATTCATTGGATAGGCTGCATATCGTGAGGCCCTTAGTCAGATTGAGCCCCCTGCCGAGGTTGTCGGCGAAACGACGCCCACCCAGACGCCCTCTTCTATGGCCGCTCGCTACGACGACGTGTTCGTAGAGTCTGTCGGCGGCTTTAATAAAGGGCGCGTCTACGGCGTAGGTTCCCTGGCGGCGTCGTTGCAGGGCGCGACTCCGAGATATCCACCGCCCCCGCCTCCTCCCGCGCCCCCGTCGGACGATATGAGGACGCAGCTTGCGACTCTCACCTCTGATATGTCGGAAATACGGAGTCTAATGTCGGATGTGCTGGAGCGCCTTCCGCGTCCTTCTTCTGCTCCCGGTCCAGATCTGTCTGCTCCCGGTCCGTCTAGTGCGGTTGCCGATCCTTCCGACCCTGGACGTTATTCATTTGACCGTTCTGCCGAGGTCCGCCTGGTACCGGATACTGCGCTCATTGGGCTCATGGACTTGATGTCGCCAGAGCAGCTCCGCACGCTTCCAGAGCATGTGTTGTCCCAGGTGCCGGCGTACATGGTGGAAGAGTACATCCGCAGAGCCGAACGACGACGCGATCCATCTCAATGATATTTGTACTGTTTTTGGATATTTGTACTGTTTTTGGATTTTGAATTCTGGATATTTTGGAAGCGTACATGAATGTTTGGATATTATGAATTTGTGTATTTGTGTTTGGATATTTGTACATAGATGTTTGAATATTTCTGTTTGATATTGGATATTATGAATTTGGATATTTGGATATTTGTTGATCGTACATGGATGTTTGGATATTGGATATTATGAATATGTTTAATATTTACGAAAAGGAAATAGAATGTTTCTGTAATTTTTTTTATTAATGTTGCATTTAGCGACGGACTAGCGACTAATTAGCGACGGATATATCTTTTTAGCGACCGATGAGCGACTTACTAGCGACGGAAAATCCGTCGCTAACTAGGTTATATAAATATTTGCAGTTACCGACGGACGAGCGACGGACAATCCGTCGCTAACTGGTTGAAATAAATTTATAGGTAGCGACGATCTAGCGACCAACTAGCGACGGAACTTCCGTTGCTAACTGGGTACAATTAATATTAGCGACGGAATATCGACTACCTAGCGACGGCAAATCCGTCGACATGGTTCTGGAAATATGGTAGGTTTCCAGAGACTTAGCGACGGATAATGGGTCGCTAATCCGTCGCTAATCTGTCGAGGATGACGACGGACTAGCGACGGCTTAGCGACCCATTATCCGTCGACATGGTTCTGGAATTATGGAAGCTTTCCAGAACCAGGCCGACGCCCTACCCGTCGCTAATCCGTCGCTATAACGTCGAGGTTAACGACGGAATGGCGACGGAATAGCGACCGATTTTGCGTATCAGGAACCTCTCTGATACACTTTTACCGACCTATTTACGACGGCTTAGCGACGGATATTTTAATATTATATGGCATGTAAACCGACGGGAACAAGTCGCTAATCCGTCGCTAATCCGTTGAAAGGCAACCATCGGTAATCAGTTGCTAGTCCGTCGGTTAATCATTTGTCCGACGGCTTAGCGACGGACAAATTTTAGCGACGACGTATTTCCCGACGGCCATTTTCATCAAATATCCGTCGTTATGCCGTCGGTAATTTATGTTACCGACGGATTCGCGACGGATGTGGCCGTCGCTAAAGTTGGTTATTTTGGTAGTGTCTCGCTGCATCTTGTTAGTAATTAGGCCTGTAATAACCCTAGTTAGTTAAAGTAGTAAGCCGTAGCATCTGCTTAGCCGTGATTGATTGAATGAAGTATAACCAGTTTAGCCATGTCTTGATCCAGTACAAGATTGCTTCCTGTCTTGATTTCTTACATTATTATCTTACCGATAAATGGTGGGAAACCAAGTTCTGTTCAGATGAAGGGTTACAACCCCGGTCCTTGTTTGGTTTACGGGTTGTAACCTGGCTATCGGAATAGTTCTATGGTTATCTCGTCGTATATCACCCTGCCATGTTTTCGTAATTTTAAGTTTTAATATTAGATTTTCTTGTGCTGATTGCTGGCTTTTGTTCTTATTTCGTGGCCCCCTTTTGGCACTTGCTCTTTCCGGGGTTGACCCAGCTGGTTTTGTGTGGCCAGATTTTGGAGTAGCTCCCGAGGATCTACTAAGCTTCCAGCCCAATGGTGGCGACTAGAAGGAACCCGGGCTACGAGTGGGTTTTCTATTTTGTTTCGCTCACTCTACTGTAAAATTATTCTTTTGAGGCGTTTAGCCGACGAGCACCTGTTAGCTCGATGCATTTTTACTTACTGTCTGCCTACGGGCTGTAAACATGATTAACAAATCCTAGGGTTGATCATGTACGACTAAACTCTTGCTAGTCCTAACATTTTATAAAGACTAGCTTCATGATCAGCTGAATATGTGATATTTGGGATGCCTTATTATTGTATATTTAATGATCATACATCTTGCGACCTTACTTACTTGCTTGTGGTTGAGACACTAGGCTTGTTCATGACCATAAGAGACTGTTGGCTTGTAGTAAATCCTCATATATCTAGACAGCCGTGACCGTATATCGAGGTGGTTTCCATTTCAGTATACGTAGCTGGCTATGTCTGCCCCCGCTCTCCAGTATTCTGGTTCTGGGGCGTGACAATCTGGATCGACGATTCCCGGGTTTTGTCGCTGTGTACTGGGAACTGCTGTGCCACCATAGCATCTGTCACCAGACTGCTATCAAGAAGAATAACAGCTCAGAAGGGAATGCCCCCCATACCACGGCCTGGGTCGCGTATCTTTTCAAATTACGTCCTTCCGGCCGGGTTTTTTCTCGAGGTCCTCAGACCCAGGTGGAGGTAAAGGACCTGATGTTGAATGCAAAAAGGTCGAGGTCCACCCGCGATAGATTTGGGAGTCGCACTGACTCCTTCAGTTATTTCCACTATGGTACCCGGCAGATGTCTGAAAAAGCACTCTTGGCCGGGTTCTTGATGGTGTGGCTACGGAATTGCGTAGTTTTGGGAGGGGCAGGTTCTACTGAAAGGATCAGCCGCCACTTCATTCTCCCGGCTGTGAAGCTGGTCTTCAAAGTCAGACTGGCCCTTCTTCCGGCTATGGTGTGCAGCATACACCACGGCCTTCGTACCTTTTCGTCTAAAGTCATTGCTCGTGAGACGACACTGGACTTTGAGCGGATAGAGCTACCATACCATTATCTCATGGGGTGGTTATTGATGCATTATCGGTCGTTGATGAGGCCCGGAACAGAGGATGATGTTACTGCTGATGACGCTTTCCTTTTCCGATACCGTCATCAGTCTTGGGAGTACGACACCATGTCGGCTTGTCGGAGGGCATTGGCGAGAGTTGACGGGCCCGACTTCTTTGTGTCTCTTTCTCAATTTACCCCTAGATAAGTGAGGGGGGTACACGTTGATGGCATTGAACATCCCCAGCTCTTATCTGAGAAGATGCTTCTTTGGCAGCACAACAATCGCCCCGCGCACCTAGTATATCGTTACCGAAATAACGTATACCTGGAGCCTTATTTGCCCAGCAGGTTTTTTTGTCAATTCGGGTATAGTCAGCTGTTCCTTGACTGTCCCAGTACTTGCTTAGGCTATGAGGGCAGTGTCCTTGATGGTATCAGGGCGTGGCATTATTACAATGCGACTCATACCCGAGCTAACTTCTCAGTTCCTGACGCTAATACACAAGGGGATATTTTGTACATGGCGGCCCTTTATCATGTTGCGACGAGCAAATCTGCTGTGAATTTTGACATAAACACCAGCTTCATTGTTGGGACCGGCTTGGCAGAGAAGCCCGAGGGTTCTAGGAAGAGAAAGAGAGGGGCAAATAGGGTTCCAGTACCGGACTCGGAATCCACTACAGCGGACGAAGAGGATGATGAGCAGGACGCCGATGACTCGTCGCACTCTTCGGACGAGGAGGTGGGGGACCAGCCTCCTACTGTGCTGAACGAAGAGGTGGAGGATCAACCACCTGTTGTGCCTGGTACTTTGTGCAAATAAGGCAGGCGTCTGTCCACTGACAATGGCAGGACCTATTCCATAAAACGGGCTACGGTAAGACGTCGCAGGCTGTTTATTGATGATGTTGACGTTGTTTCTGAGGTGATTGGAATTTCAACTGCCTTTTCCTTCTTTTTCTAAGTTATGGCCTAATCATTTTTTCTTTTGCTCTTTGTAGGCGTCAGAGGAGTCTTCTTCTCGGGACTCGACTGCTGAGGTCGATCCGGCCTTGTCCACTTCGATCAATGATATGTGCACCGCTATCACTTCTGCTGGGGTTCTTCCGGAGGTGGCCGGGGGGTCTCACCCTGCTGAGACCTCAACCCATGGGGGCGAGGGCTCTACTGCACCTGTCCCTGAGACAGCTGAATTTCAACAGGATGACACTGACCTGGCTGGCTCCCTTTCAGGGGTGGCTGGGGCAGAGAAATAAGTTGAATTTGAGTTGGAAGCCGCGGGTGGGGAGACCATGCCAGCTGCGAACGAGCTTTAGCCTCTGTGCTCTTCCCCTGGTAAGATAAACCAACTCCTTAACTTGTGAGGAGGCCTATTTGCTCTATCATCCTGTCCTTCGTGGATTAATGATTGCTTTGGACGTGCAGGTCCCACCCCTTTATTGTCGGTGACGGACATTGCCGGGGCGGACTCTACCGGGGGGAATCTGATGGAAGCACATGTGCCTCCTTCTTTTCCAACCTACACTGAGGGGCCTCCAGCTGGGTCGAGTTCGAGAGCCCTAGTGATAGAACAGCTGGGGCAAGGGACGACGCTTTCTGCACCCTCCTCTGCGAATATGGTTTCGGGAGTTAACCTTTCCGCCCTGCCAAGTATCCAGGCTCTTCGGGCGGCGAAAGAGGAGCTAGCTGCTATTCATTCATATTTTCGTACAGAATTCGTTTCCCTGGTGGCGGGCACGGCAAGTTCAGAGGCTACTCCTTCGGTACTGCCTGCCACACTCCCTTTGACACCGTCCTCTACAGAAGTTTTGGATGAAGTGTCCCAGGATGTGGTCGACAGCTTTCACCGCTACCTGAAGAGAGGGATTGAGGCAGCTGTGGAGAGGGGAACTCCCTTTGCTATGGCCCGTCAATGCGCCGGCGGCCAAATTAATATCCTTAGAACACTTTCTGGTGGGGCGGGACTAGCGGCGCTTCTGGAGCCTAAGTTGCTAGAGGCTGATCGTCTTGTGGCCCAGTTTCGCGTGCTGCAGCAAGCTGATTTACCCGCGGCAATAAACCAAGAGTGCACTTTCCTCATAACCGCGGTGGAGAAGGTGAGGCTTGCTCGGGAATCGATCAAGCCAACTATATTGAAGGACCGCCGGGGTCTGACTCAGTTGTACGATCAATGGAGCCGTCGGATTGAAGATTGTGCAGCTCGGGAAGCGGCTGCCTTCCGCCGGGTAGCTGACACCCAAGAGTAGATCCTCGAGCTCCAGAGAAAGCTGGCCTTCCAGGAGTCCGAGCTCGAAGCTGCCCGTACTGAGAAAGGGGTTGCTATTCAGGAGGCTGACAGGTTTAGTAGAGCTTCTGCCAATCTGGAACTTGTCCTGAAGAAGATGGAGAATGACTGGCAGACATATATGTACTTGAACGATGCGGAGCAGTTGAGAGGCTGAGCGCCGAGCTAGACAGAGGCTTGAGCGGGGTACTGCCTTGGTGAGAAACCGCCTCTTGGAATTATGTAACGCCGAACTATAGTCGGCCTTTTCCTCTTTTGTTTATGTTTGCTTTTCTTTTCTTTTTGAGAGAGACATGGTCCCCAAAACAGGTAATGCTTTTTTCGACTTTCAAATAAAGAGTACTTTCCATTCTACCCTTCATTTGTCTTGCTTGTTGTGCCTGTGGTATTGTGGTGATGTGTGCCCCGCATGGGGGACTTGTCTGTGGACTTGTTATCCCTGGCATACCTTGGTTTTAGGTATGGGTAACAAGTTTGATTGGGGATACCTAGAACAGTCCCACAGTAAGGTGGTCGTGGGTGTTCGGGGTATCGGAAGATAGAATGCCATGGAGCAGCTGGGCTCCCGGGGCATGATGAGGAATGGTGGGCCTGTACTAAGAGACTTAGCAAAGGATATTTGTGGGCCTATTATCCTTGGCATATCCCGGCTTAGGATACGGATAATAGGATGAAGGGGAACCAACCACTACTAAAATAACCCCTTTTAGCGACGTCAGAAGACGTCGCTAAATAAGGAAAATCCGTCGCTAAAAGCTATTTGCGACGTATTTAGCGACGAAAATTGGATGTCGCGTATAGGCATATCGCAAATGACAATTTCGTCGCAGAATGTCGCTTTTTGCGACGTCACGTTTAGTGTCGCTAGACGTCGTAAAATTCGCGACAGATAGCGACGTAAGGTTACGTCGCCAAAATACCGACGTAGAGCGACCACTTTGCGACGCGGTAAACTTTATATATGATGACATGGCATGGCAGCCACGTGGGCACTTTAGCGACGCCTATCGACAAATTTAGCGGCGTCCGCTCTCAGTTTGTCATATCCCACGTCAGCAGTTTAGCGACTTCTAGCGACGTTACGTCACTATTTAGTGACGTATAGCGACGTGTACGTTCCGTCGCTGTACGTCGCAGAACGTCGCTATACATCGCAGATATTATAAAAAAAATTTAAAAAAATATAATTGGTATTTTTGTTATGCTGTGTGTCTGTGTTTACAGTGTGTGTGAAGTGCAGTGTTCGAACCATCGACAGTTTTGCTTACTGTTCTATGTTTTATCTTGGATAGAAAGAGCAACAGTTCATGGTGCACTTCTCAGAGCTTCCTCTTCACGTCCTTCACCTTCTCGGGAACCTTTACGACGTCCGGAGAAAGTGAAGGACGTGAAAATGAAGCTCTCAGAAGTACACCCTGAACTGTTGCTCTTTCTATCCAAGATAAAACATACAACAGTAATCGAAACTGTCGATGGTTTCGAACACTGAATTTCACATTCACTGTAAACACAGACACACATCATCACAAAAATACCAATTATATTTTTTTAAAATTTCGGCAACACCTCCTTTGTATATCAGATCATCGCTTATAACCCAGCGTAGGTATATTTGTCATCCCCGTCGCAGATATCACAAAGTAAATATCACAATAAAAATAGGAGGCAGTGCAAAGTAAATATCACAAACACACATCCTCACAAACATCCAATAGAGTCAAATAAAAATGGGAGATGATAAAAAGTCTCCCACCAAGTGTATAAACAAAAGTGTACCAATAAACAATTTGACCATAGGGCCAATACATACAAGTTATAAAAAAATCAATAAAATCATTGCGGACCCCTGTCGCGCATCTGGGATAGAATGTAGTCATACTGCTCCTGGGTGAGCTGCACCGTAGGGGCAGTAGGAGGCAGTACAATGTCTGGAGTCGGCACCATCGATGGACCGGGAGGACGTATCTGCTCCAGCTCTCACAGTCGCTCACCATAAACAGCAAGGCTACTCACCACCCTCTCAGTACTCGCCTCAAGCGAAGCCGAAACCTGAGTGAGTGAGGCAGATATCGACGCCGATAGTTTATATCAACAAGACCGTGCTTGTCTACTTTCCAACCTTGACCTTCAATCGGATCGAACCAATCACACTTGAATAACACAATTTTAGCAGGCTCTATTCCATAACTATATGTCAGCTCCACGATCTCCCGTAGCACGCCATAGAAATCGTTGCCCGCATCAACATCTTTGTAGTTTGAAGATCTGATACGCAAATAGCTATTTTTGGTGGAGTCGAGATCCACAAAGTTGTCTCTTATCGGGCAAGTTGTTGACTTGAACCTAAACCCATTAACACAGTAGCTTGGGCATATTTTTGCAGCATAAATTGGTCCCTTGGCTAGCGTTCTAATAGACTCATTCTCAAGTCTTACGTATGGACGATCGACCTAAATACCACGAAAGAAGCAATTAAGCTCATTCTTAATCAAGTGCATATACAGAAAGGTAATTACAGAGTTCTCAAGTCTTACATATGCACTCAACCATGATGGAAAATAATGCCTCATTTCTTGTTCTAGTTCTTCTTCTATTATGTGTGGCCTACCTGACCTCACATCATCATTAAATATGCTGAAAACAACATCGTGCAATTAATGTAATAGTATAATAATCAATACTATTAAAATAATGTAGACGTATTATTTACTTACCCCTCCAGTTTCTCTACTTCCTCCTCGTCGCAGTTGAGTAATACATACACCTGAGCAGTCCTTAGCTCATCATCGTTCAGATATCTCTTCTTCATTTTACCCGTTGGCTTTCCTGGAGCATTGAATACCTTCAGTATTGTATCATTACTTTCATGATCTCCGTCGTCGTTTCTGGAAGCTCTCGTTCTATTAGTTGCAACATGAGGCTTGAAATACATCGAACAAAAGTTTGTAATCTCCTCGAGAACATAGGCTTCACAAATAGAACCCTCGACCCGTGCTTATTTTTTACCTTTCTTTTTAGGTGATTCAAATGTCGCTCGAATGGGTACATCCATCGATATTCGACGGGTCCACCAACACGTGCCTCATAGGATAGATGAATCGGCAAATGCTCTATAGAGTCGAAGAATCTAGGAGGAAACACCCTCTCTAGCTTGTATAGTGTTATCGCAATGTCCTTCTCTTGCTTTTCTAGACGATCAACGAGCAATTTCTTAGAACAAAGATCCCTGAAGAATATGCTAAGCTCCGTCAATGGATCCCAAACTGCCTGCGGTAAGAATTCCCGAAATGCAATCGGAATTAACCTCTCCAAGAATACGTGACAGTCATGGCTCTTCATACCCGTCAATTTGTTTTCCTTCGGATCGACACATCTTCTCAAATTTGACACATATTCGTCTGGAAATTTTAGGCCCTGGATCCACCGACAAAGTCTCACTTTATCCTCCTTGTCCAGCGAGAAAATTGACTTCGGCATGAACTGTTTTCCATTCTGCTCTATCAAATGCAACACAGGGCGTTTCCATATTTCTTCTAAGTCCAACCTGGCCTTGGGATTGTCTTTCATTTTTTCCTTTACGTCCATCACAGTATTAATTATGTTATCAAACACATTCTTCTCAATATGCATGACATCAAGATTATGTCTGATCAGATTGGTACTCCAGTATGGCAGATCCCAGAATATGCTC
This sequence comes from Iris pallida, assembly GCA_029216955.1. Lineage (NCBI taxonomy): Eukaryota > Viridiplantae > Streptophyta > Magnoliopsida > Asparagales > Iridaceae > Iris > Iris pallida. The sequence goes on from JANAVB010042015.1 coordinate 1,151,985, forward strand.
CTCTTTGTCCAGTTATGATCTCTACCAAATCCATCGCACTTGTACCCAACTGTAGGATCTTCGATAGTACTTTGAAAATCTCTAACCTCCTCCCATATCGTGGCTCCGTACCACCTTGGCGGTGGATCACCCTTCTCTACAACGCCGGCACGGAATGCATTCCTGTTCCTTCTGAACAGATGATCTTTTGGCAGAAATTGCCGATGACAATCAAAGAAGCACGATTTTCCTCCGTGTTTCAAGCAGAAAGCCTTACTACGGTCCACGCAATTCGGACATGAGAGACGGCCATGAGTGCTCCATCCAGATAACATTCCATAGGCCGGAAAGTCGTTGATGGTCCACATAAGGGTTGCCTTCATCTGAAAATTCTGCTTCCTGGAAACATCGTACGTGTTAGCGCCTACTTCCCATAACTGATTCAACTCATCTATCAAAGGCTGTAAGTACACATCAATGTTCCTCTTGGGATTGTTCGGACCAGGAATTATAACGGTTAGAAACATGTACTAAGTCTTCATGCACATCCAAGGCGGTAGGTTATACGGAGTGACAATCACAGGCCAGCACGAATACTGGGATCCCGAAAGACCAAAAGGAGTAAAACCGTCAGAAGATAGCCCCAACCTGACATTACGCATTTCTGAAGCAAAATCAGGATACACTCGATCAAAGTGCTTCCACGCTTCTCCATCGGATGGGTGATCCAACACTCCTTCAATCTGTTCTCGCATGTGCCAACTCATATTTTTGGTCGTCTCTTTCACCATAAATAATCTTTGCAACCGCGGCGTTAAAGGCAAGTAGTGCATTGAATCGGTCGGTCTTCTTGCACCGGTAGACCTTCCTGTACTAGTTGTCTTATAGCGATCAGCACCACAAAATCTGCACACATCTGCGTCCTTATCGTCTTTGTAGTACAGCCTGCACCCATTGCGACAAGAATCGATTTTCTCGTATCCCATCTAGAGCGATCTCACCATCTTCTTAGACCGGTAGAAGTCTTTAGGCAACTTAGCACCCACAGGCAAGATCTCTATAATCAACTCCAACACTCGGTTGTAGCATTCTTACGACATGTTAAAATCTGACTTAATACTCAACAGTCTTGTAACCACCTCCAACGGTGAATGATCCTCACAACCAGGATACAATGGAGTCCTTGCATTCTCCAGCAACTCCATGAACTGTGCAGCATCGGCGTTCGGTGCCTTCTCAGGTGCATCATGAACGAAACTTGGCCCCGCAGCGTCGAAAACCATGTTCACGCACCCGTCGTCGTATGCATGATTATCTGAAACAAAATTAGGTCCCGCATGCATATACGGCTCAACATAAGGCTCCGGCTCTGGTGCTAAAGACATAAGTTCTCCGTGTGCGGTCCACTGATAGTAATTAGGCGTGAAACCCCTCGAGTACAAATGATATGTCACTTCCACTTCTGGATAATATTTCACGTTATGACATTTCACACACGGACACTTAATTTTGGTGCCGTCCATGTACTAAGGGAACGCCTTAGCAAACTGCAGGAACTACTCTACTCCCGCTATGTATTCATCCTGCGCACCACATATATCATCAGGACGATGATTGTACATCCATGAACGATTGCGCAAGTAGTAATTCATATCCATTTGGAAATAATTCTACCAAGATGGACACACATTATCCAATAGGCACAAATTCGTATATTATGTCTTATTATGGGACACACATTAGTAGCGGACAGTTACTAATAACAATGATATGCAATCTAGGTCAAACTAGGTTGTACTAAGTCAAACAAGGTCAAGCTAAGTCAAACAATGTCAAACAAGGTCAAACAAGGTCAAAGTAGGTCAAGGGTTGACCTATAGTTGACTTTGTCAACTCTTAGTCCAATCTAGGTCGGATGTTGACTCTACTTTGACTTTCAGTCAAAATAGTCAACCTTGGTCAAACAAGGTCAAATCTAAGTCAAATATCCTATTTTTAGTCATTACCTACCAAGGTACCCTTTACCTTATCGCTATTGGTATCCCAATACCAATACCTTAAGTTGGTACCCTTTACCTTATCGCTATTGGTACCCTTTACCTTATCGCTATTGGTACCCTTTACCTTAAGTTGGTACCCTTTACCTTATCGCTATTGGTACCCTTAACCAACCTAAAACTATCCAAAATCCCGTATGAACTATAAATCTTATAATACATATCTTACTAGTACACACTAATTTAGGATGACCCCTGCCTGCCTACTGGCTCTTGTACACACTCATCTCACTCTTCATAGCTGCTTCCTTTAGAAAACAGGGACAGACACTATTTCTTGTACACAACTATACACCCACACCAATTTAAGCTCTTTCTTCATACACACAGATAATTAACATACACACACATATACCTTACTCCACCCTAACCTTACCACTAGTCCTTGCCTTAAGAAGTTGTAATCTTAAGAAGTTGTAAGGATCGATTCTTCGGATGAATTAATCGATACGTGCATTGTATTCACTTTTTTCATTTACAAAGTATTAGGATTTTTCTAGGTGGTCAAAGACAATATATTACGGTTGTGTGTTTGGTTTGTATTGGTTCTCGTAGCATGATTTGTGGACTGGTTTGATGGTTCCTAAGGGGCTGTCATTGGGCTGTTTGGGACAGCTAGTGTGCTGTTTTAGGGGATGGTTTTAGGGACAGGAATGGGCTATCAATGGGAGGTATAATGACAGGTTTTAGGCTGCTACATGGGGGCTAAACAGGGCTGGTATGGGACTGTAATTGGGGACTGAATAGGCTCAGTTTAGGGGCTATTATGGAGCTGTACAAAAGGCTGAATATAGGACTGTTTAGGGACAGCTTGTATGCTTGGTTTAGGACTATTTTAGAGTGCTTATGTGACTGATACATGGACTGGTTTGAGGACAGATTTGGGCTGGTAATAGGACTGGATATAGGCTGTTATGGGGTGGTTTGTGACAGGTTTTTGGGGGTGGTTTGGGACAGCAAATAGGCCAAGCTTGTGACAACTATGGGGGTGTTTAAGGGCTGTCAATAGGACAGCTACTGCCCTGCTACTGCTGCTGTTCAGTGCTGCTATTAGGAGCACCCCCTCCCCTTTACACTCTCAATTTCCTCCCCTCTCTACACTCTCTATACTTCACTCTCTCTGACTCTAATATACACACACTACTCAAAACCAAAACCCTACACTCTCCATCCTTCTAACTCTCCAACTCTCCTTTCTAACTCTCTACCAATCCCTCTAATTCTCCCTAACATAAACACACACGTACACTTACCAACTCTCTTCCAGTAGGAACATAACAAAATCAATGTGGAAGTCGGATCAACCTAATGTGTGTGTCTGTGTGTCCGTGTGTGTGTGTGTCCGTGTGTCCGTGTGTGTGTGTCCGTGTGTGTGTGTGTGTGAGTGTGTGCGTAGAAGAGAAGGAGGAGGAGGAGTTAGGTTAGGGTTTACCGGAGAGAAGGAGTAGCTCGGATTGGGGGATGAGGAGCTCGAGGAGGAGGAGATTCGTCGGGGGGGGAGGGATTCGCCGGGGGGAGGGGAGGGAGTCGCCGGGGGGGAGGGATGCGCCGAGAGAACGGAATTTTTGAGCTTTCGAGTGAGGGTGAAAAATGGAGTCCTGTGCCCTAAGTAAAAACGTTAGCGACGTCGGCAGTCGACGTCGCTAACCGTCGCAAACATTTTAATATAGGCGACATATTTTAACAATATGTCGCTGGACGTCGCTATTCAGCGACGTAATGTTCTAATGTCGCTAAACGTCGCTATTTCAGCGACGGTTTATGATATCATTAGAAGGGAGTCGCTATATTATATGTTTAGCGACATAATTTTATTCCGTCGCTAAATAACGTCGTTAATAGAGCATATTTTAGTAGTGAACATACTTACTCAGAGGAAATGAGGACATGGCAAGTATGTAGGTTTTACCGTGGAGTCTTCCTACTCAGAGGTAATGAGGACATGGCAGGAGTGGACTCAACGGAGGATATTTGTGGTCAACAGAGGACATTTGTGGACCTATTACCCTTAGCGTACCCTGGTTCAGAGTACGGATAATAAGACGAGAGAGAACCAACGTACTTACTCCGAGGTAATGAGGACATGGCAAGTATGAAGGTTTTACCGTGGAGTCTTCCTGCTCAGAGGTAATGAGGACATGGCAGGAGTGGACTCAGCGAAGAATATTTATGGACCAATTATCCTTGGCGTACTCCGGTTGTGGGTACAGATAATAAGTCGAAAGGGAATCATCATACTTACTCAGAGGTAATGAGGACATGGCAAGCATGAAGGTTTCTTCGACGGAGCCTTCCCACTCATAGGTGATGAGGACATGGCAGGAGTGGGCTCAATGAAGGAGGGTACATAGAACGACTCAGAGGTAATGAGGACATGGAAGTTCTATGTAAAGGGGTGATTTGTTTTTGGCAGAAGTGAAACGACTCAGAGGTAATGAGGACATGGCCGTTTTGGAAATTTGCGGATCTGTTACCCTTTTTGTGCACTGGGAGTACGGGTAGTGGATCATGAGGGAGGATTTCTTTCAGGAAGAAAGTTCAGAGGTATGGTCATACATGACTTGCTATCTGAAAGAGTGACCGGAATGTGAGTTCAGAGGCACCTGCAGGTACATGACTCGATAATCTGGGAGATTATGAGTTCAGCGGTACGGAAGGGTACATGACTCAATAATCTGGAATTTGGGAATGTGAGTTCAACGGCACCAGCGGGTACATAACTCGATAATCTGGAATGTGTTATTTAGACATAATATTTCTTCAAGAAATTGCCATTGACGGGCAACATGAGCAAGTCTCCGTTTTATTTTGCGAGGCGGTAAGCACCATTGGAGAATACGGCCTCAATGATAAATGGACCTTCCCATTTTGGCTGGAACTTGCCGGCGGTCTTGTGAGTCATGACCATCGGCCTCCGGACTGCTAGAACGAAATCGCCCACTTGGAATGTTCTAATTTTAACCTTCTTGTTGAAGGCTCCAGAGATGCGTGCTTGGTATAGCTCGATCCGTTGCTGAGCCAGGAGGCACTTTTCATCTAAGGCCTCTAACTCTTGTAGTCGGCGACGGTAGTTATCGTCCGTCGTCAATTGGTAAGTAAGGGCGACGCGGAGTGAGGGTATTTTGAGTCTCCAATGGGAGGACTGCCTCACTCCCGTACACCAGGGAGAATGGTGTGTTCCCTGTGGCTGTTCGAACTGTGGTACGGTACGCCCATAAGTATTCACCAAGCTTCTCGTTCGAGTCACGTTTGTTGGACGATACGAACTTCTTGAGAAGTTTGATGATCATTTTGTTGAATGCTTCTGCCAACCCATTCGCTGCCGAATTGTATGGTGTTGAAGCAATATTCTGGATGCAGTGCTTGTCGCAGAACCGATAGAAGGCATGGCTTGCGAACTGCGGACCATTATCGTGGATGATCCTTCGGGGCAGTCCAAAGCGATAGATGACGTGATGCTTGAGAAGCTGATCACGTTTGAAGTCTTCACTTCTGCAAGTGGGACAGCTTCCGCCTATTTGGAAAAGTAATCTGTGATTGCGAGTATGAAGCGATATCCTCGGAAGGAAGGTGGAGTAACCGGACCGATGATATCCATTCCCCATGCTTCGAGCGGCCAGGACGCCACTGTCGGATGTAGAAATTCGGATGGTTGGTGGATGAAGTCCGCGTGGACTTGGCAAGCTTTGCACTTTCTTGCATAATTTATCGCATCTGCTACCATCGTGGGCCAGTAGTAGCCATTCGACGAAGACGGTCTTGCAATTTAGGGCCAGGCTGATGGGCCCCGCAGACACTGTCGTAAGCTTAACGTATGGCTTCTTTGGCTTCTGCGTTTGACAGACATCGAAGTAATAATCCATCATAGGATCGGTGATACAGCATTTTCGTTTCTGTATCGTAGAAGAATCTGAGAGAACGCCTTCGGATAGAGGTCGCCTCTTTTGGGTTCTCAGGCAGGATGTCGTAGACTACGAAGTCAATGAAGGGTTGTCTCCAGTCTGGGACTTTGTCGATCGTCTGAGCGGAATAACTCGCCACGAATTGAACATTATTCTTGGAACAAACCAGTTCGTGGCCTATCACATCCACCGATTGATGAGCATAATTCGGAACAGCTAGGGAAGCGGCAAGACCAGCTAAGGCATCAGCTTCAATATTTCGGAGTCTGGGAACATGTTGATGAAGAACCCCTCGAACGATGAGATGATGTTGATCGCTATTTGGTGATAGGGGATCATGTCTTCATGGCGGACTTCGTATGAGCCTCGGATCTGATTGACGATTAACTAAGAATCGCCGTATGCTTCAAGATATTCTACCTCCAGCTCTCTTGCAAGTTGGAGGCCAATGACCAAAGCGTTGTACTCGGCCATATTGTTAGAGCAAGGTTCTGTAAGAGAGTAAGCGCGATTGATCACCAATCCGGAAGGAGAAACCAGCACCACCCCGACTTCGACGACGATGTTGCCTTTAGGTCCGGTCCTTGAGGTACCGTCGAAGAACATTCGCCATATGTCATCGTGAGAGGTTGCATGCGAGTCGGCGACCTCATCTGGGATTTCTTCATATATTCTGGACGACTTCGAGCCCGGGTGGGCTGCCAAAAAGTCTGCCAGGGCTTGACCTTTAACAGTCTTTTGTGGGACGAAGATCATATGATAAGAAGACAGCAATATTGCCCATGTAGCGAGGCGAGAGCTGAGTGCCCCTGGTTTAGTCATGAGGACCCTGAGAGGGTTGACTCGTGAGATCACATGTATGGTTTGTCCAGTGATATAGTACCGCGTCTTCTGAATGGCGAACACCAGGGCGAGACATTCCTTCTCCACGGCGGTGTATCGGTGCTCTGGCCCAATCATCATTCGACTGAGGTAATATATAGCTTGTTCATGACCTGCATCGTTGTTTTGTGCTAGCAGGACGCCAAGGGAATGCTCAATTGTGCGTACATAGAGCAGGAATGGTTTTCCAGCGACTAGGGCCACCAGGACTGGAGGGTTCGACAAATATTCTTTGATTCTGTCGAAGGCCCGCTGACATTTTTCATCCCATACGAATGAGACGCCTTTCTTCATGAGATGGGTGAATGGTCGACATCGCCCAGAGAGGTTAGAAATGAACCTCCTGATGTAAGCTAGCCTCCCTTGAAGGCCTCTGAGTTCGTGGAGATTTCTCGGAGGACCCATCTCCATAATTGCCTTCGTCTTTTCAGGGTCTACATGAATACCCTGGGCGGTGATGATAAAACCCAAGAACTTCCCGCTGGATACGCCCAGGAAGGACTTTGTGGGATTTATTTTTAAATTGTACGCTCGCATCAGGTCGAATACCGTCCTCAGATCCTGCAGATGGTCTCCCTTACAGCGACTCTTGACGGAGATGTCATCAACATAGCACTCCACCGTCTTACGTAAGTGGTCTCTGAAGATGATACTCATGGCTCTTTGTTATGTGGCGCCGGCATTCTTCAAACCGAAAGGCATGACTGTGTAACAGTATGTGCCAATCGGTGTTCGGAATGATGTATGCTTCTCGTCGTCAGGAGACATCTTGATTTGGTTGTACCCCGAGAAGCCATCCATGAATGACATACGTTCGAAGCCGCAGGTGTTGTCAATCATGATGTCTGTGATAGGGAGGGGGAATTCATCTTTGGGACATGCCTCGTTCAGATTGCGGAAGTCGATGCTGATTCGAATCTTTCCATTCTTCTTGAGGACCGAAACTATGTTGGAGACCCAATCCGGATGTTGTTCCTCACGAATGAAGTCGCTGGCTATTAGTTTGTTGACTTCGGCTTCGATCGCATCCATGATGCCTGGGCGGAAGCGTCGCTGTTGTTACTTGACTGGCTTTGCATCTGGCCGAATGTTGAGTTTATGAAGAGCAATATCGGGATCTAACCCCGACATGTCTTCATAGCTCCATGCGAACACATTAATATATTCTTTGACAAGTTCCAGCAGCGATTCTCGCTCTTCGTCTGTTAGGCTTTTACTGACGAAGATTGGTTTTAGAGAAGATTCGCTGCCGAAGTCGACCTGTATAACTTCATCTTCAGTAGAAGGTTCTCTCTGTTCGAACCACTTTTCCCATTGTGCATCCAACTGTTGGGCCCATGGCTCTAACTCGAGGATTTTCGAAATGTCTTCATCTTCTTCATAAGCGTCGGCGAATGCCATGTTGACTGACAGGACCTGTCTGAGTACGTCTCCGATGCTGGTATCCGAGTCAGAAGTTGGTGACCCGGTTGAATGTGAATGCCAGTCACATTTTTTGTCTGAACTTTCAGGGGTCGTTGTGGGTGTAACATACCCTAATCCACATCGAGTCTTGCTATAGTAATCCTGTGGTTTGCCAGCCGGGACCGGTGGCTTCAAAGGTAACCGTCGTCCAGTACCGTAGTTCAAGCCTGGCGTAGTCTCCAGATCATACCCCTATTTTTGCATGAGATATTTGGATTGGGGGCTATAAAGATACAGAGGCAGTCTCCCGGCATCTGATTCAAGGTCGACTTCTTCAATGGTGAAGGGCTGCGAATCGTCCTTCCGGCCGAAGATGATTGGATGGTCCCCTCCCTCGATTATGCAGTGAGAGTCTTCCACTGGAGTAAGCTGGATTACGGTGTACACATTTGTCACCTGTGTGTGCAGGTGAGTGCCTATACCGTGTTCTATAGCATACATTGTACAAAGCTTATTAAGCTCGAGGTAGTTCAAAGATAGCCCTTTATTGATGAAGTAAGGTATCTTTTCTAGGGGGATTACATCATCTGTGGACGGAACATCAGTGTGGGCAACCACATACTTGGCTAGCTCCGGTTCCTCTTCGGCTACCCTATGTATAAATGAAGACTGAGAGGACGACCTGGACAGCTTGATCGTCAGACGTTCAGCTGGTGGAGCAGAGCGTGGAGTTGTTGGCAGACTAGCGACCCCCAGTTTGGTGCTTGATGCTGGGCGGGGAGTGGTTGGTTCGCTAGAAGTTCCAGGCCTTGCATCGGGGTGACGACTCTTCTTGGGATGGCGTATCGTTATTGGCTTGTCGGAGGGATTGAGCTTCTCCATTTGTGGCTGGCCGACTCTCGGCAGCCTGATTGTTAATAGCTCCGTTGTGGGTCTTGGCATATGGCCAGACCTTGACAGCCGGATTATCATCTGCTCTTCTTGTGCTGAGAGGCTGATTGCGTCCTTACGCAGAGTGGCGGTAAGGGGTACGGACTTGCCAGGTTTGCGAGCTTGGAGGTGGATCGTCAGAGGTACTTCTGATCCTGTGGCTGTCTCGGTACGAGCTTGCACATCTCCTTCACCAAGGTGCCTCTTCGACTTTTCGTACAGGCAGGAGTCTGAGTAGTAGGATTCGACCCCTTTGAAAGGATCGATGTCGGCAAATTCTGTCCTCACGAAGCCGTGTTTGTCGACATACTTGAAGCATTGGTGCAGTGTGGAAGGCACAATCATATAATCGTGTATCCAAGGGCGCCCCAGGAGGATGTTGTAAGAAGTGCCTGCATCTATGACATAACAGGTGACTTCCGACTGGAGATCGCCAATTTGACACTTCAGACGAATTTTTCCAATTGGGTAGCTCCTGCCCGAATTGAAACCGCTGATGGCGGTGGTTGTAGGCGTCAGATGATGCATAGGGATGCGGAGATGATGTAACAGACCCTTCGGGATGATGCTTATGGAAGAACCAGGATCAATGTGCATCCGATCCACCTTTATATTGCCGATGTATCCAGTGTAGTATAACGGGCGATCGTGCAGGTTGGTTTTGATGAGCATGTCCTGCGGAGTGAAGACAATGTTGGGCATCGCTCCCGTGCAAGCGCTGTCTTGGAGATCTGCAGGCGGGTTCTCTCCCGTGAGGTTGACCTGAGCCAGGTATGCGTCGGCATTTTGGAGTGCATCGCTCAAAGCCGTACGAACATCCTTTGAGAGTCTCAGAAGCTCGTATAAGGATAATTTGGCCGGTGTGTTGGCCAACTGTGCCAAGATGTCGAAGTTGTAGAGCCTCTCCAGCCCCTACGGTGCCTCTTTTCGGAGGGATTTGTCAAAGCGAGTTTCCTTCGGCCTAGGCTTGTCGGTCGTCGGAGGCTGAGAAGGTCCCGGAGCGTCAGTTGTGGCGGGCTGATGATCTTCAGTCGAGTTATCAGCCATGGGTTACGATTGTGCCCCGGACCGAGTGACGACGGCTGTAGCTTATTCGATATCTGCCGAGGTTGTACGATAGGATCTGACTTTTTCACCCTTCTTCATACGAGTGGGAGGTGGTATGGACTGAGTCACTTCAAGTACCAGGTCCGGATGGATCCACATGATCTCCTCCCGTGACGTGGTGAGGGGCACCAGACCAGCAGCCTGATCCCGAGGAGGTGGAAGATTAGCAATCTCTATTGTCGCCAGAGGGATGGGTACCACCCCGTCTTGAGTTTCTGTTGGAGGGAAGCTGCCAAATTATACTGACACCATATTGGCTGCCACAGTTACCTCCTCAAAATCGATGGCCAGAGCGTTCGAATCGATAAGATTTTGGATGTACCGTTTTAGTTGATAGCAGTCGTGCGTAGCATGGTGGACGTAGCGGTGGTAATGGCAGTACTTTGGGTTCTCCATTTCTGCCGGCCGAGGTTCCCGTCTTGGTGGAGGAAGCTGAATTCTGTCTCCTTGTATGAGCATGTCCAAGATGGGCTTGACGTGGCCGTCTTCGAAGGAGTAGGTCATTTGTGGCCATTGCTTGTCTGCCTGTTTTAACTCAGGTTTCTGGGCTGTGTCGGCCACCATAGCCTGCTTACCACTGCTGTCCCGATTGTTGGAGGGGCTACCCCCATTGTCGTTGTTGGTATTAGGACGCTTGCCCTTGTTCTCTCCGTCCGAGATATGCAACCCCAGTTGGCGAGCCTTCTTCAACCGTTCTTCGGCACTAGTGGCACTGATGATGAAAGTCTTCCAGTCCTTAAATTGACTTTCGCCCATCCAGAGACTGATTGTTGGGAGCAGTCTCTTTTGGCAAATTTCAATCAAGGAGGGATCCGGATTTCTAGACGGCAACTTCATTGCGGTTTGACAAAACCGTTCGATATAGTTCCTTGTCAGCTCTTTCTCCCCTTGGACGACGTCCATGAGGGTGGACATTGTGATGTCTTGTCCTACTTCGTAGAATCTCTCCAAAAACATGTGCTTGAAGCCGGCGAAGGAGTGGATGCAGTTGTCTGGCAGGTTGCGATACTAGTCGAAGGTGACTCCTTCCAATGCCCCAATGAATAATCGTGTGAGGATGGCATCGTCATGGAGCAGATGGTCGGTAGTGACCTCGAAGTAAGTGATGTACCGACTTGCGGAGGTCTTGCCATCATACGGGTTGATATAGAACGGCTTATATCTTGGCGGAAAGGGGACATCCCTACATACAGCAGGGTACGGTTGCCGTATTCTGAGGTCTTGAAAGTTTTCTCGAGCGTGAAACATGGCTCGGAGCTCCTGGATATCTCTTCTCGCTTTTCGGGCCTCATCTACAGTGGTGGGGGCCGTTATTTCAGGAGGATTGTTGCCCGAATTCGGTGCTACTGAATTCGAGTCCGCATTGACCGCAGAACCCGCGTTTGTTTGGCCAGGCGTTCCTCCTTACAGAGTTGGAAGGGCTGCTTTGATCTCGTCCACAGACTTCACCAAGGCGTACAGTATGGCCTCCAGAGTGTCGATGCATTGGCGATCACTGGAACCACCTTGGTTGCTATCTGTCATGAATACCGTCCTTACATGAGGAGAGACAGATGGGACGGTAGAGGACGTGTCTTCCGAGTCATACCCCTGTAATGAGAAATCATCGGGGTATGTAGGAATATCTTCCTCTGGTTCGGACTCAGAAGGAATAGTACCCCCAGTTTCCGAGTTTGCCTCATCTTGGGAGTTGTGGACGTCCTGGGGGACGTCGGGGTTTGCTGCATCTGATGGGAGAGTTGTTTCCCCCGGCTCGTCTTCTTGGAACATCAGATTGTTGTGGAGGTTCGGAGGAGTGCTACCCCCAGTCCCAGCAACCCCTAGTGGTATGGACGATGAATCTCCCACTGTAGCAGATTTTGTCTTAGAATGGGTGCCTTGGAAAACTCCGGTGGTGGACACCCGCTTAGACGACAGTCTCTTAGTCATAGTGGTCGAAATCTTCGGGCTGGAAACATTTATCTTCTTCCCTCTCCCATCAGCGAAGATTTTCTGAGCAGAGTTGCAGGAGACGACGGGAAGTGACTCATCCTCTGAACATGGTCGTTGCAGTCTTTGGAAGAGGGACTGCCGATCTTCTCGTATCGTCGCGTTGTTACAACAGCAGTTGACGATGACTTGGGTGCAGTGACGTCCGTGGAAGGACTCTTCGCACCCCGAAGCATCTTCTCTTTCCTTGCGTTTGTGGAGGATGGCCTCATGCAAGTCAGATGGGTCTGGATCGACCATGTTTGCTCCCAGGATTTTGGGAGACTTTTGCGAACCTCTCTGTCCGTTTGTCGCCGGGGGATGGACTCGAGTGGTTCTGTACAACTTCCCATCTGAGGCCCGTATAACAGTATGCGTGACGCTTGGATGGTCAGAGGACGGATCAGCGGATCGAGCTTGCCAAGCTCGCGCTGTCCTAGACTTCTTCTCTCTAGTGCGTAAGGGCTCATAGTAGGAAGAGTCTAAGTGATGCTGGAGAGAGTCAGACGTATCTTCTTGGGAGTGAAAGAGATCAGGACCATAGGAGAGATGGTCGAAGACAGAGCCGCGTGGATTATGCGTCATGCGGCTGGCATCAATAATCTTCATACGGCTGGCAGTTGTGGCCGCATAGGCATTCTTTATGCAGCTGGGAGTCTCGGCCGCATGAGTTTTCTTCATGCGGCTGGATGATATGGCCACATAGACCTCCTTCATGCGGTTGGCAGTATTAGCCGCATGAGCATCCTGCATGCGGTTGGCAGTTTCAACCGTATGAGCATCATGCATGCGGCTGGCAGTCTTGGCCGCATGAGTGTTCGGCTTCTTCTTGGGTCGCATAGAATCACTCTTTGTCCCTGCAAGTCCAGCATCGTAGTGCTTTCCTCTGTCGGACTTGGGGACAGCAGAGTCCTCTATGGCTCGAAGTGGGGGCGCATGAGAATCGCCTTCACCGTCTTGGGTAGCAGAGAGTACTCCGTCCAGGGCTTGGGGAGGAGCAAATGATTTTGGCCTCCACTCGTTGCGAGCTTTCTTTGTGCGGGTTCGCTTCTGGACCGGGCCAGCGCTTCCCTCAGAGAGCATTTCTTCAAACGCCTGTTGGTCGAAGCGGACGACCATCTTCTGTTGCGTGGAGCCAAGTTTGGCTGCATCCGATTGCATCACCAACTCCTCAGCCGTGGAGAAGTTTGTCCCCAGCAGAGTCGCCATCGTGTTTGCCATTGATTGTAAAAAAACAGAACAATTATCGGAGGACTGAACTTAGACTCACAATACAAACTCGCTTGTACAAAGAAAGCCTAGGGACGAAAGCCTAGGTATAGCAATCTAAGTACAATTGTTTATTTTAGATTCTAGGGGGTCACGGTAGAGGCTCGGGAAAGCGACGGCAGCTCTGCCTTACTCCTTGGACGATCGGGTGCAGCCTTGGCTCTGTAGAAGAACTGCTCGGCGTTGATGAAGAAATGCTCTCCTCTCTCTAGCTCTCTGGCTCTCTGTGTCTCTCTCTTTTTTATCTGAGATTCTCCTCTCTCTATATGTGTATGTCTCTCTCTCTCTCTGTCTGTATGTATATATGTATGTTCGCAAGGGAATGGCATCTTGCAATTTATGCGAGTGGGGGCATCTTTAGGGTTTGCAATCATTGCCCATTCTTAAAAGTCGGCGGCTAAGGATCACTGGATCTGGGCCGTTCATCTTGAATACACGAGATTTGAGCAATAAATGTGATTGCATCAAATCTTTTGTGGGTAATTAATGATGATTGACATAAATCTTCCTGATTTGTCAATCTCGGCTTTCCCGAAACGTGTCATTAATTTGCTTGATTTCAAATGATCTGATTTGATCCCAATATTTCATTCGGATTTGCTGACGGATTTCGATCGATTTGATGCCACGTGTCCTACTATCATGCCACGTGTCTGAACTGCGAGCTACTGCAGAAATCTGAGCCGCAGGAAGGTTGCTCCTCATTGAGCCGCATAAGGCTGGCCACGTGTCAAGGCTGCTTGAGAGTGGCCCCCTGAACATTTGGACCGCATGGTAATGATCTGAGCCGCATGAGTGTATGATGGGTGCCTTCTTCATGAACCGCATGGAGACAGTCTTCGTGAGCCGCTGGGCTAGTCTTCGTAAGCCGCATGAGGATAGTCTTTATGAGCCGCATGGGGATAGTCTTCGTGAGCCGCATGGGGTGGTCTCTACTTGAGCCGCATGCAACTGTCCACGTGTCAAGGCCGCGCGGCAGTTTTTGGATCTCGGGGGATCATGTCAGAGATTTCCTTTATTTTCCCTAGGAGTCTGTCATTATGACGGAGTCATAATTGTATTTTTGTGTCAGGCTGTCATGTGTCAGAGCTGTCAGCCGTCAGGGCATTTAATGCAGTAAAGGACAAAGGGAAGAGCTGTTTGCAGACCACGTGGCTCCTCTCTGAGCCGCATGGAACTTGTTTGAGCCGCATAGACGCTTGAGCCGCATGGATCCTTGAACCGCATGAACTCTCTGAGCCGTATGGGGCTACCCGGCCGTATGGATCTTTCTTTATTCTTTTCCATGCTTCTACAATGAGCACTTTGATGATGCGTTTCTCCTGACATTTGAGTAGACTTGAAGACGCCTTTTTTTCTTTACGCCAGTTGTCTAAAGATAAACATATTTGAAAATCTGAATACCTTTAGGGACTTCGCTTCCGAACTCCCACGGGGGGAGCTACCCCTTCGACCCCTGTCCACTGACCAGGAAGCAGAACCCTGAGTGTGCGACCCCAGATAGGTCATTGGTAGTTTAGAGAAATCTTTTTGTATAATACCGTCTTTGGTCCATCATTAATTCTTTATTGTATATGTTCTAGTTTGATTATGCTTACTATTTGTCTGTAAGTACATATTAGGCGAATAAAGAAGTATAATAGTATGATATATTTTATGAACAGTAGGACAATGCTAAGTTTAAGTATTAATATAAAAGTAGACAATATTATGTTAAACTTAATTGATTAGCTATATTAAAAAATATGATACAATTATTAGGATAATACTTAGGATGCACGTCTCTTACGGTGGTGCATCTACTATATATATATATCCTTGCGTTCGGGGCCTAGATGAGTTCGGTAATCTACAGGGCAGATAGCTGAACTGGATTTCTAAAGTTGTATATATTAGTAATTAGGATTGTGATAACCCTAGTTAGCTAATGTATCATGCCTTACTCATTGCTTGGCTGTGATTGATGGATCGAGTCCATTCATGTCTTGTCTAGTCTAGTTTTGTTCCAGCTTCATTATTTTATGTACCTAGATATTGTTTGTTCTTATATATGTTTATTTCTCTTGCTATGATCATATGCTCGGCTACACTTACATGTTTACTTGTTCGGTTTCACCTTACATAATCACATACTTGGTTTCACTTACATGGTCACTTGCTTGGTTTTATTGCATGTTTCCAGTTTTCTTTCATATACTCTATGGTACTTTTATATTGTTCCTTCTTGCTTTTACTATTTTTACTTTTGTATGCTTATGATTACAAGCTGGTTTTAGTTTATAGTTTTGCTTCCTTTATCATACTTTCCGATGGTCTGACCTCACTAGTTTTGTTTGGCCAAACCTGGTGAAGGAGCTCGAGGTTCTTCCAGACTTTCCACTCGATGGTGACCACCCGGAGAACCAAGGTGCCTGAGTAGGTGTTCTTTCTCTTACCCACTCTTATCTATAAATTTTCTTTTACGACGTTTAGCTACTGAGCACGTGTTTAGCTCGTGCTTTGGACTTGACATTTCCCTACGGGCTAAGACATGATTTGTATATTTTCTATCTACAGCTAAAGCTGATCATATATTACGTATTCTCTTACTAGTTCTTCATTTTTGTACTACTAGCTTCATGATCATCTATATATTATAGTTGGGACGCTTTAGTATCTTATATGTCTGATGATCATATTCATGTACTTACTTACTTGCATGTGATTGAGATGTATCTAGGATTTGATTGACCTATGATTGACTATTGGCTTGTAGCAGTTACACCTATATCTACAAATTTGACGATATTTCAGGATACTTGAGTATTTTGGTATACATAGCAAGCCTGGTCTGTTCCTACTTTCTAGTATACTAGTTCTCGGACATGACAATACTGTATGGAACGATATTTTTATAATTCTGTATAGTTCAAGAGAGATTGTAAGCCAAGAATGACATATATCAAAGAGATATTGAGAGCCTTATAATCGATTCAAGTTAACAATAAAATAATTTATGTTTGTATCATTGTGTTCACTTTGGTTTTTTGTAAGAGTGTTCGCTGCTTCTAAACTCTGTATTCAAAGTTCCGCTGCATTGTTGTTAATCATGTATATTTTGTTATTGTACAAGTTCTGGCTTTATGCAAGCACAACTTAGGCTTTCATGACAACATGCCCAAGTAAGTACGATTGGTTCCACAGAGATCACAGCGAGGACGAACGATTTTGCGGAATAAGGGTGTGACAGTTTCAATCCGAACATGTCACTTTGATAGAAATTATTTTGCCTACTCTATATCATTGATGAAAGGAATCTTCCATACAATAAGTCCATAAATATTTCTATGATACTGACATATATTTTATAAATTGATTAATAGAGACGTGTTATCAAATCATGAGTTTTATCGATTAATGATGGCGAAGGATGAGGACTATCGCTGCGTGGATATTGTAACTTTGTCCTTTAGTTTCGAGGACAAGTTTTTTTTTGGTACGCAATTATGAAGTGTCTCACTATACAAAGGCACTATATAGACAAGAGAAATTGGTGTGCTGGTTCGAGAGGAAACCTTCACAGAAGACGATTTATCATGGTGAGTGGGCAAGGACAATACTTTCTGATTATTTTATGCCTAATAAAGAATCTATTATTTTGAATGCTTGTTGCATAATGAACGAAACATTGCATGCTAAGTCAAGATAAGATGATTGCATGCTAAAGTTAGAATGTTGTTCCAATTGAAAAAATCTTGCCATGCTTAATAAGAAGAGAAAAAGTGAATGCTTTACATGTCCGTAATCATATGCTATCATGAGTAGAATTCCTGCTTAATATTTGAAGAACTTTTGCTATTCTTGCGTAGATAAAGTTTGTTTACATGTTCCTATATCGTATACTGCAAAGATAGAATTATATAAATGCATTTATGCTGTAAAAGTGATGATATGTCTTTTTCGTATAGAGAAAAGAAGGGAAGAGCTTTTGGCTCTGTAAAAAAAAGAAGAAGAAAAAAGATAGAATATTTGCCGATCGATCGATAAATTATTGCATAGTAGAGTTAATCTAATAAAAGTTGCATTTATGCATTTGGTCTGGACATCTTGTGCACAAGGCCTCTCTCGATCGAAACCCGGGGAAATGGGATCGCTCAACCTAGGAGAGAACATGACATCCTAAGACTAGAAGTCCTCGCGAACAGGGGGTATTAGTCTATTAGTAAGGTGGGCTTGTACGTCCCAACTGCTAATCATGGGGGGGGAGGGGGTAACCCATAGGCCAACATATAGATATGTGTTGATTAATAAAGAGTTGTCGTTGCTGCTAGTACGTGTGCTTATCAGTGAAGAGTTTAACCGTGAGTTACAACCGTAGTATGTGCATATATTAGTGTAGAGCTGGGCCTTGAGTCACTGCTGCTAATGGAGTGCATGCATTAATAATAATTATTTGTAAGCCTACCAATGCAGAGACGAATAGGGAACATTTTATTATATATACTCAGTTAATCTAATCCTTGTCTTGTGCAGGGATCGATCATAGCTGCAGGTAAGGATCACTGAATAAGTGATGTTAATTATTGATTATGCTTCTTAACATAAACTGCTTCTTATATGTTCAACTTTACATGAGACGCTAACCCACTCAATTAAAATAATTGTGTTACCTAGATGTTGCTAAATGACATGTTATTGTTATTTCTCTAAAGAATTGGTTATGGCTAATGAAATATGCTGCACATGTTTGAACAGAAATGACTAGTTATTGAACATGGATTTGATCTGACAGTTGGCTTAAGTTAAAGGTATGAAATGTGGTTTAGAAAATATTTTCTAAAGAAGTAATCTTACTTTATCATGTTCTACATGAAATGAACGTAGGTGAAAGATAGAAAGATCACTAATAAGCAACGTTTTCTCATATGAATACTTAGTGATAATTTAAGACGGTGTAGCCTTTATCTTTCACCAGTACAGTAATGTACTGATCCCCTACTAGCTTGGCTGCAGGTGCGAGAGACGTCCGAATGGGTAATCCCAAGCGATAGTCAGCGCCTCATCCTCAGGAACCAAAAATGAGAAAAAGATACAAAATTGATTAATTTCAATAAAAAAGGATGTAATGTATGTAACAATAATATTATAATTTTGTATAGTTTAAGAAAGATTGTAAGCCAAGAATGGCATGTATCAAAGAGATATTGAGAGCCTTGTAATCGATTTAAGTACCAATAAAAGAATTTGTTTCTGTATCATTCTGTTCCCTTTGGTTTTCTGCAACTGTGTTCGTTACTCTAAACTCTGTATCAAAGTTCTATTGTGTTGTTGTGAATCATGTCTATTTTGTTATTATAAAAGTTCTAGCCTTGTGCAAGTGCAACTTAGGCTTGCACGACATCAAGCCCAAGTGAGGACGATTGGTTCCGTATAGATCAAAGCGAGAAAGAACGATTCTGCAAAATCGGGACGTGACATTTAATATATTTTAAATACTATGTTTCTTTACCTCTTGTATTACATTATGGTTTGAAGTATGGATTTAGAGTATATCTAGGGTTGAATTGGAATTTTGGATGGCTTGATGGGAAACTTGTAATACTTGTGATTTCTTTTGCGGATGTAGCATAGAATGACCTACATGATATAGTAGCAGCATCAGAACTTATCAGAGGAGTTGTTGAAGAGATTGGAACCCGAAAATCTGACTTTGGGGTTTCTATGCTTTCGTAATAGGCCAAAATTTTGTCAGAATTTTGCTGAGTTCTGAAAATACCGCTAGAAAAATTGCTAGAAACGACCAAATCTTTGGAAAAAATTCCACAAAATATCGGCGAATCTTCTGAGTTGTGTCCCCAACTATAATATGGATAGTTTTAAGAGTTTGGTAACTTTCTTACCATCTCATGTATATTTAGTGACTCTATACTATGATTTAGTGTCAGTACTTGGGAATTTCTAGTTTTCGTATAGGATGGATGTGATATTGAATTTGATGCCATGTGTTGTGCTGTATTGTCTAGATTGTGATCCTGGCTCAAAGGATCTGATGGTAGGTCTGTGGCCTCTGCTAGTGTACTTGATAGACTACATACCTTACCTGATATGTATCTGGACAAAATGACTAACTGATTTTTTTTGTATACTGACTTGACTACTTTTACCATTGATAACACTTATTGATTCTTTATTGAGTGTGCTATCATGATCATGTGCACTAAGGTGCTACCGGTGCATTGAGGTACTACATGTTTCCTGATACATTTCTAATATATTATCATATATTCATTATTGTACGAACATTTGTTAGTTGGTTAATAGATGTAGCGTAGATAAGATGTTTGATTGATTGTTGTATTACGCTTGGAATTAATCTAGGTTGGGCCCTTGGGTACCAGTATAGATTTATACGAATGTACTGGTATCGAGGTACGCCATTTTAGGAGGATGACCGTCTGTCAACTGCACAAGATTTTATGTTGTTCGACGTAACAAAAGGTTGAATGAAATTTTTTGCTTTACTAAACGTATAAGGTATCTGCGTATAAAGAAGGAAGTCCTAAACATGATATTCTAAGTACAGGGAGAAGAGGTTTCTGGAAAAGTGTAACGATGGAGATCGAGCACTGCAGCGGCTCCTTTACTCCGTTGACGATCTGATGATGAATCAACCTTGCTGTGGCTTTTTGGCGCCTTTGATGGGACTCTGGGGGTCGCCGATCAAGAGGCTGTCTGGATGAGATCCCTTGAAGATGGTTGGTTGGTTGGTTCTTTGGTTGATAGGTTGATGAGGGTGGTCGACTCTTCGTGGATGAAGATCGCTGCTCCTTTGAAGATTGTTGATTGTCGTTGTTCCCTCTTTCTTTTTTTCTTCTTTTTGGTGGAAGAAGAACTCCTTCTATTTATAGAGAACCGAGCACATATGCGATCTGCATTAGGGTTCCTAAGAAATGAAAGAATCTTTCGTCATTGTACGGTGCAGACTTCTACGACGCTGACACGTGGCGAACATCGAGATTCTTCTCAAACGAGATCACTGATGGTTATAAACGTAACCGAAGGAGGTGACACATGGTGCATGCCGATTTGCTTGCTCGGATACAGCCGAGTAAATCTTGGAATTTCATCCTAGATTTGGAGTCTAATTGATCCTCATCAAGATTTAAATCAATCTGTTATGATATCAATCATGATTTAATCCCAATCTTCTCTGCAAGAGGGGATTTAAACGAACCAATTGTGTGGAGCCATGCTTTCTGTGTCTCTGGTGAGGACTAAGTGTTGTTGTGCTTCTGGAACGACGAGTAGACCGCGCTTCTGGAGACGACGGAACCTTTGTGCTTTCAGGCTACGAGTGGACTTGGCTTCGAATGACGACGAGACTTCTGTGCATGTAGAGCAACTTATAAAGCTATGTTTCCGGCTACCAGAGTTACTGTGCTGTAAGCGACAAATTGGCTTGTGCTTCAGGTTGACGAGGATACTGTGCGCGATATATTGACTTGCATTGGTTACGATGGGAGTTCCCAAGTCTCTTGTAGAGAAGTGACTTAAGCTTCTGATCCGGAGCAGATGACTGTGCTATAGGAATGGAGATGGTGTGAGCTTATCACCATCCTGTGCCTCATACGGACACAGGTAAGTAGCTATGCATCTGAATAGTAAAGGCGTTGGCTTTGAAAGGAAGGGTATAACACCCTTGCGCGTCTGAGATTGGCGCAGGCAGATAACTGTGCCTCCGGAGTACAGATACTGGCTTCTAGAATAAAAGAACGAGATGGGGCCTACCATCAACTTGTTTCTGAGGTTGGTACAGGGAGGTAGCTGCACCTCTGACTTGAAGGCTCTGGCTTCTTCAAGTGCTGAGTTACTGATATACTTCTGAGAGGCTGCACTCATGAGAATATCAGAACATGCTTTGGTGGCGATTAATCCTCCAGCGTGTATATTGAGAAGAAGGAATGCTGAGCTTCGATGAAGTCTGCATCCCTTATAGATCCCTCTAGGCTTCTGTTGAATCTGTACTAGATCCTTTGTAGAAGAACATAATTAGTCCCTTATGTATGGTCCTGATGTGTCTGTACTAGACTTTGGTAGACATGACAATGAAGGGACTTCTCTCCATATCTTCTGTTTTGTCTTTTTGGCACTGAGCCTCAGTCTTTCGCATCTTCTTCACTTTGGCGAAGGGATGTCTTCAGCTGAGATTTTTCATGCTTCTACAAGACCTCCTTCAAAGTGTCCCAAACTTGAGTCAAGCTCGGGATACTTTGAACAGAAGCTTGAACACGCGTCAGGACTATACGAGCTGGGTGATGGCTGGTGTCACGCCTAGCTCTTTAGCATTAATTATTCTGAGTCATCATTTCAGAGCATGGGCTCCTGATGGCTTCTTGATATTGGAGCCTCTCGTGTCTTTGTCGGGATCGCGAATCTCTTTAGCAGAGGAGGTTTAGAGGCACGTTCTTTTGGTCACTCGCAATACTGCCATCTGTCATGGAGTGATGCTTTAGCTTAACTTGTAAGCTTCCTTCTAACTGATGCTTGGCTCGTGCTTGGACCACACAAACACCCTACATAAAGGACTGTCCTCCTTCAAGAGAAGACTCAGCTGCTTCAACAATGGCCTTGCTTGCCCGATGTTTAGCTCTTGACGACCCTGGAGTTTGCTTGAGGCGGCCGTCGGTGGCAAATCTTTTTATCCAAAGAAGCTGTAATAGAACTACCATTGGATCTCGAGACGTCCTGCACCCTGGATGTCGTGGGCGTCAATGGCATCTCGGACCTCTACTTCCTGGGTTAGGATTGCACGCCATTCTGACCGAGGAATAGCAAGGCCTGCTGCTGTGGTTGCTCTTGCCGGCCAGCTCGGGAGATAGGAGAGTCCTGTGCTGGTCTTCATCCCCGGCTCGGGCCAGTAGCAGCTTCGGGTGGTGGCTTCCTTTTGACTAGGAAGTGATTGGCTCTATCACCGCTTCGTCCGTGCTATTGAGAGCTTGTACCGTAATTTCAGCTTTTTTGTTTCTTCTGTGTATATAACTACGAAGAGTCTGTAATAGGTCTTTGTAGCCACATGTTTTTATATGTAGAAGCTTTCTTGTTCCTTTTGTTTTTATCTCCAGAATAAAGAAGGAATCTTCATAATGGATTTGCCTGACCAGAGGTAATATGAACGTGGTAGGCTTGATCTTTGCCAGGGTATAGAACAATAATCCAGAGGTAATATGGATGTGAATTGTTTTCTAAACTGTCGGGATAATCATAGAACTGATACGAGGAGAACGACTACTCAAAGGTAATGTAGGCATGGTAGTCGCATTTTTCAGGCATAGAGGAGCAATCCAGAGGTAATGTGGACATGAAGAGCTTCATCTACTTTAGAGAATATATAGGAGGGAGAGCGAGTGATCCCCTTACCAGAACTCATGGGCACCCTTTTTAGGGGATGTGGGTGCCTATGCTGGTTATTTCTTCAGACATAATACTTCTTTAGAAACTTGTCGTTGATAGTCATCATTTGCAAGTCCCCATTAGGCTTAGCTAGCTGATAAGCATCGTTGGAGTACACCGTTTCTATGACGAATGGTCCTTCCCACTTGGGCTCGAACTTCCCAGCCGTCTTGTGGGTCATCACTATCGGTTTTCGTACTGCCAAGACGAGGTCGCCCACCTTGTAGGATCTTTTATAGACCTTTTTGTTAAAGGCCCCAGAGATGCGAGCTTGGTAAAGTTCAATCCTTTGCTGCGCGAGCAAGTGCTTTTTATCCAACGCTTCTAGCCCTTGTAACCACCTGTGCTGATTGTCTTCGACGGTTAACTGATTAGTGATGGCTACCCGTATGGACGGGATTTGCATCTCCAAGGGGAGAACAGCTTCACTCCCATAGACCAAGGTAAATGGGTACTGCATGTAGGTGTACGAACAGTCGTACGGTAGGCCCATAGACATTCATCTAACTTCTCATTCAAGTCGCGTTTGTTGGAGAAGACGACCTTTTTGAGGAGTTTGACAATGGTTTTGTTGAATGCCTCAGCCAATCCATTAGCTTTTGGGTTGTAAGCTTTTGACGCCATATTCTGAATTTGATTTTTGTCACAGAACCGATGGAATGTATGGCTTACAAACTGAGGAATGTTATCGTGAATGATCCTTCTAGGAACTCCAAAGCAGTAAATGACGTGATGTTTGATGAAATGAACACGTTGGAAGTCTTTACCTCTACCAATGGTACTGCTTTCGCCCATTTGGAGAAATAATCCATAATGACGAGGATGAACCAGTGCCCTTTCGAGGATGGTGGACTGACTGGCCCCACGATATCCATTCCCAGGCTTCGAATGGCCACGAGGCCACCGTGTGGTGTAAATATTCTGAAGGTTAGTGGATGAAATCTGTATGGAATTGGCATGCCCGATATTTCTTTGCATACTCAACAACATCTGCCATCATAGTGGGCCAGTAGTAGCCCATACGGCATAGCCGGTGAGCTTGGGGCTCGGCTGGTGGGCTTCGCAGGTTCCATCATGCGCTTCTCTGAGTGCTTCTTGTGCCTCTGTATGAGACAAACAGCGTAAGAGAAGTCCGTCATATGAGCGATTATATAACATTTTGGTGGCCGAATCGTAGAAGAAATGGGGCGAGCGCCTCCTGATAGAGGCTACTTCTTTTGGGTCTTCAGACAGAATCCCATAGACTGTATAGTCTATAAATGGAAACCGCCAATCCCTGGTGCCTTCATCCATTCCTACTTGTATCTAGTAGTTCTGACATGCGCACAGGACATTCTTTGGACACTAACTCCCGGTCCGTTACTGAAATAGTATAATAAGATTCAAAGGGTGAGGCCAAAGAGGCGGCGAGACCGGCTAGTGCGTCGACCTCCAAGTTCTGCAACCGTGACACATGTTCTATAAAGAATCCTTTGAAGGTGTAGATAATGTCGATTACCGCCTGGTGGTAAGGGATTAAGTCCTCATATCGTACTTCGTATTGACCTCGAATCTGACTGATGATCAATTTTGAGTCTCTATAGGCCTCGATGTAGTCAACCCCTACCTGTTTGGTGAGTTGGAGTCCGTTGATGAGGGCGTTATACTCTGCAACATTGTTGGTGCATGACTCCGTGAGGGAATATACACGATTGATAACTAGGCCGTTCAGAGTAACAAGGACGATCCCGGCCCCTGCTATGATTTTACCCTTTGGCCCCGTACTTGAGGCTCCGTCAAAGAACATGCGCCATACTGAGTTGTCCAAAACTGTGTTGGACTCCAGTACTTCATCGGAGATTTCGTCATAGAGTTTTGAATTTTTTGGCACCGGATGAGCCGCTAGGCAATCTGCCAACGCTTGGCCTTTGACTGCCTTTTGTGGGACGAACACCATGTCGTAAGGAGTCAGAAGGATTTTCCATGTGGCTAGTCATGAATTTAGTGCCCCTGGCTTGGTCATAAGGACTCTGAGAGGGTAGATCCTGGATACCACATGGATCGTCTGTCCGGTCAAATAATGCCGTGTCTTCTGGATGGCGAAGTGAAGAACGAGACAGTCCTTCTCAATAGGGTTATACCGGTGCTCGGCTCCAACCATGGTCCTGGTGAGATAATATATTGCTTGTTCGTGGCCTTCTTCATTCTTTTGGGCTAATAAGGTACTAAGAGAATGATCCATGGCTCGGACGTACAGTAGGAAAGGCTTCCCCACGACTGGGGCTACCAGTACAGGAGGGATGGTGAGGTAGTTCTTGATGTCGTCGAACGCGCGCTGGCACTCTTCGGTCCATTCAAAAGTGACCCTTTTCTTCATTAGTTTGGTGAAGGGTTGACATTTACCAGAGAGATTTTCTATAAACCTCATTATATATGCCAGTTGCCCTTGCAAACCTCGAAGCTCTCGGAGGTTCTTAGGAGGTACCATTTCAAGAATTGCTTTGGTCTTCTCCGGGTCGATATGAGTTCCTTTTGCTGTGATGATGAAGCCTAAGAACTTGCCATTGGAAACACCCATGAAGGACTTGGTTGTATTCATTTTTAGCTGATGTGTCCTCATTAGATCGAACCCCATTCGTAGATCATTCAAGTGGTTGGATTCGTACTTGCTTTTGACGGCAATGTCGTCAACATAACACTCTACCGTCTTCCGAAGATGCTTGCAGAATATGGTACCCATAGCCCTTTGATAGGTAGCTCCCACGTTCTTTAATACGAAAGGCATTAATGCCTAGCAATACACCCCCTTCGGAGTTCGTAACGCCGTATGCTTTTCGTCTTCGGGGAGCATCTTGATCTGGTTGTAGCCGGAGAATCCATCCATAAAGGACATACGCTCGAAGCCATAGGTGTTGTCGATTATCACGTCGGTGATCGGGAGAGGGAACTCATCTTTAGGACAGGACAAATTGAGATATCTGAAGTCTATACAAATTTGTATCTTTCCGTTCTTCTTAGTGACATGGACGACATTTAAAACCCAATCTGGTTGCTGCTCTTCACGGATGAAGCCGCTCTCAATGAGTTTGTCGACCTCATCCTCAATAGCATCCATAATATTGGGGCAGAAATGTCGCTGCTGTTGCTTGACCAGTTTAACATGGGGCAGGATATTGAGGCGGTACATGGCTACTTGCGGGTTTAGCTCGGGCATATCTTCGTAGCTCCAGGCGAAGACGTCAATATACTTGCAGATGAGCTGTATCAGGGATTGCCTGTCATCTTCCGTTAGACTTTTGCTGATGAAGATAGAATTAGGTGACGCCTCATCTCCTAATTCGACCTGGACGACTTCATCTTTCGTAGGGGGTTCGTGCTGCTCGAAATGCCACTCCTATTGGGATCCTAAGCGCTGTGCCCAGGGTTCATCTTCGAAGTACTCGAACACTTGGTCTTCGTCCTCGACTGGGGGTTTAGAGAGACCATGTTGGCGAATAGCATATCCCTGAGGCCCCGAACGGCTCTGTCATCAGAGTACAGGGTGTCCTTTTACTTGTAACCCGACGCTGTTAGAAGATTGACCACTTCTACTGCCACATCGGGGACAGGAATGACATCATGTTGTGTCTCTACAGTTGGACTACTCTCAGACTGGAGAGTAACCATGTTGGCCGTGACAGTCTTCTATTCGTAATCCAACGATATGATGTTGGCGTTAATGAGGTACTGAATTTGTCCCATCTACACATAGCAGTCCTATGTTGAGTGATGGACATACTGGTGATAATGGTAGTAATTGCGATGGTCTACCTTTTCTACTTCATCAGGACGCCTGGGTGCCGGGATGGACAGTTTACCACTCTTCATAAGCATCTCGAAGAGCTCCAACGTATCCTCATCATTAAAGGAGTAAGTTTTCCTCGGCCTCTGCACCTCCGCAGACTTGGGGTTCACAGCTGCTGAACCTTTGGATATGTTGACGATCATTGCTTGCTTGTCTTTTCTGTCTTTGGGATTGTTGCTGTACGAGCGTCTCCCCTTGTCTTTGGGTGCAGGAAAGTGTAGCACCAGGAGCTGCGCGTCCTGGGCTTTCCTTTGTGCGGCATTCGCCTTTGTAATGAAAGGCGTCCACTCCGTGCAGGGAGCATTGTGCCACAATTTTATAGCGGGCAGCATGTTCTTGCGACAGGAGTCTATGAGCATGGGCTCGGGCATGCCGAGTGGTAATCTGAGGGCTGCCTGACGAAAGCGCTCGATGTATGCACGGACATGCTCTTTCTCCCTCTGGACAATTTCTATGATGGTCGACATGGTCATATCCATGCCTCCTTTGTACAATCAGTCCACGAACCGAGTCTTCAGGTCTTCAAAGGATAAGATGCAGTCGTCCGGAAGACTATAGAACCACTCATAGGCTACCCCTGTAGGGCTCCTATGAATATGTTGGACAGGAGGGCATCTCCCTTTGGCAGGTGCCCCGTTACTAAGGCAAAGTACCTCAAGTATTGTCGGGGAGACCCCTTCCCTTCATAAGCTGTAAGCATCTGTGGATTGTATTTGGGAGGATAGACGACGTTGTCCCACTCGACAGGGTATGGCTGCCGGATCCCCCTCTTCCGGAGCATTGCTTGCTTCTCCTTGGCATCATGACGAGCATATTGCTACTTGATGGCCTACTGTATCTCGAACGACATTGCGGAACCTGTAGCCGATGGAGTAGACGAGGATGGTCCTGCCTGGTTGGAAGTAGGCAGCCTACTGGATTCGTCATTAGTTGGCAGATGACGCACAGGTGTAGAGGCAACGGGGACTATGCTACTATTGAGGTCGATTATGACCGAGGACAGAGTCTTCATGGTGTACACCATCGTATCTAACTTCGTCTCGAGGACTTCGATACGTTCGAGAGGTTCGTTGTTGTCTTTCTCATTGTCATCGGCCATGAACACAGACCGAGTGTGAGGGTGGCTTGAGGGAGCCGTGGATCCTTCACTTTCTGGCTTCGATGCCTGAATCTCGCTGTCCTGAGGATGTACCATAAGATTGTGATCTTCTTCGGACTCGATATGGTTGCTACCCTCGGTCTGGTGACTAGCTGAGCCAATGGAGACATCCGTATCGTATTGCACCTCGTCATATTGGAACACAGGGTTGTTGTGCATGGTAGGAGGCTGGCTACCCCCAGTTTTTGATAAGGCACCCAATGCAGATTTGGAATGAGTACCTTGGAACATACCTGCATCGGGTACCTTAGCTTTGCTGTTTTCTGACTTTCTCTTCGGTTTAGCCACCAATATGGGAGGATTATGGGAAGGCTCCTTGAAAGCTCTGAAACCCTGCAATGCGTAGAATGTGGCGATACGGGGCTCGTCTTCTCTATGGCTCATCGACCCCATGTTAGGTCTCTGGTGTGGAGTCGACGTGGAATAGAGTCTCTGGAAGACGGAGCGCCTGCTCGGCGATGGTGCAGCCGTCTGCTGACAACGGCAGTTGATGGTAATTTGGGTACAAGAATGCCTTGATTTAGGCACGTCTTGTACGACAGATTCTTCTTTCGCTTGGGAGAGGGTTGGATCTTCTTCATAGAACTCCCATTGTACACGCAGGGAAGCTGCATGTAAGCTCGGTCAAAGCGGGTCTAGCGGGGGAGCCTCTTGTCGGTCCTGCGGGAACGCCGCTCGCGTGGCTCCCTCTCAGTAGGACGTAACCCCTGGCTTGGCTTACGTACAGGAGTACCCTAGTGGGAGGGAGATTCGACTGGTTGAGGCATCGGAGCGCGAGAGCCAGTCTTGTATAACTTGCCGTCGGCTGCCAGTGTTACTGTAAACACGGGCCTCTGGTCTGCCGCTGGTGTCGCACACTTGTTGCATGAAGCACGAGCCACCTAGAATCTCTTTCTACTACCCCCAACGGTTGAGTAGTATTCAGAGTCCGCCGAAGGTTTACCTGAAAGGAAATAGATTCTTTCAAAGACAGATCTCCTTGCCGGCAATACTTCCGTCGTGAGGGGTTGGACCGGTGTGCGCTTCCTTTAGCATTATTCCTTCGTCAGATCAACCATGGAACCACCATCTTCTTTGCCATGTTTTTTTGGGATGGGAATCGGGCGAGGGGATAAGGCTGTAGCAGCCAGGATCTTCTCTGTGGCCATGACGCTGAGTGGGTCCTGAGACACAGTTCCCGCCATCGTGCTGCTGGCTATAGCCGCCTTAGGCCTCCAAACACATCGAGTCTTCTTCGGTTGTACGAACCGCTTCGAAGTCTTCGACTTTTCATCAGAGAGGAGATATTCAAAATCCTACTGGTCGAAGCATACGACCAACATGTCTTGAGAAGCTCCCAGCAAGTTGTCATCAGATTGTATCACTGCCTTCTCCTTGGGGAGAAGGTAGTCCCCAGCAGAGTCGCCATTTTGTTCGACATAATAAAAGGTTGAACAAACATTTTGTTTTATTGAACGTATAAGGTATCTGTGTACAAAAAAGGAAGTACTAAACAGGATATTCTAAGTATAGGGAGAAGAGGTTTCTGGAAAAGTGTGACGATGGAGATCGAGCACTGCGGCGGCTCCTTTACTCTGTTAACGATCTGACGACGAATCAACCTTGTTATGGCTCTTTGGCGCCTTTGATGGGACTCTGGGGTCACCGATTATGAGGCTGTCTGGATGAGTATATCCCTTGAAGATGGTTGGTTGGTTGGTTCTTTGGTTGATAGGTAGATGAGGGTGGTCGACTCTTCGTAGATGGAGATCGCTGCTTCTTTGAAGATTGTCGATTGTCAATATTCCCTCTTTCTTTTTCCTCATTTTTTGATGGAAGAAGATATCCTCTATTTATAGAGAACCGAGTACATATGCGATATGCATTAGGGTTCCTAAGATATGAAAGAATCTGCCGTAATTGTACGGTACGGGCTTCTGCGGTGCTGACACGTGGCGGACATCGAGATTCCCCTTAAACGAGATCTCTGGTGGTTATAAACATAACCGAAGTTGGTGACACATGATGCGTGCTGATTTGCTTGCTCGGATACAACCGAGTAAATCTTGGGATTTTATCCTAGATTTGGAGTCTAATTGATCCTCATCTAAGATTTAAATCAATCTGATATGATATCAATCATGATTTAATCCCAATCTTCTCTTCAAGAAGCGGTTTAAACAAACTAATTGGGGTGGACCCATGCTTTCTGTGCCTCCAGTGAGGACTAAGTGTTGCTGTGCTTCTGGGTGACGAGTAGACCGTGCTTCTGGAGACGACGGAACCTCTGTGCTTTTATGCTACGAGTAGACTTGGCTTCGAATGACGACAAGACTTCTGTGCATGTAGAGCAACTTATGAAGCTGTGTTTCGGGCTACCAGAGTCACTATGCCGTAGGCGACAAGTAGGCTTGTGCTTCTGGTTGACGAGGTTACTGTGCTTTTGGAGCGACATATTGACATGCATTAGTTACGATGGGTGTTCCCAAGTCTCTTGTAGAGAAGTGACTTAAGCTTCTGATCCGGAGTAGATGACTGCACCATAGGAATATAGATGGTGTGAGCATATCACCATCCTGCACCTCATGCGGACGCAGGTAAGTAGCTATGCATCTGAACAGTGAAGGAGTTGGCTTCGAAAGGAAGGGTATGACACCCTTGCGTGTCTGAGACACTGGCAGATAACTGCGCTTTCGGAGTGCAGACACTGGCTTCTAGAATAAAAGAAGGGGATAGGGGCCTACTACCATCTTGTTTCTGAGGTTGGTGCAGGGAGGTACCTGCGCCTCTGACTTGAAGGACCTGGCTTCTTCAAGTGCTGTGATACTGATATGCTTGTGAAAGGCTGCGCCCATGAGAATATCAGAACATGCTTTGGTAGACATCAATCCTCCAGTGTGTGTATCAAGAAGAAGAAAGGCTGCACTTCGATGAAGACTGCATCCCTTGTAGATCCATCTAGGCTTCTGCCGAATCTGTAATAGATCCTTTATAGAAGAACATAATTAGTCCCTTATGTATGGTCCTGATGTGTCTGTACTAGACTTTGGTAAATATGACAATGAGGGGACTTCTCTCCTTATCTTCTGTTTTGTCTTTTTTACACTGAGCCTCAGTCTTTCGCATCTTCTGCACTTTGGCGAAGGGATGTCTTCAGCTGAGATTTTTTATGCGTTTACATATGTAACTGAAGGGTTAAATCAGGTAACTATAATTTATAGAATCATGGAAGGGAATGGGACCCAGAGATTGTACGTGCATGCTGGCCACCATGGATACTATATATTATCCACACTTGTGGAGTGCGGTATACGAGTATTATTATATGCCAAACTAGCATATCTCTATAGGAGAACGGTAACTGTTAACGATCTGTTTAGCACGGTGGCCTTATGAGGGACTGGTGTATTATCTTTTCCTCATTTATTTATGTTATAACCAATCCCACTTCAGCAAATACACGATTTGAGGATGCCCATATATATTACATTACTGGGGTAACCCATATATCATATAACAAGTCGTAAGGTTGGTTGGCCGTTTATTAAACCTAAATTGATTGTGTATTGTACCATCTATTAGTGGCCTAGGGACATGGACTGTCATGGTGTGATGGTCCAATCCTTGACCTTGTTTGGTTGTAGGGTTGGTCTAGTTCGCTACGATAGTCTATGAAACGATGCAACGACACATAGGCTTATAGCCTGACCATGGTCAGAGGATATATTCTATCTCGGCGTGATATGACATATCTTATCCTTGTTTGGTATAGGGGTGTCGTACTACCACAATGATAGGGTATACGCCTATGATTTTGTGTCATGTCTTACTTATGTAGTAGTTGCTATTTGGGTCTGACCCTACTAGTTTTGTTTGGTCAGTTCAAGAGCCAGAGCCCGAGGATCCCGTATATCTTCTTCTGACTGATGGCGTGTACTAGACGGATAGATGCTGAGGGACTTGAATGGGTTTCTTCTTCACCACCCTTCTTTTAGGTGTTTGGCCACAAACACCTGTTTAGTCTGATATCAAGATATTTTCTTTCACATGATTGTACTTATTCAGATTGTAGCTGACTATGATCATGTTTGTTTGGCACTATGCTAAATCTTTATTTTGTATAGCTAGCTTCATAATCATTTTGACAGAGCGTAGGGGATGTCTTACTGCTTTATCTTATTTGCTCTTTACTTAGTACTTCTTGATTAACTGATTAAGATATAGATGTTTTGTGAGATCATAGGAGACTTGATTGTAGAATGCACCCCTGTCACGACCCACATCCGCTATAGGGGCACGAGTACATGTGTACGTCCAGCCTATACCGCAGCATCGATGGTAGAACGTTATATAGGCCAATAATACAAACTAACATTTCCAATGAATATATGAGTCACAACCTGCTAATTATATCACATTCCAAAGAAGGCAATATATATATATATATATATATATATATATATATATATATATATATATTTTTTTAATATATATATATATATATATATATATATATATATATATATATATATATTTATATATATATATATATATATATATATATATATATATATATATATATTAATCACAAATAACTAAAATAAAGATATGACATGATAATGAGATAAAGATATGAAATGATAAACATGAGAACTCTAGTAGCATAACTCAAATCCACAACATAGTCTATGAGTATAATATCTCAACATAAGTAAATGTTTCAAATAAATATAACACCTAAACTCTCATAAACTGGAGACAAATCTAGTAATACTAGCTACTAGCTAAGGCACTACTGGTGGTGCCTCCTCAACGGGCACTGGCTCCAAAGAAAGTTCCTAGGCATACTCCTCGTCTTCTCCGGGTTCGTAATAAGTAGGACAGAAGTTCTTTAGATCCTATGAAAAATATTATCCAGTCAGGATTGGAGCGAATACATAAACTAACAGCTGTTTCGTTAAATTAACAAAAACTATAATTAATAGTTAGTAAAGGAAATACATGATGGAAAGCAGGTAATCATATCATGGAAAAATATGAACTATAAGTAATCATGAGTATAAATGTATCAACAGGTAAGAAATAGAATATAGCATGTAATACTAAAATGTGCCTTGAAACATTAGTTTATTATGTGCACTACTAAAATACATCGAATTAGCGACTGCCATATCCGTCGCTAATCCGTCGGTAAATCAACTTAACGGTGGCTAACCGACAGAATTTGGCTGAAAAATTCGTCCAAAAATAGCCCGTCGCTAAACAAAGTCCGTCGCTATTCTGTCGCCATTCGACTACTTAGCGACGGATTGCCGTTATCAAGGATCGAACATTTAGCGACAGCTAGCCGACAAATTTTCTTCAAATCAATTATTGAAAAGTTTTTGATACTACTTTTTTAGTGACGGACACGTCCGTCGGTAATATGTCGGTAACTGCGTATCATAGAGTTTCTTATACGGAAAATCTGACGTAAATTCGTCGCTAGCCGTCGCTAATACTCGACAGAAGAACGGCGGTTTAGCGATAGAATATCCATCGCTTAGGTTCTAAAAATCTTTGAATTTCCAGAACCTTGTCGACGGATAATCCGTCGCTAATCCGCCGACATCCGTCGCTAACTGGAAATTTTCCAGTTAGTGATGAAATATTCCGTCGCTCAGCCGTCACCTTTCGTCGCAAGTCTGTCGCTATCTGGAAAAATTTTGAAAAAAATTTACACAAAACACAGCATTTCCTATTCATACAACATTCGAAATATTGAAACATCACAATATGCATCACACCTCACACAAACCCACAAACGAATATACCTCACAACTAATATACAAATATCTATCACAAATACATCACACAAACAAACATACATCAATGAACCAACAAACCAATATACATCACACACCAATATACAAATATGTCACTACCACATTTCTAGTTTGAGGGTATTTTTGTCTTTTTAAAATTTTTGAAAATTTATATATTTATTGGAATGGTGTGGTTTAATAACTATTTAATTAGTTGCCATGTGTTGTGATTAGCCCTAATCTAAATTGGAACTAGCCTAGATTAGTCTTGGTTAGTCATGATTAGTTTTAGTTAGTCATGGTTAGTATTAGTTAGTCATGGTTAGTTAGAGCTAACTAGGATGCATGACTTAGACTAGTGTGTAACCTAGAAATTATGGACCCTTGATTTGACTAGATGAAAGGAGAGCCATTGATTGATCCCCCAAAACCCTAACCCTAGAAAAATGGGCCGGCCACCTAGGGATCCACCCCCTATTTAATGCCTCTCAAAATTTCTTCCCTCTTTTGCATATTCTCCCATTTCAAGAGGAAAGGTTTGTTTCTTCCCTTAACCCTTCTTATTTTGATCATTCCTCATCCATTTTCTTTCAAATCTTTTTCATTGTAACCTAATTATTATTCTCCTACTGTTGGTGGAGGTTAATCTCAGTTTTTGTCTCTATTGGAGTTTTGAGCTAGCTAGGAAGGATCTTCATTCTTAGGTTTTTCTTGAGAAGGAACAAGCTATAGGTAACATTCCTTTAAACCATTTGTTTTCTAATTTCCTTGCATATTTGCATAGCCCTAGGTGTCCTCTAGCTGTAGGTATAGATTTCGTGTGGAGTCGTGTCCCTTTCATGTCCGTATCGGACACGTATCAGCCTAGGTATTGTTGTGTTCGATGAAATGCCACAGTGGGCTTTTCGTCTCTGTTTTCAAATTGTTTTTGAATAGGATATTTCGTTTTTGTGTGGCTTAACACTTTCTTTGTGACTGAGCACGGATCGAGTCTAATTCGTGTCGCCTTGGGGTCGTAGACAAGCCCCATGCGCGTGTAGCCGGGCTGTCCTGCTACTCGTGTGCTCGTGCTGCTGTTTTAGGGCACGTGGACACGTGAGGTTAGACATAGAGTTAGGGGCAATGTCTGACACGACACCCCCAAAGCCTCGTGTCCAATGGTTTCGTGTCGAGTAAGCTAGGACTCGTGCACGGGTTCACTGCTGTTGTGTCCAGTTGTGGTGTGTTGGTTCGTGTGGGTTCTAGACACGTTGTGTCCAGTGTTTAAGGACACGTGAGGGTCGTGGTGCACAAGAACATTTGTGGGAACTATTATCGACCATTGGTTCGATGGGATATCAAGTTCGAGCATAGTTTGGGGGTTGAACTTTGGTATCGGGTTGGCAGTGACAGTTTACGTTCTTATCAGTTCTTCATTGTTTGTAAATATTAAATCATGATTTATTGAATAGGTTCATGTCTAGATATATATATATCAGTTTTTGTTAATATGTTTATATATGTTGACATGTGGGATTCACATGGGGATTCGAATTTGGGTTGTATCTGCTATGTATAAACTGTCAAGAAACTTGGGAATCCTGATACTTAGAACTGTAGCTTATTCCCTGATTTTTTTAAATTCAATGTATTGTCAAACCCATTATTCCATGATTAATTACCAGGTTAGTTCACCTACATGTGTGTTACCTTACTGAAATGTTGGGTGGTGTTTTGTGTTGGTGATTGTGTTGATGTGAAACTGTCATTGCCATGTAAACCTAAAAAATGCCATTTTACTTAAACTGAGACCAATCTCTGATTTCAGTCTCACATACACACATGTTTAGACACACTGTTAGTTCATTTCAAAACTGAGAACATGTTCCCCCATTCCTGTCAAAAACTTGAGATTGATACCGTTATGCATTCACTCACACACTGGGTTGGACTGGCACACACAGGCACACTGATTTGTTCCTATCACACACATTGTATACATTGTTGCACTCACTAAATCTGGGAACTATTAGCTATACACGCACTCACCCACCTATATAATTTGTTGTTACTGATACACACACTGCCTAACAAATCTCACATTTACAATGAGGACACATTGGCACCTATACTCTAATGTACACACGAAAACCTGAAAGCTATTGTCACATATATCCTAATATCACACACCTATGATCTAAACCTGGGACTTGTTCCAGTTTACAGTTCACACACACACACGGGTAGGACTGAACCTGAGAACACAGGTGTAAGCACTGAATTCAGTCCATATGCACACACTTTCACACCACAAATCTGAAATTGAAGAACACATATATATGCAATGTTATACACACAAGAGGACCTAATATTCATGCCTACACTTCACTGATTAGACCTGGGAATGAAAATCTGGATTGATGCACACTGACACATTAAGACACACACTAACATATGCATGCTCATCCCTCTCTAACTCTCCACGTATATATATATATATATATATATATATATATATATATATATATATATATATATATATATATATATATATATATATATATATATATATAATATATATATATATATAACTAATATGATATTTGTAATACAATATAGGATTACCTATATGAATAGTGTGTATATAAATATATGGATTGTATGTGTATTGCCTATAAGGGTATATGGCATATAGCCTATGGTATCCTTGTATAGCCTATGGTATATGGAATATACACATGTGTAGAGTCATATAGACTAGTGTATGGTATGTGAATGCTAGGGTAGACAAGGTTAGGCCTAGTGAGACTTGATTGAGTCTAGGTTGACCTAGTTGACCTAGCTTTGACTAGTTAGTTGACTGAAGTTGACCAGGGTTGACTTTAGTCTAGAATTGACCCAACATCATGTAGAATGCATCATAGTAGCTTATTTTATTAGTTTGGATATGTTGTGACTTGTACTGTTCTGATTAGGAGCCAGACACCACTCCTCAGGCAGTATATCACTCAGACATTCAGGATATCAGACGAGTACATTCTCTGACCGTTTCATACTTGCTAGGAGTATTTTCTTGCTCTAGATTATTTTACTTGATGCTGACACGATGGAAACACGGATTAGTACTATATGGATCTTTTCATACGATGTTATCCCCCTCGGGAGCATCAGATACATCATGTCATGTGTGTTTTATTTTCATCATGTTTATTATCAAGCCGTTCAAATGTCTAGCTTGTACTCTAAATCACTAGTTCACTGTAGCTCTTTACTTATAGTAGATATTTCATTACAGTCTTCTCTTTTACTCATGTATACTCTTCAACGTTTCATGTATCTTACTCTATTGCCTGTACTTTATTCCCGTCATGATATGAACTATGTGAGATGTACTGTGCTCGCTCCAGTCCTGACTGGACCTGTTGAAATATTACAGATGATTTTGAGGAGCTGTGTCCCACCTATTACGGAGCAGGCTTAGACGACACATGCGAGCGGACCCTCAGGAGGACCCAGCACTTGCTGATGATACTATCCCTGTAGACTAGGCTAGTTCTATTTTAACTTCATGTCTTGTCAGATACACTTGTATATATTTGGAGATTGTATTCTGGATTTGTGGGGATGTTTATCTTAGACTTTCAGCTATCTCTCTATCTTGTATTTATTATCTGTGGATTCTGTGTTTCATCCATTCTATCGTATCGTACTTTCTTCCTTAGTTGTGATTGAGTTGTACTTTTTTATGTCACCTCCATTCGGAGTGTATAAACTGTACAGGTACCTTATAACTGTTAGATGTATGTGACCTAGGACAGCGTTCTACCGCCGACACTACGGCGTAGGCTGGACGTACCCATGTCTCGTGCGGGTCGTGACACGTTTTTAGTGGTGGCCCATGCAGGTCCTATTTAGAAATGCAGTGGTATTCGAACTAGAGTATCACTGCAGCCTGCGGTAGGATTAGAATATTTTTGAAGGTATTCAATCACATTAGGAAAAACTCCTTATCAGATTCCGTATATCTATATTTTGCTGCTTATTGTCTTCCTATGAATATAACTGTCCTCCTTTGCTATTTCGACTCATTCTCAGCAATTGTTTCTTTTAATCTGTCTCCAGGATGGTTGAGACGAGATCACATTGCCTGGGCCAGGGGGATACAGATGAGAGGTCTGCCACCTCTCGTCCTCAGCAGCCTTCCCCCAGTATCGCAGCCCCAGTCATGCCAGCTGGGGTAGGCGTTTCATCTGCGTTCGGAGGAGCCCCTCCACCAGTAGGGCACATGACGAATTCGGTAATTCCGGAGGTACTCCAGCAGGGGCAGCCACCTTCAGAGACAGTTGACGCAGTTCAGCTGTTCTCGTTCTTTCAGCAGTTTATGGAGGCCCAGCAGGCCCAACAACAGAGACAGACAGCAGAGTTTAGTCGAGGCATTGATCTGGCCCTGACTACAGTGGAGAAGCAGCAGCTCAGCCAGCAGCAGTTCAGCATCGTACCAGCCGAGGGAGAAGGACATCCAGGACTTTCAGAAGATGCACCCGAGGGATTTCCGGGGTACAGAGGGCATCCTGTACGCCGACAAGTGGATAGAGCACATGGAGGAGATATTCAGATTGGCTGAGATTCCGGTGAGGATTCAGATTGAGGCAGCGGCCAGCATGATGCAGGATCTAGCCCGCACTTGGTACCAGACCGACCCGAGGGTTGGTACTCCAGGGCAGACTTGGGCAGCATTCAAGAAGCTGTTCAAGGAGAAGTTTATCCCTGATGCAGCGCTAGGAGCCCTCGAGACTCAGTTCGAGGCCTTAATCTAGGGCAGCCAGTCCGTGGAGGAGTATGCAGGGGAGTTCTGCTGTCTGGGCAAATTTATCGAGGGGTTGTCCGAGGCGACGAAGGCTCGGAGTTTCAGAAAGGGATTGGTAAAGGAGGTTAAGTCCTATACCAAGAGTGCTCGCAGTGCTATCTTTGAGGAGATCTTGGTGGATGCCTTAGCCACAGAGGATGATATTGAGCTTAGGCTCAAGAGGGGGCGAGACATCCAGGGAGCTAGTGGTAGCGGAGGACCGGCCAAGAGGCCGCACTTTCAGCAGCAGCACCACCAGCAGCAGAGGTTCCAGCTGTAACAGTTTCAGCAGCCGAGGCATCTACCAGTGCAGCATCAGCAGCCGAGGCAGCAGCAGCAGGCCCCGAAGCCGCAGACTATCAGTTGTACCTTCTGCAAGAAGCCGGGGCACGGATGGACTGAGTGTAGGAAGAGGCTGGGGAAGTGCCTCCTCTGTGGATCGTCAGAGCATTAGTTGAGGGACTGTTCCCTCTTTGCGGGCAGGGCAGCTCAGGGAGCCGGGGCCAAGGCTCTAGGAGGACCGCAGAAGGGACCGTTGCCGACTCAGCAGCAGAAGTTCGTACAGCACCAGCAGCAGACCAGGGGAGGCCAGCAGGGGCGAGCTTTCGCCATGGCGGCCGAGGATATAGAGGCCATCGGAGAGTTGATTACAGGTTCGATTCTTCTCGACTCCATTCCAGCTTTTGCCCTACTTGATTTCGGGGCTTCCTACAGTTTCGTATCAGTATCATTTGCTATTAGATACTGTCTAGTATCTGAATCATTGCCTAGGACCTGCAAGATCATGACCGGGGGTGGAGTTATCCTCGTGAGTGATGTTTGTAGAGGGCGGATTGTCATTTTGGGAAGCCGAGAGCTGGAAGTGAGCCTGCTCGTCATGCCACTACCGAACTATGATATCGTATTAGGTATGGATTGGTTGAGCAGGCACCACACCAGCATAAATTGTCGAGGGGGTAGAGTTTTGTTTGGGGTGCCAGGAGAGCCAGAGTTCGAGTATACCCGACGATAGACAGAGCAGGACGGCAAACTTTTCTGCGGAGCTTCAGTTGAGGAGCAGGCAGCTCCACATCCTTTGATTGCGGAGTTCATGGTCGTCTTCCCGGAGGAGTTGCCAGGGCTTCCACCGGACAGGGATGTAGAGTTCTCGATAGACTTAGTTCCCGACGCGAAACCGATTTCTCAGCATGTCTATCGAGTGAACAACAGTGAGTTGGTGGAGCTGAAGAAGCAGGTGGATGAGCTGCAGGACAAGGGATTCATCCGATCGAGTTCTTCGCCTTGGGGTGCACCGATACTTTTTGTACCCAAGAAGGATGGGTCGGTACGAATGTGTATCGATTACAGGGCACTCAACAACCTGACGATCAAGAACAGATACCCACTGCCGCGGATCGATGATCTCTTTGATCAGTTGAGCGGAGCTCGATTTTTCTCCAAGATTGATTTGAGGTCAGGTTATCACCAGGTGAAGGTAAAGAGGGAGGATATTCCGAAGACCGCTTTCAGGACGCGGTACGGACAGTTTGAGTTCTTGGTTATGTCGTTTGGGCTGACCAACGCCCCGGCGGTATTTATGAACTTAATGAACAAGGTGTTCCACCAGTACTTGGACAAGTTCGTGGTGGTGTTCATTGATGATATCCTAGTGTATTCCAAGACTAAGGAGGAGCACGAGGAGTATTTGAGAGTGGTTCTGGAGATACTCAGGAGGGAGAGACTGTATGGCAATCTCTCGAAGTACGAGTTCTTCCTGGACATAGTTGACTTCTTGGGTCATGTGGTGACTGGAGATGGGATCTCAGTAGACCCGAAGAAGATCACAGCAGTTGAGGCTTGGGCAGCGCCGACTTCAGTGGCAGAGATCAGGAGCTTCTTAGGGCTGGCAGGATATTACAGGAGGTTCGTGCAGGATTTCTCCCGGATTGCAGAGCCGTTGACTCGGCTGACCCAGAAGGATGCTGAGTATGTTTGGTCAGAGGAGTGTCAGGCAGCTTTTGATGAGTTGAAGAAGTGGCTTATGACAGCTCCGATTCTGACATTGCCTTCAGGTTCAGGAGGGTCCACTATCTATAGTGACGCTTCAGGGAAGGGGTTGGGTTGTATCTTGCAGTAGCATGGAAAGGTGATTGCCTATGCTTCCAGGTAGTTACGTCCCCATGAGAAGAACTACCCTACCCATGACCTGGAGCTGGCAGCAGTGATTTTTGCTCAGAAATTGTGGAAACACTACTTGTATGGAGAGAGGGTAGAGATCTTCACAGATCATAAGAGCTTAAAGTATTTGTTTACACAGAAGGAGCTCAACATGAGGCAGCGCAGATGGTTAGAGCTGATGAAGGACTTCGATATCTCACTTCACTATCACCCAGGGAAGGCCAACGTGGTTGCCGATGCCTTTAGTAGGTACCCGACGACCATGTGTTTGACTATGGACCGTCACTTGCTTGCTGATTTAGAGAGCCTAGGGATTGAGGTGATTCTGCCCGAAGTTCAGATACAGATGTGGGACCTACAGATTCAGTCAGACTTGGTGGAGAGGATCAAGTCAACGCAGTTCGAGGACGTTGCTCTGCGGTGTCTCCGAGAGCAGGTTCAAGCAGGGCTGGTGGATGGCGAGTTTTTTCTTGCAGAGGATGGTGCCTTAAGGCACGGTTCCAGGTTATGTGTGCCCAGTGGAGAGATCAGAGAGCAGGTCATGCAGGAGGCCCACAGATCTCAGTACTCTATACACCCTGGTGCCAACAAGATGTACTGAGATCTGAGGGAGCATGTATGGTGGTACGGGATGAAGCGGGAGGTAGCTCTCTTCGTAGCTAGAGGCTTGGTCTGTCAGTAGGTCAAGGCAGAGGCCCGGAGGATTATTGCAGCCATTGCCCATTCCAGAGTGGAAGTGGGAGCATATCACTATAGATTTTGTATCTGGATTACCGCGTACACCAGGAGGGAAAGACGTGATTTGGGTCATCGTTGACAGGTTGACCAAATCGGTCCACTTCTTTCCATTCAAGGTGGGTACGTCTACAGAGAGGCTTGTAGAGATGTACATGCGACAGATAGTAAGAATTTATGGGGTTCCGGTCAGCATTGTCTCGGATCGGAATAGTCGCTTTACTTCCCATTTTTGGAGAAGTCTGCAGACTAGCTTGGAGACTCATCTCAAGTTTAGTACTGCATACCACCCCAGACGGACGAACAGTCAGAGAGGACTATTCAGACGCTCGAGGACATGCTGCGGACGTGCGTCTTGGATTTTGGAGGTTCCTGGGAGGATCACTTGCATTTGGTAGAGTTTACCTACAACAACAGTTTCCAAGCCAGCATTGAGATGTCACCTATCGAGGCTCTGTACGAGCGTAGGTGTCGTACACCCTTATCTTGGGATGATGTTGGCGAGCGAGCTTTACTGGGACAAGAGATGGTTGTCGACACAGCCGAGAAGGTGAAGCTCAACAGGGACAGACTTCGCGTGACGCAGGACAGACATCGGTACTGGGCCGATAGCCACCGGAGGCCCTTGGAGTTTGAGGTACATATTAGAGATAGGATTAGATGTAGGTTGTTTGTTTGTTTTGTTTGTTTGATCATGTTTGATTATTTAGAAACATGAGACCTTGTTTGTCTTTAGGTCGGAGACATGGTTTTTTTGTGGATATCTCTGACTCGTGTT
The DNA here is from genome assembly GCA_029216955.1 of Iris pallida. Taxonomy (NCBI): domain Eukaryota; kingdom Viridiplantae; phylum Streptophyta; class Magnoliopsida; order Asparagales; family Iridaceae; genus Iris; species Iris pallida. The sequence continues at coordinate 1,194,172 of JANAVB010042015.1, forward strand.
ACCATACGTTTTGGTGGAGGTGGAAAGCTTAAACCGCGCTTAATCGGACCTTTCGTGATCAGCGGGAGAGACGGTGACGTGAAATACAGGCTAGACTTGCCACCTGTACTAGTGGGTGTCCACAATGCATTTTACGTATCACAGTTGAGACGGTACGTGTCTGACCCTAGCCATGTACTCGATCACTCGGAGATTGAGGTGGGACCTACTCTCAGTTATCCAGAGCAGCCAGTGGAGATTCTGGATCGTCGAGAAAAGGTACTGAGAAATCAGGTGATACCCTTGGTTCGCGTCGCATAGAGGCATCATTCTCCAGGATATTCTTCCTGGGAGCGGGAGGATGAGATGTGCGAGCGATACCCTTATCTTTTTGGACCGTGAGGTATGGTTGTCCATCCTTCTCATCTGTTTAGTTTTGCCTTTCAATTTCGAGGACAAAATTCTTTTAAGGAGGGTAGATTTGTTACTACCACATTTCTAGTTTGAGGGTATTTTTGTTATTTTGAAATTTTTGAAAATTTATATATTTATTGGATTGGTGTGGTTTAATAATTATTTAATTAGTTGCCATGTGTTTTGATTAGCCCTAACCTAGATTGGAAGTAGCCTAGATTAGTCTTGGTTAGTCATGATTAGTTTTAGTTAGTCATGGTTAGTATTAGTTAGTCATGGTTAGTTAGAGCTAACTAGGATGCATGACTTAGACTAGTTTGTAACCTAGAAATTATGGACCCTTGATTTGACTAGATGAAAGGAGAGCCATTGATTGATCCCCCAAAATCCTAACCCTAGAAAAATGGGCCGGCCACCTAGGGATCCACCCCCAATTTAATGCCTCTCAAAATTTCTTGCCTCTTTTGCATATTCTCCCATTTCAAGAGCAAAGGTTGGTTTCTTCCCTCAACCCTTCCTATTTTGATCATTCCTCATCCATTTTCTTTCAAATCTTTTGCATTGTAACCTAATTATTGTTCTCCTACTATTGGTGGAGGTGAATCTCAGTTTTGGTCTCTATTGGAGTTTTGAGCTAGCTAGAAAGGATCTTCATTTTTGGATTTTTCTTGAGAAGGAACAAGCTATTGGTAACATTCCTTTAAACCATTTGTTTCCTAATTTCCTTGCATATTTGCATAGCCCTAGGTGTCCTCTAGCTGTAGGTATAGATTTCGTGTGGAGTCGTGTCCCTTTCGTGTTCGTATCGGACACGTATCAGCCTACGTATTGCTGTGTTTGATGAAATGCCACAGTGGGCTTTTCGTCTCTGTTTTCAAATTGTTTTTGAAAAGAAAATTTCGTTTTTGTGTGGCCTAAAACTTTCTTTGTGACTGAGCACGGATCGAGTCCTATTCGTGTCGCCTTGGGGTCGTGGACACGCCTTGCGCGCGTGTAGCCGGGCTGTCCTGCTACTCGGGTGCTCATACGGCTGTTTTAGGGCACGTGGACACGTAAGGTTGGACACAGAGGTAGGGGCAATGTCTGAAATGACACCCCCAAAGCCTCGTGTCCAATGGTTTTGAGTCGAGTGAGCTATGACTCGTGCACGGGTTCACTGCTGTTGTGTCCAGTTGTGGTGTGTTGGTTCGTGTGGGTTCTAGACACGTTGTGTCCAGTATTTGAGGACACGTGAGGGTCGTGGGGCACAAGAACATTTGTGGGAACCATTATCGACCATTGGTTCGATGAGATATCAAGTTCGAGCATAGTTTGGGGGTTGAACTTTGGTATCGGGTTGGCAGTGACAGTTTACGTTCTTATCAGTTCTTTATTGTTTGTAAATATTAAATCATGATTTATTGAGTAGGTTCATGTCTAGATATATATATCAGTTTTAGTTAATATGTTTATATATGTTGATATGTGGGATTCACATGGGGATTCGAAATTGGGTTGTATCTGCTATGTATGAACTGTCAAGGAACTTGGGAATCCTGATACTTAGAACTGTGGCTTATTCTATGATTTTTCTAAATTCAATGTATTGTCAAACCCATTATTCCATGATTAATTATCAGGTTAGTTCATTACATGTGTGTTACCTTAGTGAAATGTTGGGTGGTGTTTTGTGTTGGTGATTGGGTTGATGTGAAACTGTCATTGCCATGTAAACCTGAAAAATGCCATTTTACTTAAACTGAGACCAATCTCTGATTTCAGTCTCATATACACACATGTTTAGACACACTGTTAGTTCATTTCAAAACTGAGAACATGTTCCCCCATTCCTGTCAAAAACCTGAGATTGATACCATTATGCATTCACTCACACACTGGGTTGGACGGGCACACATAGGCACACAGATTTGTTCCTATCACACATATTGTATATACTGTTCCACTCACTAAATCTGGGAACTATTAGCTATACACACACTCACCCACCTATCTAATTTGTTGTCACTGATACACTCACTGCCTACTAATCTCACATTGACACTAAGGACATATTGGCACAATACTCTAATGTACACACGAAAACCTGAAAGCTATTGTCACATATATCCTAATGTTACACACCTATGATCTAAACCTGGGACTTGTTCCAGTTTATAGTTCACACACACATACAGAGGTAGGACTCAACCTCAGAACACAGGTGTAAGTACTGAATTCAGTCCATATGCACACACTTTCACACCACAAATCTGAAATTGAAGAACACATGTATATGCAATGTTATACACACAAGAGGACCTAATATTCATGCCTACGCTTCACTGATTAGACCTGGGAATGAAAATCTGGATTGATGCACACTGACACACACTCACATATGCATGCTCTTCCCTCTCTAACTCTCCATGCATATATATATATATAAATAATATATATAACTAATGTGATATTTGTAATACAATATAGGATTACCTATATGAATAGTATGTATATAAATATATGGATTGTATGTGTATTGCCTATAAGGGTATATGGCATACTGTCTAGGTAACATAGTCTATGGTATCCTTGTATAGCCTATGGTATATGGAATATACACATGTGTAGAGTCAAATAGACTAGTGTATGGTATGTGAATGCTAGGGTAGACAAGGTTAGGCCTAGTGAGACTTGATTGAGTCTAGGTTGACCTAGTTGACCTAGCTTTGACTAGTTAGTTGACTGAAGTTGACCAGGGTTGAGTTTAGTATAGAATTGACCCAACATCATGTAGAATGCATCATAGTAGCTTATTTTATTAGTTTGGATATGTTGTTACTTGTACTGTTCTGATTAGGAGCCAGACACCACTCCTCAGGCAGTGTATCACTCAGACATTCAGGATATCAGGCGAGTACATTCTCTGACCGTTTCATACTTGCTAGGAGTATTTTCTTGCTCTATATTATTTTACTTGATGCTGACACGATGGAAACACGGATTAGTACTATATGGATCTTTTCATACGATGTTATCCCCCTCGGGAGCATCAGATACATCATGTCATGTGCGTTTCACTTTCATCATATATTCTTGTGCTTTCACCATTCATGTGCACTCTCGTGATTCATGTACTCTCATGTTTACGGAGCCCCCATATTTATATTCATGTGCACCCATTTATGGGCCCCTATGAGAAATTATGTACAATAACATAACTTGAATGAATCCTTGTGTATTGATTGGGGTACGGGGGAATATAAATAGTCATGTGGACAATTTCCAAAGTAGTGTAGCCATGTACAACCTATCATGTTTATTATCAAGCCGTTCACATGTCTAGCTTGTACTCTAAATCACTAGTTCACTGTAGCTCTTTACTTATAGTAGATATTTTATTACAGTCTTCTCTGTTATCATGTATACTCTTCAGCGTTTCATGTATCTTACTCTATCGCCTGTATTTTATTCCTGTTATGATATGAACTGCGTGAGATGTACTGAGCTCGCTCCAGTCCTGACTGGACCTGTTGAAATATTACAGATGATTTTGAGGAGCTGTGTCCCACCTATTACGGAGCAGGCTTAGACGACACATGCGAGCGGACCCTCAGGAGGACACAGCACTTGCTGATGACACTACCCCTGTAGACTAGGCTAGTTAGCTAGGCTAGTTCTATTTTAACTTCATGTCTTGTCAGATACACTTGTATATATTTGGAGATTGTATTCTGGATTTGTGGGGATGTTTATTTTAGACTTTCAGCTATCTCTCTATCTTGTATTTATCATCTGTGGATTCTGTGTTTCATCTATTCTATCGTATCGTACTTTCTTCCTTAGTTGTGATTGAGTTGTACTTATTTATGTCACCTCCATTCGGAGTGTATAAACTATACAGGTACCTTATAACAGTTAGATGTATGTGACCTAGGACAGCGTTCTACCGCCGACACTACAGCGTAGGCTGGACGTACCCATGTCTCATGCCCTTACTCTAGGGTGCGGGTCGTGACTCGTTTTTAGTGGTGGCCCATGCAGGTCCTATTTAGAAATGCAGTAGTATTCGAACTAGAGTATCAACTGCAGCCTGCGATAGGATTAGGATATTTTTGAAGGTACTCAATCACATTAGGAAAAACTCCTTATCAGATTCCGTATATCTACATTTTACTGCTTATTGTCTTCCTATGAATATAACTGTCCTTCTTTGCTATTTTGACTCATTCTCAGCAATTATTTCTTTTGATCTGTCTCCAGGATGGTTGAAATGAGATCACATCGCCCGGGCCAGGGGGACACAGATGAGAGGTCTGCCACCTCTCCTCCTCAGTAGCCAGCCCCCGGTACCACAGCCCCAGACATGCCAACTGGGATAGGTGTTTCATCTGCGTTCGGAGGATCCCCTCCACCAGTAAGGCACAGGCCCAGTTCGGTAATTCCGGAGGTACTCCAGCAGGGGCAGCCACCTTCGGAAACAGTTGACAGAGTTCAGCTATTCTCGTTCTTTCAGCAGTTCATGGAGGCCCAACAGCAGAGGCAGACAGCAGAGTTTAGTCAAGGCATTGATCTGGCCCTGACTGCAGTGGAGAAGCAGCAGCTCAGCCAACAGCAGTCGCACCAGCCGAGGGAGAAGGGCATCCAGGACTTTCAGAAGATGTACCCGAGGGATTTCTGGGGTGTAGAGGGCATCATGTACGTCGACGAGTGGATAGAGCACATGGAGGAGATATTCAGATTGGTTGAGATTCCAGTGAGGATTCAGATTGAGGCAGCGGCCAGCATGATACAGGATCTGGGTCACGACCTGCACCTACTGTGAGGGTACGACCACGTAACAACGCCCAGCCTATGCCGCATTGTCGGCAGTAGAACACTGTCCTAGGTTTCTATCTAACCAACAACTCACGCAATTATAATGTACTCATCATGATCAACTCCGAACGGAGGACAAGTATAAAATATTGTAACTCAATCACAGTCTAAGCACGATAAGATAAACATAGAAGAATTAACTAAGAATAGAAAGACAACTACTAAAATAATAACAACTCTCAACAATCTCAAATACTACACAAGTCTCAAATCATCTACAACAAGTTCAACATGAAAAATATATGCTAGTCTACTAAACTAAATCCCGATCACTCCTGAGTGTCGGGGCCAAAGGTAGCTAATCCCTCGCCAGGTCCATAATGAGTAGGGCAAATGTCCTCAGGGCAATCATCTGTAAAATTTTAACAGGTCCAGTCAGGACAGGAACGAGTACAACTCATCAAGAAAATCCAAGTAAATGACAGAGAACTATAAAGCAGTTATAGGCAGTTTTATTGATGAACATGGTCGTTTATATGCAGGTGATGGTATAGAAAAACAGATAAGATACAAGGAAAGTAAAGTAACTAAAACAAGAGAAGAATCATGTCAATGAAGACTGTAAATATAACTAGCTGAACTAGAGAACATGGTATAAGTCCAGACCGTAAATGTAACAAGTGTAATCCTATGTAATTTCAGTACGGGACGAATCTCATACAAGATGAATCCAGTACAAGATGATTCTAGTCAGTGATCAAGAATCCAGGTGAGACCAGCTATAATCTAATAGTGTGTTTTAAAATACTGAGATCGACATGTAAACGGCTGTAGGTATCAGGCACATCTCTCACTGATCAGGCGAGAGATGGCTATGCTTTCAGTAGATTATAGTAAGGAGATTCCAGATTTGGGGTATGTCTACATGCCTTTCTCAATATTTCCCCGCCCCGCAATACAAGTGAATCCAGTACAAGACACGAGAATCGAGAGAGTCCAGCCAAATACGATGATACTAGTAATGATTCCAGAATGATTCTAGTAATAGAGGCCAGACAATATGGTAAGTGTGTCGCATACATGAATCCAAAAATATCCATACGTATGGTAACAGAGAATCACATAAAACTAACTAGAACTGAAGTACAGTAACTGACAAATAAATGAGAGAACTATCAGAGAATGTACTCGCCTGCTACTCTGAAAAGAGTAGTGTAATATCAGATGTCTGCACCGGAGTCACAATGTCCTAAACAGAGAAATATAGATTATAATGTGTTTAAAATAAGACAAATGATGTTTATGATGCAATCTACATGATTTCTAGGCCAATCTAGGTCAAAGTCAACTCTAAGTCAAACCTGGTCAACTGTCTAGGTCAAACTAGGTCCAAGTCAAGCTTGGTCAACTCAGGGTCAAACCTGAGTCAACATCTAGTCAATCCTGAACTATTGGGTCAAACTTGATCAATTCTAGGGTTTGGTCGACTGTTGAGTCAAACCAAGGTTAACTAGGCTCTTTCTAGGTCATACCAGATCAACATCCCATATATCAACCTATACCTTAACACAATGTAAGCCAATACCTTAACACCCAATACCCAGTCACATATCACATAGGTAACCCATTACCTATACTTAAGACTACCCATATTTCCTACACATGCTACATGTCAAAGCCAGTCAAAGCCAATCTAACTTACCTACATCCATGACCTTAACCTATTATCCAATACCTATACCACATATCCTTAAGGTGTATGCATTAACCCTCTATTCTAAACACTCACCCAAGGACACTCAAACCTATATCTATACTAAAGTATCAAATAACCTATATTTATATATATCATACTCACATAGGTATACCCTCATATCTCAACCATACCTAGCTGTCAATGTCATGCCCTGGGAACCTTTTTCAAGTTCACTCTAATTCCTCTGACTCTTCTAATACAACTGCTACTTAATCATCACAGATAACTCACTCTATATAACCCATATACAATCATACCTATACACAATATAGCTAAAAGCCTATGCATCACAACTGACTCATAAGGGAGTGGCTTGAACTCAACATCCAGCTGATCTAGGACTCAATACCCTCACCTGGACTGGACAAACCCTATAGCTAAAGACTGAAATCTCTAATCAAGGAGAGGCAGGACATCTTATATATACATATAGGTCTAACATCCAGCTGATGTAACTGCTACCTAAACTAATGCTTGTGTCAACTAGACTGAACACCCTAGGTAATATGAACTATAGAGGATTAATTGGTCAAACTTGAAGGAAAGAAGTGACTGAACCAACCTATATGGGTGAACCAACTATCCTCACATCACTGAACTAACATCCAACCATATGCCAATGGCCTAAGGTCACTGCCTAGCCACTGCTCTACTGCTGCTAGCTACTGCAATTGCAAGGCTAAGAGAGGGCAAGCATGTTGCCTGCTGCTAGCTAAGCCCCTACCCACTCATAACCTCTAATAAATCCTAACAGGAACCAACTCCCATTCATTTCAAATCTCAGAAAACAAGGCTATAACTCACACAATATAAAATAACATATGATGTGAAGAGTGCATGATGTTAGTGAGTGAACTAAGTGTCAAGTCATGGGGTCATAGAGTGAAATGTGTGTCAAGTGAAGGGTGTGTGCAGAGGGCCATGCGTGTGTACTGTGACATGTTGGGTGAGTTCAAAATAGTATGTGTATAATTGAAACTGTTCTCAGGAAACAACATATGGAAATCAATCTCTAATGTAATGATACATGCACGTACAACCCAAATTAATATCCCAATGATCCACATAACAGATATCAGTTTCAGTTATACACATTATTCTAGTTTCAGTTAACAGTCCACATGTACATCCCAATCACTGATTTCAGGTTTAAGTTCTCAGAAGAAAAGAGTTCAAGTGACAGTTCAAATCGACAGTTCCATGTGATTTAACTAATGATTAACACCCAACATGAGAACCCTAATCATGAGACTAAAACCAAGATACATGAAGATGAATTTAACATTGCAATAATCATTTAAAATCAGTAAAATCAAACTCAAATTCTCAGAATTTCACAACTGAGAATTAAGTATCAGCAATTGGGGAAAACCCAAATCAAATCCGAATTTCAAACAACAAGTCAAAACTAAAGGTTGGTAACCCATGGGCTACATGTGCATATGCCACACAGTGTGTGTCGTATCCCCAAAGTGGGACATGACGTGTCCAAAATGAAGAAACCATTGCATCAAAAAATATAGTATCAGCAGCCTCGTGCTGAGGTTCAGAGCGTCCCAGGACACGACGCACGACACAAGAGAGCTCGTGCTCGTGTCCTAGGGTTCGCCAAGACTAGGAGAGTGTGTCCTATAGCCTGTACCGTGTCCACGTGGATCGTGTCGCGTGCACGAGACGCGTATCCGACACGATTCTCGCGTTCGTGCAGTCTGGGCAAGGTCCAGTACGAGTGAGATTTCTTACTAACCACTCAACAAAACCCGACCAAATTTTGTGAGCGTCATGTCAGACACTAGGCGCACGTGTCCACAAAAAATCAGGCCATGAGAGGCCGTGCCGTGTTCTGTGTCGACCCCGAGCAGCTGGGCAGCGCACCGGGGCCTCGTGCGTGCGTGTGTGTCTAAATTTGGACACGAAACATGTCTTGAAATGTGCTCAGACACATACCATAATAATCTACACATAATAAGCTTTCCAAATGTGTAATTTATTTTGAAAACCAAGAACAAAAAGTTCAAAGAGGCATTTCATCAAACACCTAAGTATATACATTAATACGTGTCCGATACGGACACCAAACGGACACAAAATCCACCCAAATTCGAGGTACAGCTAGGGGACTCCTAGATCTAGCCCTAAATGCAAAGAAAACAAAATTTTAGATCAATTTGTGGAGTTTTACCTATAGATGCAAAAAGCATAAAAAGCTCCTAATAGGGGGTGTTCTTCTTGATGGCCAAATGCTCCAAATTGATCCAAAACTGAAATTAACCTCCAGAAATAATAACCATACAGAAATTAGGTCCTAATGCAAAAGACTAGGATTAAAAAGGAATTAAAATGAATTTATGGGAATTTTTGGAAGGGGGAAAAATACCTTTCTTTTCCTATGTGTTGAAATGAAATAAAAGAGACAAGCACTAATGAATAAGTGTTTATATAGGGTGGGGATCCCTATGTGGCTAGTCATAAAGGAAGTAATTAGGGTTAGGGTGTCAAATCATGGGCCATAGGCCAAGTCACAAGTCATTTAATGAAAAACTCAAGTCATTGCATTAAACCATAAGTCATTTCACTTAAACTAATCCTCCTAATCCAAAATTAATTTCTAAGTGACTAAAGTAGGTTAACCTAGGTTAGACTAGGGTCACCATGGCTAGGTTTAGCTTTTAGGCTAGTCTACTACGTCTCAATAAGTCAAAGTCAAACTAGAATTCACCAATTCAATAAATCATCAAATAATTCAAATAAGTCAAAATGACCAAATTACCCCTAGGCTAAAATGATAATTAAATCATCCTAATGACATGGTTAGGCTCTAGGTCATGCAGTCTCTAGGGTTTCACTAGCAGCACATCAAAATCACAAGTCATGACTTAAAGCAGTTTTTAAATAGTTTAAAAATTATTAAAAATCACCAAAAATCATAATATGTAATAATTATCAATAAATAATAATTATAATTACAAAATTTCAAAATTACCCTCATCTAAAAAACTGGGTGTTACAATCTGGCCCGTACTTGGTACCAGACCGACCCGAGGGTTGGTACTCCATGGCAGACTTGGGCAGCATTCAAGAAGCTGTTCAAGGAGAAGTTTTTCCCGGATACAGCGCTAGGAGCCCTCGAGACTCAGTTTGAGGCCTTAATCCAGGACAGCCAGTCCGTGGAGGAGTATGCAGGGGAGTTCTGCCGACTGGACAAATTTATCGAGGGGTTGTCCGAGGGGACGAAGGCTCAGAGTTTCAGAAAGGGATTGGTAAAGGAGGTTTTAAGTCCTATACCAAGAGTGCTCGTAGTGCTACCTTTGAGGAGATCTTGGTGGATGCCTTAGCCGCAGAGGATGATCTTGAGCTTAAGCTCAAGAGGGGAAGAGACATCTAGGGAGCTAGTGGTAGCGGAGGACCGGCCAAGAGGCCACACTTTTAGCAGCACCACCAGCAGCAGAGGTTCCAGCCTTAGCAGTTTCAGCAGCCGAGGCATCAACCAGTGCAACATCAGCAGCCGAGGCAGCAGCAGCAGGCCCCGAGGCAGCAGACTATCAGTTGTAATATCTGCAAGAAGCCGGGGCACGGATGGACTGAGTGTAGGAAGAGGCTGGGGAAGTGCCTCCTCTGTGGATCGTCAGAGCATTAGTTGAGGGACTGTTCCCTCTTTGCGGGCAGGGAAGCTCAGGGCCGGGGCCAAGGCTCTAGGGGACCGTAGAAGGGACCGTTGCCGACTCAGCAGTGGTTCGTACAACACCATTAACAGGCCAGGGAGGCCAGTAGGGGCGAGCTTTCTCCATGGTGGCCGAGGATGCAGAGGCCATCGGAGAGTTGATTGCAGGTTTGGTTTTTCTCGACTCCATTCCAGCTTTCGCCCTATTTGATTCCGGGGCTTCCAACAGTTTCGTATCAGTATCATTTGCTATTAGACACTGTCTAGTATCTGAATCATTGCCTAGGACCTGCAAGCATGACCAGGGGTGGAGTTATCCTCGTGAGTGATGTTTGCAGAGGGCGGAGTGTCATTTTGGGAGGCCGAGAGCTGAAATTGAGCCTGCTCGTCATGCTACTACCGAACTACAATATCGTATTAGGTATGGATTGGTTGAGAAGGCACCACGCCAGCATAGATTATCGAGGGGGTAGAGTTCTGTTTGGGGTGCCAGGAGAGCCAGAGTTCGTACACCCACGGCAGGCAGAGCAGGACGTCGGACTTTTCTGCGGAGCTTCAGTTGAGGAGCAGGCGGCTCCACATCCTTTGATTGCGGAGTTCATGGTCGTCTTCCCGGAGGAGTGCCAGGGCTTCCCCGGACGGGATATAGAGTTCTCGATAGACTTAGTTTCCGGTACGGAACCAATTTCTCAGCATGTCTATCGAGTGTACAACAGTGAGTTGGTGGCGCTGAAGAAGGAGGTGGATGAGCTGCAGGATAAGGGCTTCATCCGATCGAGTTTCTTCACCTTGGGTGCACCGGTACTTTTGTACCCAAGAAGGATGGGTCGGTACGAATGTGTATCGATTACAGGTACTCACAACCTGACGATCAAGAACAGATACCCACTGTCGCAGATCGATGATCTCTTTGATCAGTTGAATGGAGCTCGGGTTTTCTTCAAGATTGATTTGAGGTCAGGTTATCACCAGGTGAAGGTGAAGAGGGAGGATATTCTGAAGACCGCTTTCAGGACGCGGTACGGACAGTTTGAGTTCTTGGTTATGTCGTTTGGGCTAAGCAATGCCCCGACGGTATTTACGAACTTAATGAACAAGAAGTTCCACCAGTACTGGATGAGTTCGTGGTGGTATTCATTGATGATATCCTGGTATATTTTAAGACGGAGGAGGAGCACGAGGAGAATTTGAGAGTGGTTCTTGAGACACTCAGAAGGGAAGGCTGTATGCAAGCTCTCTCGAAGTACGAGTTCTTCCTGGACAGAGTTGACTTCTTGGGTCATGTGGTGACTGAGGTGGGACTCAGTAGACCCGAAGAAGATCACAGCAGTTGAGGCTTGGGCATCGTCGACTTCAGTGGCAGAGGTCAGGAGCTTCTTAGGGCTGGAAGGATTTACAGGAGGTTCGTGCAGATTCTCCCGGATTGCAGAGCCGTTGACTCGGCTGACCCAGAAGGATGCTGAGTATGTTTGGTCAGAGGAGTGTCAGGCAGCTTTTGATGAGTTGAAGAGTGGCTTACGATAGCTCCGATTCTGACATTGCCTTCAGGTTCAGGAGGGTTCACTATCTATAGTGACGCTTCAGAAAAGGGGTTGGGTTGGTCTTGCAGCAGCATGGGAAGGTGATTGCCTATGCTCCAGGCAGTTACGTCCCCTGAGAACTACCCTACCCACGACCTGGAGCTGGAAAGCAGTAATTTTTGCTCTGAATTGTGGAAACACTACTTGTATGGAGAGAGGGTAGAGATTTTCACAGATCATAAGAGCTAAAGTATGTGTTTACACAGAAGGAGCTCAACATGAGACAGACATATGGTTAGAGCTGATGAAGGACTTCGACATCTCACTTCAGTATCACCCAGGGAAGGCCACGTGGTTGCCGATTGCCTTTAGTAGGTACCCGACGACCATGTGTTTGACTATGGACTGCCATTTGCTTGCTGATTTGGGGAGCATGGGGATTGAGATGATTATGCCCGGAGTTCAGATACAGATGTAGGACCTACAGATTCAGTCAGACTTGGTGAAGAGGATCAAGTCGACGCAGTTCGAGGACGTTGCTCTGGTCGGTGTCTCCGAGAGCAGGTTCGAACAGGGCTGGTGGATGGCAAGTTTTTTTTCAGAGGATGGTGTCTTGAGGCACTGTTCCAGGTTATGTGTGCCCAGTGAGAGCGCAGGGAGCAGGTCATGCAGGGGCCCACAGATCTCAGTCCTCTATACACCCTGGTGCCAACAAGATGTACCGAGATCTGAGGGAGCATGTATGTACGGAATGAAGCGGGGTAGCTCGCTTCGTAGCTAGAGCTTGGTCTGTCAGTAGGTCAAGGCAGAGAGACAGAGGCCCGGAGGATTATTATAGCCATTGCCCATTCTAAGTGGAAGTGGGAGCATATCACTATAGATTTTGTATCTGGATTACCGCGTACACAGAGGGAAAGACACGATTTGGGTCATCGTTGACAGGTTGACCAAATCATTCCACTTCTTGCCATTCAAGGTAGGTACGTCTACAGAGAGGCTTGCATAGATGTACATGCGGCAGATAGTAAGGATTTATGGGGTTCCGGTCAGTATTGTTTTGGATCGGGATAGTCGCTTTACTTTCCATTTCTGGAGAAGTCTGCAGACTAGCTTGGGCACTCAGCTCAAGTTTAGTACTGCATACCACCCCAGACGGACGGACAGTCAGAGAGGACTATTCAGACGCTCGAGGACATGCTGCAGACGTGCGTCTTGGAATTTTGAGGTTCCTGGGAGGATCACCTGTATTTGGTAGAGTTTGCTTACAACAACAGTTTCCAGGCCAGTATTAGATGTCACCTTTCAAGGCTCTGTACGAGCGTAGGTGTCGTATACCTTTATCTTGGGATGATATTTGCGAGCGAGCTTTACTGGGACCAGAGATAGTTGTCGACGTAGCCGAGAAGGTGAAGCTCATCAGGAACAGAATTCGCGTGGCGCAGGACAGACATCGGCACTGGACCGATAGCCACCGGAGGCCCTTGGAGTTTGAGGTACAGATTAGAGATAGGATTAAGTAGGTTGTTTGTTTGTTTTTTGTTTGATCATGTTTGATTATTTAGTAACATGAGACCATGTTTGTGTTTAGGTCGGAGACATGGTTTTTCTGCGGATATCTCTGACTCGTGGTACCATACGTTTTGGTGGACGTGGAAAGCTTAGCCCGCGCTTCATCGAACCTTTCGTGATCAGCGGAGAGTCGGTGACGTGATATATAGGCTAGACTTGCCACCTGTACTAGTGGGTGTCTACAATGTATTTCACGTATCACAGTTGAGACGGTACGT